>BNCR01000003.1:10481560-11036560 GCA_014656515.1 Oryzias celebensis
CAGGCTATGCTTCATTTAAGGCTACTCTCAGTTCATTGGTAAGAAGACGGTTTTTCTCAAGCTGCTTGTATAGTTGATCTTGACAGTCAGAAAGCAGAAGGAAAAAAAGGGAAAAAGACAGACAGCAGGTTAGTACAAAACATGCACAAAGGGTTAACATTGCTCTGAAGAAGAGCCTGTTTAAAACGGCCTCAATGAAGCCATTTAAAAGGCAAAAGGTCAGCATTTCTGAAGGGAATTCAAGTGTCTAAAGCTCAATACCTTAGGGAACAGTCACTTAAAGACTGACCTTCCAGAAAAGTCTTGACACCTACTTTACCACTGATCTATAAAAAGAAGCCGTTAAAAAGGTCAGAAAAGACATTGTAAATCTACTTCAGAAGATCTTCCTAAAAATCCTTTAAAATTTATTTTTTCATCCTTTAAATTTACTTTGCTGCAATTCAGAAAAAAGAAAATAGTGAAACAAGTATTTCAGCAGTAAACTTTTCTATTTTAGTGTCTTTTTTTGTAAAACTTTCAAATTATCTAATCCAAATAGTTTTTAATTTGTTAAATATCTGGGATCAAGAAGTGGTGTTGGTATTTCACTATTCCTTCAGAACATTTCTCAAGTTAAATTTTTTTGAAATCCTTTATACAAAAGAGCCTGAACTACACAAATGTATTTTGGTCAGAAAATTCAGGAAAACCTAATTAAAACAAAGGATGTGTTTTTTTAAACAGCAACCTAAACGATGCTTAAACTAAGAACCCAATCATTAGTTCATCACCTACTACAAGTAGTGGTATCGTCCTCAAACAGAAGAAGGAACAGTAAAATAGGAGAGGAGCTCCAGATTTTATTCAAAAGCTAATCAAAATAAATTAAAACACAAAAGACAAATGAAAAAAAACAAATGTAAATAAAGAAACATTGCAAGAGAAAGGGGAAGGGCTGACACAGATGGAATAATGTTTATTTTACATAAAGCAGAACGGCTCAAAAGTCTGTGTGAGTGATGGAACAGTGTGTGCTGGCAGCGACGGCCCAATGTGCAGGAGTGGCAGGGCAGTGAAGAAATACAGACACAAAGGTAACCAAAAGATGGGCTGCACTGCACAGGAGTGAAATGATGACACACAACCAGCTTCTGACGTGAAAGGTGAAAGAGTTTAACTGTGAAAACAGAAGAGCACAAGTGTTGGATGGAGAACTCAAAGGAATAAAACGGATGTGAAAAAAAGAGGAAAATAATAATAATAATAATAATAATAAAAACTGAGAGTTAAGGTTAAACCAAAGGGCCACAAACATTATTATGAAGAAATCTAGGTTAGTCAACTCTAAGAAGGTAATCCAGAGAGTCAGAACATCATTAGTTTATTTTCAAATCATGGTTAATCAAGCAGCAAAGAGGAATTAAAAAATCTACAGTTGAGCTGAGAATAAATCCACACACCCAAACATGCCAGAAGAGGGAGCTATTGCTACACGAGTTAGAGAATTTAGAATCTAAGGCACAAAGCATCATCAAGCATGTGGAGAATTACATGGATGTCATGTCGTTGAGGGCATGGTCCAGCTCCTCGCTGATGGCCTTGTACTTCAGCTTCTGGGAATACAGCTCATCTATTGTGTTGTAATTATTTAGTGGAGAGTTTGAAAACAAAAAAAAAGACAAAAGGAGTCAGAGGGGGAAAGTTACAACAGAACCTAAAATGTAGAAACTGAGGAGCCAAAAAAATAAATATTAAATGAAGTCAGGACAAAAGTATGGAAGTCAGATGAACAGCTGCTAATGTTGCGTCAGATTCCTGAGGAGTCACTGAGAAACTGTTTCACATGCTGCACCCGTCTGCAAAAACTGCTCAGCACAGGCTGGCCTGGAAAAGTCACTCTAGCAGAACGCCGTACAGCACCACGTTCAGAAATGTTTCCCTCGTGCCCATCAAGCTGACTACTGTGAATCACATTTCAAATATCTGAACAGAATTTATTTATTATGAGAAACGTTGATATTTTTCTGAAATTAGATGCTTAGAGGGTTAAAGAGAAACTTCTCCCAGTATTCAAACTAACGTGCTTTCTTTAGACTTGAGATTTAGAAAAATAAAAAGGTTTAAGATTTATTTATATATTTATATATTTAATATTTATATTTAAATAGATCTTCACATGGAAAGGGTAATATATCAAATCCATGAATCAATTAAGTAATTTCCAGAATATTTAAGGACATTTTTCACTTATTTTTCAATGTAAAAATTAAATTTTTTATTAGTAAATCACATTTGTTCCAATTAAATATCTGTCTCAAACTTTTCATCAAACTAAAAATAGTTTTGGCAGTTTGAAAAATAAATTGATTTTTAATTGAATCTCGTTTAATAGGGACCTTGTTAAATCTAAATGTTGTTGTAGTGATATCCAGCCCTAGTGAAAAAACAAACATCTACTCCTAGAAGAGTGCAAGTGATTATTTTCCAAATGTCAAAATTTCATACCCTCAAGGTCATCAATGGTCTTCTCAAGCTTGGCGACTGATCTCTCAGCAAACTCGGCACGGGTCTCAGCCTGCGAGGAGGAACAAGGTCTGGTGTTAGGCACATTTACAATACTACATGCAACAGTCCTTCAAGTGAAGAACGGTGTCAGCACATTTGTGCAGCAACTGCTTTATTTGGACTGCTCTGTTCTCACCTCCTTGAGCTTGTCTGTAAGAACCTTGATCTCCTCCTCATACTTGTCTTCCTTCTGTGAGTACTGTGGTTGCACAAAGACCAGAGTTAATGAAATGTGCTGACAGCCCCAAACAAATGTGTTCACATTGAGAACTTTGTTCCTCATGATAAAACACTCTACCTTCTCTGCCTGAGCCTCCAGAGACTTCAGGTTGTTCTGCACAGTTTTCAGCTCCTCCTCAAGTTCAGAGCATTTGCTGTCAAAAATCACAATAGTTTTTAAATGTGGATGTTATTACCAAAATGTGTTGTCGGTAGCAATTATCAATAAAAATTGAAGAAAATAGGGGAGTAGGTACCCTTCAGACAGCTCAGCGCGCTCCTCTGTACGTTCCAAGTCGCTCTCAATGATCACCAGCTTACGGGCAACCTACAATCAAACAGATCTGTTACAAACTTGTCCACAGCACAACCAATGACTGCAACCATTACAGAGGACAGTGATGTGGACACCCTCCCCATAGAGAACAGCTGAGAAACTTGCCTCCTCGTATTTACGGTCAGCCTCCTCAGCGATGTGTTTGGCTTCTTTCAGCTGGATCTCCTGCAGCTCCATCTTCTCCTCATCCTTCATTGCCCTGTTCTCAATGACTTTCATGCCTCTGTAATTAACAACAGCTACAATTACAAATCATTTTTAAATAATCCACCTACAAAAGAATAACAAGAACTCATTTGTGTTCACTTGAGACCAAAGGAGCCCAGTTTTTCTAAAATACACCAACTATAACTGTCTTAAATTGGTTAAAGTGTTTAGCAAAGAGTTTTTTTTCGATGCTTTTACCTTTATTTATCCAAATCTGTCTTATTGTATTATAGTTTGGACGAGTACTTTTTCCACTACTCTTCATAAAATGTTTGTTTTGCAAAAACACTTAAATTCACAACCAGATCACAGGGGCACACCCTGCCCCATTATTTCAAAGACTTCAAATTCTCACTATTTATGATATTAATATTTTTCAAATATGTGCTTTAACCTATAAAATATTTTTTAGTGAAGGGAATATTCATGTACATTTCAAAACATATTTTACAGTTAATTCACAGTCACGTCCTCAACCCAACACAAAACTCTTCAGCTATTCATCTTCCTAAAATTCTTTCTTGTTGAGGTCAATTTTGAGCCCAACTCTATGGAATGATTTTTTCTAATATAGGAAAAGCTGCATCTCTAAAGCGTTACAACAGAAATGCTTAAGAAATGTAATCTCTAAAGTGTAATCTTATGCATCTTGTTCATTTAAAATTGTACATTTATTGTGATGAAATTTTGATTAACTATCACTGTATTTTAAATACACACCTAAAATTATTTATGTGTTCGGTGGAAGCTTTAAATAAGCCCTACAGGTTTTTTGCCTCCCTACACTATCTTTAATCGTCTTTTATTCTGCTTTTTCTTATTTAATTGTTCAAAATAATGAAAATAAAATAATTTATTGAATTCTGCGTTGATCGAAATGTTTTACAAATAGGATTTTGTCTGGAATTATTTTGAATCATCATAGCAATTTCCTTTGGAATGTTAAAAATCTCTGCAAGCAAGTGCAGTACTACTTCTAGCCAGAGGTGGCAGCACTGCTCCACATATGACTGATTCTGTTCCAGCATGTTTCATGTTAGTCATTCAGCAGCATCTTCTGAGTAAAAGTGAAGTACACTTTGAGGGGTATAAGTTTCATCTTCACACAATCTTCATATTGCTTTTATGCATCAATAAAAGCAAAACACAGCAGTGTTTTAAAAAGATAACTGTGTGGTGGATGGTGAAAGCTGCTCACCTTTCACTCTCATCAGCAGCCTTCTCAGCCTCCTCCAGCTTGGTAAGAGCTGTGGCCAGACGCTCCTGAGCGCGGTCCAACTCCTCCTCAACCAGCTGGATACGTCTGTTCAATGAGGCTACATCTCCCTCAGCCTAGGACAACAAAACTCAGTCAGTCAAGGTTTGTGGTTCCCTAAAAACACAGGTCGGGTCATACTGAAACGACTTCCGGTCATTCCAGTATGACCGGAAGTGATATTGGAACAGTAAAATAAATGTATACATCATTAAAACTTAGGTGGGGGTTCGCTGATTTATTAGAAGTATAATTTTAAAAAGATTGCTAGAATTATGTTTCTGACCCCAACATAGCAATTTCGTGACTTTACTTTTTGGGTGAAAAATAAATGTGAAACAAAATTCCGCTCTAAGAAGGATAAAGCCACCTGTTTATGATGCAGCCTAGCTAATGAGGTTTTTAATCTCTGAAAAGCAGTGATGCTTCTCTTGTGCTAGCTTAAATGTTTCGGGGGTGCCGGTTTAATCAGGGTGGTGTCCTTCCAGCCACCCATCCTCTCCTCACACCACAGACTCGGCTGTTTCCTAACTCATCTATTTGATACCCGGTTGTAAACGAACGCAAACCTTGGTTGTTGGGCCTAGCGGCAACGCTTTTTGACCAGATTTGCGCCTAATGCCTCCCTCAGCCAGGGGGACTAATTGCCTTAAATGATTAGCAGCTTACAGCTTCCCTCGCACTCCTCTCCTGGTTCAGATCCCGCTGTAGCTGCGCCGCCCGTTCCTCCGCCGCATCGGCCTGCTCCTGCAGCGACTTGATTTTCTTCTTCACCGCATCTAGAGAGCTGCCACCGGCCATTTTTTTTGGGGGGGAATGTTTTGTCTCAGCCCGGCTAAATTGATCTCAACTCGGTGCCCAGAATCTCCCGCAGGAACTTCGCAGTCTTGGGGATGCGGCGCGTTTGATCCCTACCCCCACCGCCTTTAATCAACCACTGATGAGGATTGGGACGTGCCACCATCCCCGGAAGTGCAGATTTTTACCCGTAAATAGTTCAGTTTTTATTCCGACAAACAAAATGTACATTTTGTTGATTTATGTTGTTTTATTTTTCTATTTTTAGGAATATGATCACATTTTTAGTCATTTTTTTTGCTCAATTGGCTGTGGTGTAGTTTTGTGCGCATCCCCTGTTTTCGCATTGAGCTATTCCTATCGAGATCAAGGCTCCAAACATCACACACTTCAGTGTGGAGCGGCTTAGAAACGCCACTAGCCGTGAAGTCGCACAAATCAATGGAAAATAAGACACATTACAATTAATGAAAAAACATTTAGGAAAATATCCAAATATTAAAATGTTTCTATTGTTATTTTTCTACTGTTCTTCTGTTTACGATGGCTTAAAGTCTAAAAATATTGATTTCTTTTCTTAGTAAAAAGCAGTACACTTCCTGTTCATTTTATTATTAGGTGTATTTGAGCATAAGAATAGCAAGTATACTATACTAATAATATTTCTTCATACTAACTTGGAAAATTTTAAGTTTACAAAACATAAATAGTATATAAAAAGTAAGCTACAAGTAAAGTGCCTCACTTTTTGCATAGACTAAGTATAGTTGTAGTACACTTAAAAAGGATTACATTCATGACACATTGTATTGTTCTTGACAAGTTTTCTGTGAATGTTTGAATTGTATATTTTTTTCTACATTTTTCTTCATATTTGCTTGCTTTGCTTCTGTATTTTGCAAATCCCCTTTGGATAATAAACATATTTCTTATCTAGTCCTGTCTAATGTCGATAATTACATTTTTGCAACTTCATGACACTTTTTGCCACATTAATTTCAAATAAACTGGCAAACAGTTTTTGTGAGGCACCTTTTTGGAAACAAATAGATTTATGACAATGTTTTTGTTCCCTTCTGTGAACATCAGTCACTTGGCTTTGCATAAAAGGCTGGGTCAATAAACTGGTAACTTCATCTGGTTTAAGCGGAGCTGTGGAGTGCCAACTGATACCTCCACAACTACAAATCTGTCAAAGAAGTTTTACGCCAAAGTACCCATACTGAAACAGGACACCAGTCTTAAGATTCACCCAAGTGTCTCTGTAAATCACTAGTAACTCAACAACAACTGACCTTACCAAATGCAGCTCAAGAGCTATATTTAACTATCCTACATGCATCCTATGGAGCTTAAATGTCACCTCCGATCAATTGTTCTACATTTTGAGAAGGTTGGTTAAATTCATTTTCTGAATATGAGGTAGTATACTTGAGAATGTCCCAAACTCACATCTGTGGCTTTCTTCTCGGCGAGCTCAAGTTTCTCCTGGGCATCCTTCAAAGCCTCAGAGTACTTGTCCAACTCATCCTCGGTTGCCTTCAGCTTCTTCTGTAGCGCTACCAGGTCATCCTCAAGCTGTTGCCCAGACAAAGGAGATATAGCTTGAAATCACATTTATTTGAGGAATAAAAGAAAATAAAACAAAATTTTTCTGTGCAAAACTATGCCACACATAGATAAAAGCAGAAACTGGCACAAAAGTTGTTTTAGGGCAAACTTGCTCTCATTTTCAATAATTGAAAAATGAATAGTTTATATTTAAAGTTTTTTTCAGACAACATATAAAACAAACATCTAAAAACATTCATTTAAAAAGTATTTTTGGTTGAATAGGGAAACGCACTCATCAGCATCAGGGCATCATGTGGCGTACACCATGGCACATATGCATTAAAAGTGCAGAGTGCGTTTGGTGCTGACCTGTTTGCTTCTGTCCTCAGATGCTTTCTTGTCTGACTCGGCCTGCTCAGCTCTGTCCAAGGCGTTCTCCTTATCGAGCTTGAGCATCTGCATCTTTTTCTTGATGGCATCCATGGCTGCCTAGTGTCTGGGGGTCTTCACACAGACTAAAGACAAAAGAAACTGAATAGAAATGATGGGAGCGTCTGAACCACTCTGAACACCAAGCTGGAGTGCGACTTCACCAGGTCTGTAGTGAGTCAAATATGTATTTTGGCTGCACAGATACTGGACACCCAATACTTTTTTGGAAACAACTGCAGCTGTTTGCCAAGGAGGGACTTGCATTTTTCCTGATTCTCCTCACTGATTCGTCCTTCCAAGACATTTGACCGCATCTGCGACCATACATGGAGCACAGGCGTCAGACATCCCCTCCCTTTCCCCCACTCTCACACACCAGGACACCATATTCAAGATAACCTCTAAGTAGAAGTGTCAATGATCAAGAGGTCATTGCACTCTTGAACCCATTTTTTGAGGAATATTATTAAAAAAACCCATTTGTATGTTTAAAGAAGCATAGAAAGTATCTGTATTGGAGTTTTCTTTTTTATTTTATTTTCACAAGCCTGTTAGCAGTATTGAAGTTATCTTATAAAGCATGGGGGATCCAGCACATAGCATTCCGCTTGTTCTCTCATTCATGCACTTTTCAGCACTGATGGAGTTACAAGAGCATGGCATGTATTCTCAAAACAAGTGCAGCTGATTGGATAAGCCCCTGTGAAAATTCTTCTCTCTTTGAGGCATGTCACATTAGCCAGCGTGGCTTGCTTGTCTTCTAGGGATCACTTCAGCTGCTCCCTCACAACACTGTGCAGCTCCCGTGCAGCAATCAGATAGGCCTGGTCCTGTGGAGTTTGTATTATCGAGCTTGTCCAGCTTCTGATACATGCACGAGAACTGTATTTTGCTCAAGCTACAGCTGGTGCGTTGGTGAGTGGAGTGAAATATACAGAAGCTTTAGCTTTTCAACAGCCCCCACTCTGCCTCTCTGCAGTTCTGAAAGTTCAAAGAGCCAAAGACACAGTTTCAGCTGTTTCACAGGGCTACCACGTCACTCACATTAAGAGTTTGTTTTCGTTACTGTAAATTACATGAATAGTAACAGATTCTTCTTCTACGGCTCCTCTATTTTGGAATATAATATCTTTAACAACACCTGTCAGTTTCTATCCATAGCTGTTACTATTATACTTTCAGACTTTTACACAAAAAGACACACCAATTTCTTTGACTGTTCAATTGGTACAAACTAAAACACAGCAATGAATCACATGAATTATTTTTGCCTTAAATCGAGGTAAATTCAAAAGTTTCTTGAGTCCTAACCCTTTGATGCCTCAATTTCTTTCCAATTATGAAAAATTATTTTCCACTTTTAGCTTTTAAGTTAATTGCAACAGTCAGCATCTAGGTGTTTCTAATTTGGAAAGAAGCAGATAATTACAAATACCTTACAATTGATTCAAAATGTTGATTTTAAGAACTGATAAGCACTCCAAATGTTCCCTTTTCATGACTACTGTGTCATTTCTCTGGCGTGACTTCTCTCCTGTGGGACTTTTTTAGGACGGTCAGTTGTCACTGTGTTGTCATCCTGCCATGTGTTTTGTGGACTATGCAGCAGCCAGCCAGTCATGCCAGTCATATACTGAGATCAGTGGGTCTTATGGAGCAATCCATGTCACCCTCACACCCTGGAAAGATAGAATGAGGAACATCGCCACATGGTACCTGTCCAGCAGTTAATGGTTTTCTTGGATTAGGTCCTGATTCCCAAAAATGCAACAGATCTTATACTGTTATGGATGGTATCTCAAACCATTAATCATCTTTGTGGAACATCAAATCAAATCTGAATCAGCTACTGCTAAGATCAAATTTATTGGTTATTTATTTGTGTTTTTTATGTGTTAATGTATGTTTTTAAAAAAATACCAGAAATATTCATTCTCCAAAGAGAAAGAGACACTGGCTCTGCATGAATGCAAAAGAGCGGCTGAAACTGGAAGACAGACAAGTGGGATAACCGAAACTACTTGGAGTATTCCTGGAATTCCTAATGTGCAAATTGGAATTGACCCGCTAACAGCAACACGTCTAGCCCTTGTGATGAGTGTGTAGCGGGTTTGTTTATTTTTTGTGGAGTTTACTCATCATTTTCATCATTTAGCCCACACTTTTATGGTTGCTTTCGACTTTGCTCAGATTTAAATCTCTCCATAACTCATGTGTTGGAAGAGGTTTCAGATGAGAAAAAAAAGAAGATTTTTTTTTTTAATTTCTGTTTACCCAATCTAACCACTTTAAATGTTCAGTGCTCATATGTTACAATTTATGACCATAAAATATACCTTTTTTAATTGATGTGTTCTACAGCTGCATAAAACATCGTCCTAATGTTGGAATTGGATTTAATCAGTCTGATATAAAACACATAATTTTTGTGATAAAAATGGGAATATGAGTGTCTGAAATCAAGAAACCAACTACATGTTGAGCTGCCAAGTTAAGAAGATGAACTGAAGAGATGAAACCGTGCCGCGTAGCATGTCACCGTCATCAGAGTCCGTATCAGCTTTCAGACTTTTATTATAATTAGATTTAGGACATAAAAGTAATGGATGAGCTGTCTCCTATCAGCTGTTGGTTTTCATTAAATACAGGACCGTTTTAGATTTTTTTTTTATTTTATTTTTGTATTTTTCCGCCCTCAGCATAAAAGGCAATTTTTTACAAGTCAAAACACTGATTACGTGGAGTATTTTCCACTCCAGGAGGTCCAAATTTTTGTCCCTTTGACAAGGATGTACAGGAAAGAAAAAAAAACGTTGATGGAAAAATATCAGAAAAGTGATGGCAGTTTGGAAAGCAGTCCCGCAAGCAGCTGTGCCTCTGTAATTGACATTGCCTCCTCAGATTTTAGTGCCAGACAAATTTAGCAGGGCCTCAGTTTATAGCTGGGACTGGATATAGCTTTGGGTTTAGTGCTGACTCAGGAATGTCGTTTTCACTTCACACTTAAAGGGACTTTATAAGATTGCTGGAACTGACCTTTCTTGTCAGTCACTGACTTTTCATTGGCTCTGCCTTCTGTCAGTTTGCTGCTCAAACACTGTACAATAGACAAACTAAAGCAATAGGTTTTATTTCAAAAATGGGAAAAATCAACACATTAAAATGAAACTTAACGAGACAATTAATACCTGAAAAGCTACTGGAATCTAAAAATCTTAATGTTTAATTTTATTTATGCTGTCAAAACAGCTCTGAAGCATCAGAATAACAACAGGTAATGAGCGATGTTTGTTGGAGTGTCAATACAAAGATTTTCTCTCAACTCCAAAGGCAAATTAGACAAAAAATTCATTTGGGAAAAAAAAAAACTGGTATTTTTACATTACATGTAGTTGTATTTATTTTCTTTTAATAATTCCATACAGTTTTAACCAAAAGTGTATTTTTTTGTTTTTCAAAATCAAGAATGTTCTTAATTAAAACTAGCTTGAAAGAGATTAAAACAAAATTGAAGCACCACTTGACAAGCAAATAGTTCCAAAAAAAAGGTTAATCCTACTGTTTAACTAACATTTAACCCTTATATTGTTTTTGAGTAAACTTGACCCACTTTCTCACTTGAAAACCTATCAAATGTGATCCGAACACAGTGTAAGGGTTAAGAATACTCATGCCTCTGGAGAGTATCCCCATATAAGACAGTTACAGCACATCTGAACTGTACCGTTAAAAAAGAGCTTGGGTTTTATGATAGGTGACTGAAATTAGCATTTGCAGTTATTGCTATATCAGCTTATAGTGATAATATTTATTATTAGTTTATTACCCATTTAAAAATGTTTTAAAAAAATTTGCAGAGGTAGAAAAAAAAAAGTAATTTGAGTTTTTTAATATAGTAGATTTTAAACATTTTGTAAAAAACTTGCACATTTGCTTAAAAAAGGAACAAAAAAACCCCAAAATATTTAAAAAGTTTAAAGAAATAATAACAAAATAAACACTTTTTTAGATCATGTCAAATGCATTTTTAAGCTGAACTAATTGGAAGCTAAATGATGAGCTGCTCACACTGTTGTCACTGATCCCCTTCATGACAGATGCTGCCTCCTTCACTATGGCTGAACACATGCTCATTTTCATTTTTTAATGCTTGATTTTTTTGTCTGACTCATGACACCAGACCTCATGTTTACACCCTTTTACCTCATGAAATGCCCCCTGTCCAAAGTGCTAAGTGCAAATAGTTGTGGAGTTCTAGATGTTGAAAAAATGTTTCCTTTGTGTTAGTGGAACAGACATGCAGGCAGGCCTGGTTGAAAATGTACTGTAAATACAAATTATTGTGTTTTTACAATCCTATAGGAAAGAAACAGTTGTGCAAAAAACAACATTTGTAGAATTCCCATCATCCTCAATAACAGTCTTTCATTCTTGGTTAATATTAACAACACCCCAAAAAAACAGATTTTCATTTGAGTGGGTCTGTAAGAAAAGAAAACAAAAAAAAATCAGACATTTTGAAGTTTGAAAAAAAGACAAACGAAACAATATTTCGTTATACTTAATTATTTTATTTCTGGTGAATACAAAAAATAGTTTTATTAAGGCCGGATAAACATCTTTTATAATGCAACTCGTCAATCATTTTTAGTGTAACAGCTTCCAAATCGAAATCTGTTAAGGGAGCATGGATCCTCTCTAACACCTCAAATATCCCACAGCATGGAAATGCATCATATCCTCATGGTATATATATTTAAATGATCCAACCACATTTATCTTTCATATAGGGTCGTAAATGCACAAAAAAGGCCTTTTCATAAAAATTCAGAGACTTCATAACACACATTAAAGCAGTTAACTGACTTATGGCTGCAGTCTGTGAAGTTTAGAAGCACTGTGGTGCTGTACAAGCCCATGGAATGCAGTACAAAAATGTGTCCATGAGTACAAGACATATACAGTATTGATACTGATAGAACATTTAAAACTGCGTGTTATTTATTTTTTTACTTTAAAAGATTTTAGAGCAACACTTGCTTCTCCAGGACCTTCTACTAACCACTTATGTGAAGCTTCCACTCAAGCAGAGCTGACAATGTATGGGCTACCCAACTAAGGCACTAATAATGACACAACAAACATTCAAAACAATAAGCAGTGGACGTTCCCCTTCTTCCTCCCTTTATTTAATGCTCAGGCGAAAAAATACCTCAGCACAGCGACCTCCATAAAACAGCTGTCTTCCTCCAGCTGTATGGTGTGGTATGTGGCCCTTATGCGAAAGTCTACATTGCTCTGCATTTCAAGAGCAAACGCATGCATTTGCACAACAGAACCTAACCGTACAATCAGTAAACAAGACACTACTAATGCAGCAAGTTGCACAGAGCTCCCAGAAAGAAAGAGACAGATCAGTTGCATTAATAGGAACAGTTACAAACGAGTTTCAAGTTATTGCCAAATTTTTTGTGATGCAAGCAGTGTTGCTAAAAACAAAGGACGAATGGGTAAAGATGAGGAGATGAATACCAATTAATGGACCAAAGTAGAGGTAGCGACCACATGCACAAATTTACACTGACAGAATTATGAGCTTTTAAAGTAAAACGGATACTCATTCACAGCAATATCATCCTCTGGACTACCGCGTCACATTGCATGGTCTACAGCTAACCAATGCTGCCCCCTAAAGCACCATCCATTCCACTGCATCCTAATGCAACTCCTGTTTTTATATGCACGTCTAAAATAAAATAAAAATAATGAAAACTTGCCCCTAAATCGTCTAACTCTACATTAGTTAAAGTTAAAATGTGACCTTTTCTGAACCTTAAGAACTCTAGAGATTAATAATACATTAACGAGCAATAAATAATCTGCCTATGGTTGAGCAAAATTCACATGTAGTGTTGTCAGAAGTTGCACACATCCATCCGGATGGGTTTCTTTCAAGCGTTTATTATGGAGATCTAAAAGTGAGAAAGAAAATGGAGTAAAACAAACCAAAAAAAAAGAAAATCCCAACAGTATAAGAATCCTTCTCAAAACAACCAGCTCATCACTGAAATATTCTCTTGCATCCATGAAATACCAAAATGCATAATTTCTCCTTCCATCTTAAGAGTTTTTGGCTACTGGATTTAAGTCATGCGACAGCGGTGTGCAGGACTCACACTGACATTAAGGTGCGAACAGAAGCATGAAGGGGGACATTCTCACAAACGGAGTTGTTTTTTGCTTTCAGAGTGAACTTGCAGTTACACGGCAGATGTGACAGGAAGAGCAGTGCAATTGATTCTTCATTTTTAAAGTTCTATGCTTAAGTGTAAAATAAAAGTCTAGCTTATGGGCACACAAGAGAGCGCGTGAGCTGTGCTGTTTGTCCCTGGTATGTCACATTCTGGTTTACATTAAAGTAGATAATGCTATTCACGGACAATAAAATCTGTCAGTTTACCACATTCTTCATGTTGAGAAGCAGTCGTTTTCACGCAGTAGTTGTATAAAATATTTTGGATCTGATTTGATCTTTTCATGCAATAAAGTCAGGTGGGTTTTCTCTGCAGACGGAGGCCGTTTATAAAAATCAGTCTCTGTAGGCCACATGCCTTTCCACGTGTGCACATTTGCACACACAGACAGAGGAGTTGGAAAGGATGAGTCAGTGATTAGTTGGCATCCTCCCGAAGTTCGCTGGGCAGGAACTTGTACTGCTGCTGCCTGATCTGAGCCAGCTTCTTCCTGGCTTCCTCCAGCTCCCTCTCCTTCCTCAGCATCTCTTCCTGGGCTGCAATGATCTGAACAGAAAACACAAACCTCTGATGTTATGATGAGGAACCCATTGTGGTCTCTAAAATGTTTTTTAATGTCTCTTTCGATTATGTTTTTGTGCACTTTTTTGGGAAATCTGAATGTATATGAATCAAACTTACACTTCCTAAATTCTAAACAGAGGAAATATATATTTCTGAAAGAGGCACTCCAATGAAAATTATATTTTTGGTTTTTTTAGCATATTCTTTTAACAGTTTTCTGAGCATAAATGAGGAAAATTAAGAATAAAAATGTGTTTTCTGAGTATTTTTTTATTCAAATTGTGGTGAATCAGGAGCAGATGAAAAAGCGAAAAAGCTTGTAGTTGTTAAGTAAAATCTACAATTGGCAGACCTCAAGCTCCCCTGCTCAGATTCATTCCAATGCATTAACTTGTAGACTGATCTATGAACGTTTTTTTTTTCTCATCTGAGCTGGCATCAGGCTCCAAACTGCTCACCATTTTTGCTGCCGTGCAAGTTAACGAATAGTTTTTCTTTTACAACAATATGCAAAGCAAATTATGAAAGTGGAAAGTTATGAGCAGAGTTTCTTTCTAAGCCATATGGAAACTAGCCAGATTTTAGAAGGAAATGTTATTTTATCATTATAGAAAATGTGTTTTTTTTTCTCTAAACTTTTATTATAAGTGGTTATCAGATAATTTAACATATTACCTGGGCAATTCCACCAACAAACTTGGTCTTGACTACCACATTGTCCTCATCCGCTTTGTCAAAAGCTGCCTTCTGAGCTGCACGGACCAAATTGTCCGACGCCTTTTTCACAGCATTTCCAGCCACCTATAGGTCAAAAAGATCAATGAGGATGATGGTACAGTGTCGCAGAATATATACATAACATTAAAATTTAAAAACCAATTAGCAAAAACACAATGCAATGCGCTGAGTGGCTTAACTTCAAAATGTGAATCTTTTAAACTACAAATGTAATGCAGCAGTTGTGTTTATAGCTGGGTTGAAAGAACATTACACCGTTTTTCATTACACAATAAAACACGTTTGATTTTATTTATAAGGAAAAAACATTGATTAGTTGTCCAAAAATGCCAAATATTTGTGTCCGTATATCAAGTCAAAAAGTAAGAAAAACACAAACAGGTGCAAGAAAGTTAAACTAAAAAAGTTTGTGAAAGAAACTGCAACTTCCTAGACCTTCAATAACAGAATCTTATGTTGCAAGACCAAAAAACTCTTATGTTCCACAATTACTTGCATACTTAAAAAAAACATTTTAAACGTTTCATCAAAACAGAAAAAAATGATGCTCTTGTTCAGACCTGCAGTCTCCTCATGGCCTCAGAGTCTTGGTCGGCCTTCACCTTGCAGGCCACCAGCAGCTGGGCAGTGGAGGCTGCCACCTGCTTGGCTGAAGAGATAAGCTTCTCCTCGCTGGCATGGCCTTGAACAGATGCATTGGCTGCTTCACACAGGCTGCTGGTTGCTGCTGCTACCATTCGGGCCTAAAGATGAGAGTTGATTTAAAATTACTACAAAACTGTGACTCGTCACAAGCGGGTCGACGAGTCTTCACTGCAAGACTTACGGCAGAGATGAGTCCCTGAGACCACTGTCCGTCATCTACTGCATTGGCAGGGATGGCGCCCACTTTCCCCTGAGCGACCAGCTCCCTCTGGGCAGCAGAGGCTGATTTGACCAAAGCGCTGGTGGCTGCAGCGATAGACTTGGCAGCTTCTAAGATCTGTTCTTCAAAGTTCAGCGTCTCATCCGCCTGCTGGAAATAAAAACAAGGAGACAGTCAAACTAAGGCAGCACAGCTATCAACCACAGATGAATCAAACTATGTATGTGCTTAACGGTGAAAGAAATATCAATTTAATCGTTTTTTTCTTTGTGCTTCACATAGACATCTGTTTTAGAAGCAACAGCTGAAATGCAGCAACAGACAACAGGAGAGTAAATAACCTTTTTTTTTTTTCCAGACAGCCAATCATACTCCTGTCAGCCCACCTAAAGCACACCTCCCACATCCTCAAACACATTCACGCCACAACTCAGTAGACAGAGCGGGACACTGTAGGAATATGTTTGATATATAGTTGGGACTGAATTACAACCTAATATATCAAACATATCAGACAGAGCCCTGCAGAGAAGGCCTCCGGTGGTGGTGAGGAGGGGAGTGGAAGGATTGGGGGGGGGTGCTTACAGCTGAAACAAACAGATGGATGGGGGGGCATGACAGCAAATGGGATGGTGCTAGGAAAGCCAGGATTTGATTGGATATTTTCAATTTAATTTGATGGATTAATTAAACTTTTACAAAAGAAGTAACTTTAGCTCAGTCTAACATTTTTATAAGAACACTTTTCCTTCCTTGACTTAGTTATTTAAACTCTTAAACCATCATACTTACTCATAAATAACCCAGTGATCCCATTTTTCAAATGTTCAATTTAACAAAAGCAAAATGCACAAAAACTAAACTGAGCTTCCTAATAGCTTTAATGACAAATTACAAGTTAATATTGTTTTTTCCAATGTCTTACCTCTATACCTATATTTAAAATAAAACAGCTGAATATATTGTAACTCAAATAGTTGGACTAAAAATCATTTTGTTTTTTTCTTTGATGTGCTGAAAATTAAAATGTTATGACTTTGAAATTATACTTTCATTAAAAAATGATTAAGTTGCTGTTAATAAATGGACCAAAAGTTAAATCAAAACTCTGAGTTATTGTGATTCATCTCATTAACCCAAAACATTAAACTTTGAACATCTTTGCCTTTAAAAGCTTATGAATTATGGTAGTTTTAGGTTTTAGAGTAGAAGAAGTTGATTCTTTGAGTAAATATAGGATGTTTGATTTTCTTCCAACTAAAAATGTAACAATGTATTGTGATGTAACTGTTAGGTTAAGACTTTCATGTCATTGACTTTTCAGATGGAAAAAAATGTATACGATAAATTGCTTCCAAATAAAATATTTTCTGTGTAAACCTAAATCTGAGTTTTTTGAGATGTGATTTAAAGCAAACTTAACTTTATGGAAACACCTTCAGCATGTCTTTTTAGTTCAAATAGTGCAAGTCAAACACATGAAGTCCTAATTTCAAACTTAGACCTTTACTTTGTGATTAAAGTTTTGTTATACTTCAAATAAATGAGGCAAAGTGACAGGATTTGACAGGAAACTCTTAGGAAAACTGCGGTTAAACAGTTAGCTGTCATTATTTCTCCATTAAAGTATCAGTGACTTAGTGGCCCACCTTTGGTTTGGCTCTGGGTTTGAGCTGCTCCAGCTTCTTGGCTGCTGCTTCGATGGACGCAGCCGCTCCGAGCAGCTCAGTCTCAGCAATTACAGTCGGATCCTCGGGATCCACCCACTCTGAACCTTAGACACGGATAACCGCAAACCATTAGAAAACAGAGTTTGAATATTAGCGGCCAAAGTTGTGTGAATAGAGCATGCCTCAAACTGCAACACTGCATTCAAAATGAAGCATCTTAAACATATTGTCATCCCATGCATCACTATGCAGGCCACAAACTGGCTGAACGTGATGTGATTTTTATGGAATGAGGTGATGATAAAGGATGATGGATGGAGCTCGCATTTGAATGACAAGCCTTAAAGCTACTAGTTTAATGAGGACAAAAAAAATCATCTGTTATGCTGTAAGGAGATATTTGTTAAATACTTTAAACAATTGGTGAAACGAGCCACAGCACAAAAAGCAGCTTACCTCCATCTGTGGCAAGAGAAGAGGACAGGAACATGACTACATGTCTGTTAAAAAGTTTTCTTACAGAGTTGAAATGTAAAAATGTTTTTATGCAGATACTTGTATGCTTTTAGGATTTTTTTCCCCCCTAAAGCTTCCAAAGTGAGTTAACTATGAAACCTTCACATCCTGGAGTGAATCATCACATTATCCAGAGAGAGCTGGTTTGAGTTTTTACCTTTCATGGCCTCAGCAGTATGGATGAGCTCCGTGACGGCACCTGCAACACGTTTGGAGCAGGCTGCCAGCTGCTGCTTCTGCTCAGGGGAAGGCCTCACCAGGACCTACACACACCAACATAATGGCTTAACACCGCTACAGCTTTAGGAACGTCAGAACTCTATATCATCATTCCAATGCAAAAATTAAGAGAAAACATGAAACTACAGGAATCAATACATATCTTTTTTTCACTTTCAGATGTTTGACCTACCAGAAGAACCTGCTCCAGTAGTTCAATGTATCCAGTTGTGCACTCGGCTCCAAACCTGAGCGCTCTGGTCCTCACATCCTCACTGACCTCAGGATGGAAGGCTGCTTGCTGAAAAAAGACAGAAAAAAAGAAAGCTATTTTATTACAAAAGCAACCGACTGCAACCCCTAAGGTCCCACTCCAATCATGTTTCCATCTTGCAATTCACCTCTGTGTTGTGGGCGGGATAATTGGTGCAGCGTAAGCCTGCCCTCATTTCCCATGAACCCCTTGTTTACCCTCTCTGTCTAGCTTACAGCCCCTCACATTCCCAACCAAACTTTACGAGTGCAACAAAAATGGCGAGCAACCTCCGAGCTACCCAGCCGTACAGTTTGGAGCCAGGTGGCAGTTCAGACGAGAAAAATGAAGACGTACATGGATCTATTTTTTTGCAAGTGTATGCAGTGGAATGGAGTGGAGCAGGGAGATGTTGCCTGCCGATTTTAGTTTGTACCCCACAACTACAAGCTTTTATAAACTGTTTTTTTTGTCTGCTCCTGATTCACCACAATCTGAATACAGAAATATATATATATCCTCTATCATGAGGAAAAGGCTACATGAATATGTTAAAAACACAAAAAATGCAGTTTTCATCGGAGTGGGTCTTTATTCTAAGATGAGAGTCGTGAAGAGGTTGGATAAAATAGGTTTTTGCCTTCTGTCACATATTTCAAACTGGACTTTGAACCAGTTTTCAGTAGAAAATTACCAGCATTAATATGTTTTTGGTATTTTTTATTAGAACTTCTATTTTTTTGTTTTTCTTGGTGTACTGATATTGAGTTTAAATCAAAAAAGAATAAAACAGATAAAATATATTCGTGGTCAAGCCTTTAGATATGTTCTGCTCTTCGTGTTTACAAAGAGTTCAATAGTACTACCTTGTAGAGTACATGTAGGATTGATTTCTCACCTTGCAGGTGGTCAGCATGTCAGAAATGGCTTTGCGGCTCAGGTTGGCGGTATGAATGATGTCCTCTTGTCTGGCAGAGTTTCCTGCAGCTACAGCTTTAGCTGTTGCCATGGTGATCCCCTTTGTCATGCGAATGAACTCCTCGGGCGTTGTCGTCTTGTATGGAGCATCCTTGGACCGAAACACCTGTGTATAGGGAATAACAAGTGGGATTTTAATCCCCTCAAAGTTTTCACTGTCAGGATGAACCGCTCACGTGCATTTTCCTCACCGCCATTTCCTGTTTGATGCACTCAATCGTTGCCTCCAGTGCCCTGGTGCCCCGAGTGGCCTCGTCCTCTACGGCCTTCACAGTCTTCAGCAGAGAAGTCACGTTGGTCACCATAACCTTCAAGAAAAGATAAAGCAGAACTGAAAACATGCTGTATGTTTTAATCAATTTAGATCAATCAATATATCAATTAATCTCTGGAAGAAATAAATTAGACATACATACAAGACCAATCTTGAATTCTGAGTTTAAAATTCAGTTTCAGCTTCAGGAGTTCCTCACCTTTGCAGCGCTTTTCAGCTGATACATGGACGGATCATCTGCTGTCTTTCCTGCTGCACACTTGGTGGCACTAATGAGCTCAGCCAGAGCTTTGGCCACATCCTTCACAGCATTAATCAGAACCACCTAAAGAGAGAACACACACCCACTAATCCCATCACATTCTGGAGCGAGGTCAAACTGAAACAGTGTTTTTGTAGCCGATTCTCCCATAACTGGCCCTGATGACATGCGCCGTCAATGAAAGAAGTGAAATAGCCTCACCTGTGTCTCAGGGTCATCCGAGCCAATGCTGGCAGCCCCTAGCTTGACCACATCTGTGAGCTGAGTAATGGTTTTGGCAGAAGACTGGGCAGCCTGCGCTAACTTATCCTGACCGGAAGCAGCGCCGGACACAAGCATCTTTGTGTCCTCGACCAGAGCTTTAGCAGTCTTTAAGATGTTTTCTCTGGGAAAAGGAGAAAAGCAGCACGTTTAAAGAACAAAAACAGCTAGACAAAGCGGTCTTGAATTTCTGTCAACAATCAAACATCAACAACAAGAAGATTGTGAGAGATGATGTGAAAAATTAAGACAGCTTTTTCATGTTAATGAGGGGAATGAAAAGAACAGCAGGTTTCTCCGCCATTCTCTGTCATATGTTTTTTTTTTTTTTTGAGTGAGCTTTTAACCTGCTTAGTGGCCTGGTGATAGAGGGTTTGCCCTGAGACTGAAAGGTTGTGAGTTCAAATCCAGGCCAAGTCACACCAAAAACTGTAAAAATGGGACCCAGTGCCTCCCTGCTTCACCCTCAAAAAAGGGGTTGAATTAAATGTTTTAAACCACCAAATGGTTCCTGAGCGCGGCTGTGCCTGCAGCTCACCGTTCCCCCAAGAGATGGATCATATGTGGTGTACATATTTCACACACTTAGAAGCGTGACAAATACCTTTAAAACATTGATCTTTTATATTTAGTACTTTTTCAATAAGCAGAGAGGATGCAAGTCATTGCACCATTTGAAGTCACAAGCCTTCTCTTCATCACAGGAAATGCCTGAATTAGAACAATTTCATTCCCAAGTTATTTAGCAACTTTGACCTATTCAGAAACATGAGGAGTATGAACAGCACAAGGCACCCTGCAGCTTCAACTAGATAATTTGTAGTCTCAAGCACCAGAAATCCCCCCCATTCTGTGGCTAATATGTCATCCTGTCAGCTTGTGATTAAAGATGAGAGCCAGAGGCAGGATGTTAAGATTCTTTGTACTTGCGGATCCCCATCAGGTAAATTCAGAGCTCTAACCTGTGGTCAGCGAAAGATTCATCATTCTCTGCGTTGAGAGTGCCAGCTGAAGCAAACATGATGGTAGTGTCCAGGTCAGCAATGATGCCGGACACTGCGCTGGCTGCTGTGATGCAGGCCTGAGTGCCTTTGTTGCCTGCCTGCAGGGCTGAAAGCACCAAGGACACCTGGGGGACATGGAAGCACACCACAGACTATAATCATGCAGGTGAGGTGAGCAATTCATTTGACACAAGATAGATCCACTTTTTTTCCCCACTTTTTTTTGTTAACTTTCAGCCAGAAAAAAAAGTAAATATAAAAAATTATATTTATATTCTACATAAAAATAACATTTGTGTAATTTTAAAATTAATGCTTCAACTGTTTATAAAATAATTGTTCAAAACATGTAATTACAAGTATTTCTGGTTAAACCAAATTAGAAGTTTAAGCAATTAATCAGTGAATACAAAAATTAAAACAAGGCAAAAATATTCAACTAAAATAAAAAAGAAACACATGGATTCAGTTAATTAATATGTTTAAGAGATTTACAGAGACTTGAAGTTTTAATCTGCTTTATCTGCAGCGATGGGAGATGTAAGCTGATAAGAAAACGTCTCCTTTGATAAACAGTGGCGACGGTAGACACTGAGAATGCATCCAAACCTTCTCTGTAACTGCACGAGCACATTCAATGAGCTCCCTCTTGGTAAAGCTGTCAGTGGGGCTGATCTGCAGAGCTCCAGCCTTCTGAACCAGGTAGATGCAGCCGTGACCGAGCTCCTGCACTCTAGTTTTGATCTGGAAACCAATCTAAAGGAACGCAAAAACATCCCAAGTTGGTGGGATTATAACTCAACGTCAGAATTGAAATGTTTACATCTTTGGAGCTTTGATAAACATCCTTCATGAATCTGGCTTTGGTCCTCACCTCTTCTGGCTCTGCTGTGTGCGACGCCAGCCGCCCCTGAACGGCCAGCTGGCTGTAGTCCACGGTCACCTGAGAGGCTAGAGCCCCCAACTCATCTGGACTCGTCACCGACTTTGTCATCTGATGATTAAAACACAAATAAACAAACTTCAGCCCATACACAAATGAACAGTTTGTTTGCAGCTTGTGCAGTTCAGGGACCTCTTTTCTAAAATATGCATGGATTTTTGCGTAGAACACCCAAATCCTAAAATGTGCAGACACATGAAAAATTTCAGGCGCTTCAGCTGTGCAAAAATGCAAGTGTATTACTCTGCTACTACATCCCGCCTACTTATATCTATAGATGCTCCATGTTACTGAGAAATGAATAAACAAATGTTCATAAGCAGCTTTGGTCAGCCAATCAGGACATAGATAATGGAGGCATCAGGGGGGAAAAAAAGAGCAAAAGTTAAGTAAACAAGGTTGAAGTGCAGCTAAACCTGTAGGTTTTCAAGCGAGTCTCAGTTCAGACCTGCACTTTGCGTGGAGGTGTGAGTGTGGTTTTAAAATGAACATTTTTGTCAGAAATGTATGACACAGTTAACATAAGAAGATAAATGTTATGTCTTTGATATAATTCCCTACTTTATTGGATCCTATTGATCAGAGTTTCTATATTCAGTGTCCTTTAGGCGATTGCTGCCAACAACAAAAGAGAGTGAGGGAAGAAAGGCAGGCAAAGAGCCTCATCTCCAGCAGCAGGAAGCGGAGGGATCAGTGCTCTTTAAATTCACATTTTTGCTGTGTGACATATTAAATAAGCAATGTTAAAATATAAAATTGCATGTTTTAATTTTGTCACAGCTGCGCTTTACAGCCTGTTGCCCAGTCACTCCTTCAGATTTAAAGCTCCAAGCCTCTTAGGTCATTGACCACAATTTAAGAAAACAAAATATATAGCCAGTTTACCAAAATAAAAGTCTGTAAAAATTCCTGATCTGTTTATTGTTAACTTATCTAGAGGTGATGAAAATAATACACAAATATCCTATGTCTGTGTGAGTCATGTCTCATGTTGCTGTGTAATTGTTTTTAAAACAATCTGCTGTGAAAAACCTTGTGGTGTTCCTCACACGCTGCCATGTCGATTAGAAAACGTCATTGGACGAACATATTTTTCAGCATAATTTTTCTTTACAAATCCAAATGTTTGTGTTCAGTTCTGCTTAAACACATTTCCACCTGTTTTACCCAAAGTTTTAGTGCAAAAAGAGTTTTAGTAAACTCATTAAATCTGATTTAAGTGTCAGTTGTATTTTCATTAGTAGTAAATTGCCAAATAATGAAAAAAAAAGTTTTGCTTTTGTTCAAAATGTAGGGGATTTTCCCCAAGGCTTACCATTTCCTGAGCGGTGACAGCTATTGCCTTGGAGTGTTTCACCATACTGGTCTGGTAGTCCACAAATGAACCCTCACGCTCAGTGGGTGTGCCTTCATCCAGCTAAAAAAAACGCAAGCACACGGTAAAAATTTTCCGCCAAAGCATTACTGCTTTGTCCTTCACGGCAACATCTCCAAACAAAGAGACAATCATGCGGCTCATTAGGCGCCACGACACGTTCAAGCGCATCTACCCCTCAATTACACTGATTGAGGCAGGTGTGCAGGCGTCAGCACATCTGCAAAACATTTTAATGCTCAGCACATGAATGCTGAACACAATTTACTAATCAGCCATTAAATCTAGTCATAAATTACAGGTTAAAAATCAGTTAGGCTATAAAAACTGATCCCCAAATGGTATGTTTCCAGTGTTTTAGCCAAATTAGTGTGAGTTCCACATGTGAATGGGAAGGCTGAGCAGAGGAAACGAATGCCGGCACGTGAGGGACGCATTCCGACACAGAACTGAATCTGTAACATATCAAAGCACATGATGTTTGCTCCTCCAGCTGAAGAAAGTTGATTTTCTCCAGCTTCAACTGAGAGGCACAAGCTAGATTTCCAAGACTGCTCAGCCCAATCTGCAGAGACAGGCATTAAGATGATAGATTTTAAGGGATTATCCCTCCTTTTCAGTAATAAACCCATACAAACCTCTGAGCTCCTCATGCAAACCTGAAATCAACTGCTTCCAATAATGATCGACAAAACCTGGAGGAAAGGATGCGTCTCCATCTGGAGAATGTGCAGATGAAAGCCACCTGGTCGCACCTTTGTGAAACTTCTCACTCGAGAGAGAGCCCAGAGATGCAATTAGCTGATTTTATTTTCAGTTCTCATTCTAGATAAAAAAAAAAAAAAGCTCTTCCTTTCATAACGCTTCTGTGTTTGCCAATAGTTTGGTTGTTAATTAGAAAGATGGACCTATTTTTTGAAGAGCAATCTGTGAATCCTTCGTTTTAATCACTGACTTTTGATTTGAATTTCTATGTTAATCGTTAATGTTTGTTAATTGATGCCTTGAGAAAGAGTGGCACACAAAGAGACACTGAAGTTTGGGTTAGATAGGAAAAAACAGCTTTCAATCAAAAGATTCTTATGTCTTTTCTTTCTTTTGTACTAAATTTGGGATTTTGAAAATATTTTTGCACATGTAATAATGACATTCAATAAGACTAATAAACCAGCAACAAAGTTTAAAAAAAGCTCTTCATAAAATTCCTGTCTTGAACATGACACAGCCCTTCTCTATATGCAGGGTAAAAACAAAAGTGAGTGAAGCCAGGTCACTTCATCAGGTAAGCACACAAAAAGAGAATAAATAAAGATTTTCTTTTTCTTTGTTTTATTTTATACTTATGTCCCCTTTGCTCTATTTATACTTTGTTAACAAAAGGTTGCAAAAAAAAAAACAAAAAGCAGAAAAACTGCAATGGTTTTGCAATGAAATTCTGTAGATATATCACTTCTCTTTTATCAATTTAACCTTTAAACAGAGCACTTCTGAGAAGTAGTTTCAACAATCAAGTAAAAATAAAGCAACTATCAACTAGAAAAATAGTTAACTATTATTTAGTAGAAATAGGTGCTAACTACTCATGTGAGAACATTTGATGACTGAAGTTTTAGTATCTTCAGAACTTTTGAACATTTTTGATCAGATGTGATTCATTTCTCCATTAAAAAATAATAAAAAATGAATGATGATTTTCTTTTAAAACTGTTTAAGGCGATGATCATAATAATAATAAATTACATGTCCGATCCCTGACTGGGGTGCAACAGCCAATTTCGATCAAGTCTGCAACCACGTGACCGGGCCCGATTTCCAATCACATTGGATCAGGACATCCCTAAAAAAAATTTAACCTGTAACTAATGCGCTGAAACATCATTCCTGCACAAAAGCATTTCAAGTTTGGAGTCCAAAGCTGCAGCAAATTCTCTCTAAACTTAGACTGCAGACAGTGGAAACAAATGAAAAGCCCCATTTTCTGTCTTTTTATTTTAAAAGTTACAAACTCACCTTCGCCATGGCCTCAGCAATAGACTCCACCATTCCACCAACCATGCCCACCTCACTGGCAGCCTCATTAAGTGTCACCATGATGTCATCCACCGCCTCTTTCATAAGCTGAGCTGCCTCTGCTATGGCATCATGGGTATGGGATGCCTGTCAGGTGTCAGCAGAAGCAGGTAAATATCCTCACTGAGTGTTTTCCGACCTGAAGCTTTGACCAGTGTGGGTGAAAAAACATTGACATCTTCGTACCTTTGGGTTTCCTCCACCTTCCTTGGCAGCATAGAGCATCTGCAAAGCAGACTCAGCCAGAGTTTTGGTTTGGTCCAGGAAAGTCATCTGCTGCTGGTGGTCTTTCAGCTTGGAGGCCACACCCACAGAGGCTTTGATGAGAGGCTCAAAGTAACCAGCCAGCTGAGTCACCTGAGGACAAAAGCTTCAGTTTAAGAGCAACATTTTTGAAAGTCTGAAAATAAGGTGAGAAAACTGATTTTGATTTAAATATAGCAGCCCATAATTGCTTCTCATAAACATTTTATTAACTTATTAATGGTTAATTGTTGATGGTTCTTCTAAAGCGCAGCAGAAAGACAAAATTAAGACCAAGAGTGTTTTTAATTATGCACAGAAAAAATATTAATGCCACAAAAATCATACTTTGTTAATCCACAGATCCAAAGCACTCCAAATTAACTCACTGTCTGTCCCACATACCTTGTGTCCTAGTTGGGAAGCTTCGCCCCTGGCAGCTGTGGAAACGGGGTCAATTAAGTGGCCAATTTCCTGCACAGTGGATGTCAGCTGCTCCTGCAAGGCCTGGATAGATACAACAGAATAAATCAAATGTTTTTCCTCTTTGTGACAGTGCAACAGATCAGTCAGTCAGTCGAAAAGTATTACAAACAAGATTCAAATTGAACTGCACAACAGTGGACACTTTCTGGATTTAAATCATTTTTCACCAAAAAAAAAAAAACATGATTTTTTTTATGGTTAAAAAACTTTTATTTTTGTTGATTCGGTCATAAAAAGAGCAAAACAGACAAAATGAGCAACAGAAAAAAATAAATAGATTAAGATAATGGCAGAGAAAAAGAAATATTAGGTTAAATGACTAAGATAAAAATCCAGAAAAGAAAAAACAAGAAAGATAAACGGGTAAAGCTGAAAGGAGCCTCCGAGGATGGTCGCTTACCTCCAGTGAGATGTCGTCCCTGCTGGGCAAATTCTGGCTGACAACTGCCAGAGAGCCCTGTTCAATGTCCCGGATACATTTGTTAATGTTATCGATGGAAGAGTCACATTCCCGCTGGCCAGGAGCTTTGTCCCTGAGAACGAAACAAGAACAAAAGAGGATGAGACGCAGGAAGTAATAAAAAAAAGACTGCAGACACAAAAAACAAGCCATATGAGGAATGAAACATATGTGACGGAACATCTCTTTCTCTACGATCTGATTTGTCATCATTGAAATATAATGACCCTGCAGCAAGCTTAGCAGCCAAAAGAGTTTTGAAGGAGAGCAGAGGAATCCCAAGCAAACAAAGTTAGTAAACATCAGCATCAATGCATGAAGGCACATTTAGTTGAGCTTAAAGAGAACCTCGTCTTTGTATGTAACGAGGTCAGCTTTTGTAGGAAGACTCCTCTATTATCTAAATTCTTTTGGCATTCCAGTAAATCACTGAATCCTATTAAATGCCTCAGCTCTGGTCTCTTTAGAGATGCTAAAAGTGGCTGCATGTGAATGTTAATGTGCAGATGTTCGGAGACGAGCAGAAACCTTAACATTTGTTAGAGATCGAGTCCTTCATGGGTTTCACTGTCATTCCAAAACAACGTTGGATGCAAAAAGGCGAGAAAGATACAAAATGCTAAGTTTGTAGATTTAAGAAAAAAAAAAAAAAAGTCTTGCATCCCGAGGGTGCAGTGTTGCATGGAATTATGTATCCAGATAAAACTGACTAAAGGTTGCAGAAGAGAAAACCTAATTTACAACTTCACAATCATCTTCATCTCAGACTTTCACCTTTAATAATTCTTGTACTTTTCACTGCATACAAATGAGAGCAGCCGTGTGGAATTTGCATAAACTCGTACAAGTTTTTAATGTGTTGCTAAGAAACCCAGCAGTAAAAACAAACCTCTGAAGCAAATACTTTTCTGTCATTGAGTAACTAACCTAATGGCTGTGATCAAACTCTTTATGGAGTCGGAGACTGTTCGAGAGTGACCAGCCAGAACAGACCACGTGGGGGGGTCTTTTGGGTTGATAGCCAATGAGCGTGCAGTTTTAAGAAGGAGGGTGGAGCTGTCCAGCATGGAGCATGCTGACTGGATGATGGGCTCCTGGGCAGCAGAGCCCTAAAGAACAACACAAATATAAGATACATTTAGCACTATTTCTCTTTTCTTAAATTAAGTATATCCTCATTTCAATAAAATGATGGCACACTGATGAGTTCAGACAAACCTCGTTGCTGATTTGAGCCGGCACACTGGCAAACTCAGGGTTGGATGCAAATGTTGTGAGGTTCTCCACAGCTTCTATTAATGGAGTTGTGGCAATTTGACACCTGCTCCTGTTCTCCTCTGAGAAATCTCCGTCCAAAGCCTGAACAGTCATTGACATGGGTTATCGAGGTGAAGCCGTGATTAAACTTCAATTTATACTCCTGAAGTTATCAAATACAGGACACAGGAAAGAAATTAAGGTTGGATTCAATTAATTAAAGATGACTCGTGCAAATTAAACATCTTAGCGGAACCAAAGTCAAACTGTTTAATTATAAAGGTAAAGTGAAAACTTTTTATAACATCTCTAGTAAATATTACACTTGAAAAATCCTGATACAATTATTTTTTCTACTGTATTATTTACAGTGATTGAAGATGTGAAGATTAAAGAAAAACTTACACTTAATAAAAAAAACAAATCTATGACGGAATCAGGAAAAAAAATGGTGGCAAAGTAATTTAAAAAATTAGATTAACTAGAATCTTCTAGTCAGAAAATTAAAGAAAACAATAAAAATCACAAGAAAGAAATACAACTATGGACAGAAGAAGCTGTCAATGTTCAAACAGAATAAATTACAAAAGATACATTGATGAGGGTTGCTGAAATAGAATAAAACTGGATTTTTATCTCTTAATCCATGCAAAACGGAGGACATATTTTCATTTTGTCAATACAAAAATAAGTAAAGTACAGTAAAGAGGATTCAAACAGGATCAATAAAACATCCTAATTTTATTTAAAAATATTAAGTAAGAGAGTCAAAAGTGAGTTCAAACACAAAGGGTTGGTATCAGAAAATGCCAGGATGTTTTTTTGTTGAATTAAAGTTTCTACATTCTGGAATAGTGCTGAGTGCACACTGAGAAAATGTCAAACATGTTAGCTGAAGGACTAAATTCCTACCTTTATGGTTTTGACCAGGTTGGCAGTGCTGTTAGCAACCTCTTTGGCTGACTGGACAAAGTGCCTCTTAGCAACTGGGTTAGTGGTCTTGGAGGAGGCCAGACGACAGGCGTTGCACAACGCTGAAGTGTGTTTAGCAACAATGGTGGCTGCTGAAAGCACCTGCCACATTAGGGGGAAAAAGCACGAACAATTTAAAGTTGGAAAACAATTAATTTATTTATTGACAGCACAAAAAAATTGTCAATTTCAGGTATTTTTCTTTGACATAAAATGAAAACAATGAATAAAATGGTAAAGAGAAAAACAAAAATCAAGGTACTAAAACCTAAAAAAGGCAGCAGCGACATGATATTAGGAAGATGGGATCACTTTATTCATGAAATTGCTGACACTTAAGACAGCTGTTTGGAGTTTGTAACATAAAGAAACTGGTGTGAACAGAAACCTGGGAGGGGCTGCTTTCTGGGTCCACTAGATTCTGGCAGGCCATCTGGATTGCCTGGTTGGCTTTGGCAAACTGGATGGGGTCTACCAGACCCTGGTGCCCTGCCTGGCTGTTGGGATCAGACACGCCCACTAGGTAGGAAGCCTGAAGGAAAAATGTCAACGGTCAGCAGTGTTAATCACAGGGAACTCCGGCTCCTGGAAAATGGATCATTAGGTATTTGAGAAAAATGTCCCGGCATGCAGCACCTGTCCAGCGGCTTCAGTGAGGCCACAAAGGGCTTTGGAGGCCGAGCTCACGCTGTCACCAAACGAAGTCACGTCGCCAATCTTGCAGTTCTGAGATATACCAGCCATGGACTCTCCGAGGACCTGGAAAAAGAGCAAAATAAATCTAAGAACCAAAATAATTTAAACGTAGTTGAGACAAGATTTCATCGTTTTAATTGCCACGCTGTTTTCCTAATGACCCACCTTGGAGTTCTCCATCACACTCTCGATGCAGTCAAAGTAAGACAGATCATTGACGGGTTCACTGGGGTTGTCCAGCATTCCTCTTACAGCCTGGGAGATAAGTAGCAGGAATTAGAAGGAACTTCAGAAGTCATTCATTCCAACATCATTCATCTTAGTCATCAGAAAACAAAATGAGTAAGATGCATTCATCCATTACTGTCCGTGATCATGACCATGCCTCCTGGGAGACATTCATAAAGCTGGTTGTTGCTTTTTCTTTGTGAATCAGAAAGAGCTGAAAGTGTGATTTACCTCCAGCTCTCTCAGGGCGTTGTCACACTCTTTCTGGCCGGGCGCCTGCTGTGTGCACAGCGTGATCAGCTGGTTGATGCTGTCAGTCACAGCTCTGTGACAAAACAAACCATTAAAGCTGCAGGAGGGGACTGAACATGTATTGGTATCCTAGGATCAAGGTTTTATAGACTTATTTGGATTAAATGATACTTGAAAACTCTACCCATCGATCTCTGAAAATGTTATGAAAGCCAAATGCTGCAGTCTTTCATGCTATGTTTACACCAGCCTTGGCAACACACGTTCAAGCAAGCTCTTCCAACAAAAGGTCTATGTGAATGTGTGTTTATGGTACGTGTGTTTTGGGCAATCAAAACTGTCACATAATGCTACGCAAGGTTTTTAGACAATTTTTGGACGCAGGCATTGAATGTGCGTTGACAGTTAAACCAGCTGAACTTTCACTAATTAAGGACTCTGATTTGGTAGTATGGGCAGTCTTCTTTATAATTTATGGAAGTGCCAAGCGTTTGAAAATTAATCATGGAGGAGAAATAAAAAAATGCGGTTTGTTCTTGGCCAGAATTATATGACAGCAAATCTTTCATATATTAGAATAGAACTTTAAAATAAAAACCTGGAGCAAGATTGATGATTTGTGCACTGCTTTAACATTTCGTACCAAAGCATCTTCCGACAGTAACAACAGTCCAGAGTGAACGTCATATGCTAAAAGCTTGTTCAACAACCCGCGTTCAGCGCATTCTTGAACGTGCGACGCATTCCTGGTGCGTACGTAGCATTAGATGAAGGTTTCATCTCTTCTCAGTGAAACAACAGTGGAAGATAGAAACTAAAACAAAGCATGTGAGCGGTTACCTTGCAGCAGCAGCTAACAGATTTTTGGCATTGGCTGCTGCTGGATCCACAGAGAGACTTTTAGCAGCCAGCAACAGTTTGCTTGAGGCCATGGAGATGTTCTTCAGGTTACCAATCACCTGAACCTGGTCGTCCTTTTTCTAAAAACGATGCCAAAACCGTATCAACAAATGATTTGGAAGTCTTTCTTGACTAAGTTGATGCTGCTGCGGAACCGATACACAATTAGACAAACCTGCGTATGACCAGCCATCTCAATGCCAGCATCCAGGAATTCATCAAAGTCCTGGCTGAACTTTCCAGAGGCCACAGCCAGCTGGCTGCTGGAGCCTCGAGTGGCAGTTACCACCTCGCCTGCAGACTGGTTCAGGTCGGCTGCAGTCTGGTTGAGCTCGTTCTGGGCCTCCTGGAAGGATTTGTTGGCTGGGGGGATCTGGACAAAGTATGAGACCCTCATGCTTAATGACAAGAATTTAACAGCTGCTTCCACTGCAGTGAAGCTGCTGAAATAAAAAAAAAAGAATAAATAATATTTGAGAGACTCACAGCTTCCATCAGAAGCTTCTTACTGGCCTCCCCAATGCTCTTTAGTGCCATGTCCACATCCTTCTGTCCAGGCAGGCAGTTGACACAGTTGTTCAGGGAGTGAGAGACAGCTTTGGCCACCTGAGACATGCATAAGGTCAGAACGGACAAGGTTTACGGGGGTGAGCACAGGCAACTGGGCCAAGTTAAAAATAATCAAAAGAGCTAAGTGAACTGTAGCTTGTAAATTCTCACAAACACATTTAGGTAGAACACTTCTTCAGGCATTTGATGCTGTGGCCTGAGTACGAAAGGCTGTCATGAAGTAACGGTTTTGTTAGAATGGCCGAGCTGGGAAGACAGCCTGCACATTCGTGAGCAGACCTGAAGCACCTCACCTGTGCCAATCGCTGCTGACTCTCTGCGTCTGCAGGGGAAATCAGCGCCTGCTTGGCCTCATGAATAAGAAGAGCTGATCCTTCCATAACATCACGAGCCGAGTCCAGCATGGCAGCTGACGCCTTGGGGTCGGTGGTGGAAGCAGCAACCCCACGGGCCGCTTGGGCAAGAGTTTTCAGCGCCTGAGCAGTCTCTCGAGCTGCTATTCCTGCAAACAGATGCAAGAAAGCAAAAACGTTTACAATAAGAAACATTAAGCATTGAACTATCTTTGTGCATGACGGAATTAATAACTGAATTATTTACTGGTGTATGTGAATGTACGCATATTTTCCAGTAGGTATTTTGACTAATTATCCTATCTTTGATATATCTTTTTATATACATAAACCACTGTCGTTTGTATTATTTATTTTGCATTATTCTTGCTTAGATTGAAATCAAACAAACGTGTAAAGTTAACCTCTTAGTAGGAGAGAAAACGTTTCTACTGAAATTCAACCAACCAGTGAAGTGTTCGTTTCCTTGAGCCGCACAGGTGAGCAGCTGGGCCATGGAGGATCCTACCGACTTTGAGGTGCTGCCCAAATCCTGAGCACATTTCTCCAGCTGAAGAGGAAGGCATGAAACAAAATATTTGCTGACAAAATAATTTATGGCTAAAAAAAAAACCATCCATCACTTGGTTTTAACCTCAGCAGCTGGTTGAAATATTTCTCTTGAAACAATACAATTTGAGTGAATTTCATGGGTTTATAAGATTTCTTACAGATTCTCCAGGCAGAGGTTTCAGCTGGGTGTTTGTTGCAGCCAGTTTGGCATCTTGCAGCTCACTTCTCAGTGTTTGAATTGCAGTGAGAGCAGAATCGATTTCCATCGGGCCACAAGCTTCATGGGCCTTCAAAATAAGAGTTCAGTTTAAAACCACACTTTCTAAACTTTCAACAGTACGCTTTGCTCTTGAACATTTTTCACATCAGAAAATGTTTATGAAATTCTCACTCCGATCATCTTTTGACCTACTTTAAAAGCATTCCCAGTAGTCTTTTAATTATGATTGCCATTTTTAGGCAAAAACAAAAAACTTGTCATGTTTTTGCAGAGCGGCAGTTCATCAGAAATTCCCTATGAGGCGAGGGTAGTACTTTTGGCGCAGAGTAAGCCTCCCTCATTTCCCATCATCCCTTTGTTTACACTCTTTCCTAGTAGCTTACAGCCCAAGATTACTGATGCAACAAAAATGGTAAGCAATATTGGAACTCAAAACTGGCATTTGATCCATTAACAAAGATGCTAACGGATTTATTTGTCTGCAAGTAGATGCACTGGAATGGAGCGGAGCAGAGAGCTTGTGGCTTGCAGATTGTAGCACCTGCTACAGAATTTTTCCTTTGGCGTTTTTTTGTCTGCTCCTGATGTCTGCTCATAATGATTTGAATAAACACTCAAAAAGGCATTTTTAAGATTATTTTTCCTTAGAGATGGGATTCATGGCTCATTTTAGGGAGCAGGATCTTCTGGATCAGTTCATTTCAAAAGACTGGCGCTTTATATATTTATTCACTTTTAAGAAGCCAGCCTAAAGGTTATTCATTTAACCCTGGAAATAATCACAGAGAGAATTGATGGACTGAGACCTGGATTAGAATATTTCAAACTCAGATTACCCACCAATAAGAGTGCGTCTTTAAAGTCGCTTAAACATCAAGGAAAAATTTACTTAATAAATACAGTTTTGCACATACAGTGTCTGCACCCATGCATTAGTTCCCCCCATGCATCTGTGCCTTACCTTCTGTGCAGACGTCCTCAGCTCAGCCAGACAAGTGGCCAGGTTTTTGGCACACTGGCCTAGTTGCATCGCTGCTGCCTGATCCGTAACCGTGGGAACAGATGACTTGGCAGAGGTCACCATCTTACTACCAGGCTATAGAGTGAGAAAGAAAATGCTACTTTGGGAAATAGTCCTTTTACATTGGAGACATTTTATTAGTAGGGGATTGTGAATAGCACATAAAGTTGACAACAACAGCACTTCTTTTAAAGCCTGCTTCCACCAAAAAAAGAGGTTACAGGCCCATTTTTACGGTCCCAACCGACAGACACTATTTATACTTTCAGCCTGATTTCCAATGTAGGGCTCAAGTTTTTCAGTGACAGTTTGAGAACGTGGAGTTTTAAAAAGTTCTTTATCCTAAACACATCCCTGTAATGTTGAGGTCATAAAAGAAGCACCTGTAGGAAGTTCTGGCTGGCGATGATGAGGGCAAGTTGAGCGCTCAGATCTTCCGGTTTAGCCTGACTGCCTCTGACTCCCTGAACAAGCTGTGGGATGTGGTCTGCCACTGCCTGCACACAAAAACAACATCTTCACGGTAAAAACCCTTCTGGTATTCCTCTTCCCAGTTATGCAGCACCCCTAGGCAGTAATTGAAATCAATGGCTGAAAAGATCTCACAGAATACAGCGAGGCAAGGACTTTTAAATGAGCATTACAGGTGCAGGATGGGGAAAAAAAAGCACTCAAAGTGAGTTTTAATCCTCACCTTACAGCTCTGCACCAGCTGCTGGTGGGCAGCTGTGTTCTTGTTGGAGGCAGCGGCGTTTTGAGCAGCGGCGATTGTCTGTGTAGCTGCAGCAGCAGCTTGTTTGGCAGCATTCTGAGGGATAATAATATAAAGCAAACGGTTTGTCATGGCAACATCATTTTTAGTGCTATCTGAGCTGACACTGGAACTATCCCCACAGCAAAAAAAAAAAAAAAAAAAAGTAAAAAAAAAACGTGTTTGATAAAACAAAAAGAAAAAGAAAAGAACGAAAAAAAATATATCCAGAGAATAAAACTGGCAGGAAAATTAATAAAACTAGCAACAACCTGGTGCCGCTGATTCAAACAAAATACAGAAATTGTGCATCTTTCTGATGCAGCTCATACACTCCAGTTAAGGTGTAACAGATACTCTGACACTCCTGACCTCCAGTCTGTTGATCAGTTTCTTCTTGATGGCATTTTGAGCGGCAGCGTTGGTGGCCACGCGCAGACCCTCTGCCGCCTCTCTCAGTCTCTGCTGCTGATCTTCGTTTTCTGGATATGCTGCAGCTCCCTGTGAAAACACACACCTGTTGCAGTCAAAACAAGACTGTCTTAAGACTAGGGAGAAATGAACATCTCCAAATTGTAGTGTTAAACCGTTTCACTGAGATGCAAACTAAACTGTTTTTTAACCAAACAATCACTTCTTTGTTGGAAGTTTAATTTAAAAATGTTTTGTTTTCTCTATACATTCCGCAGAACATTAAAGAAACCAAAACTTGAAACATTTCTGCAACTGGAGCAACAGTTAAACCAGCAGGCATTAAGGTAACAGAGTTGTCTGCAGACTAACACAAAAAAAGTTTGATGGGATTTAGGGATTTTCTATTCCTAATACAGTATTTTTTGTTGACATTTTTTTCCAGTATGCCACATTTATTCTTAATGTTGAAAATGCCTTCAGCTAATTTTTGTTGCTTTATGCAGCAGCTAATTAATTGTTTATCCAAATAACGATTAAACCTTTATGTTAACATATTTATTGGTTTCAGTAAAAAAAAACGTTAATAACATGACTTTCATCTAAGTCCGTCTTCAACTGATTGTTTAGACCAATTTACTATTTATCCTTAATACAAGCATTGTTCAATGTTTGGCTAATTCTTGCTTTTCCAAAATGTAAAAAGATAATTTAGCTTCAATATTAGTCTAATTTTCCATTTTTTAAGAATGATTACATTTAAAGGGCCATCAAACGCTTAGATTCCAGCTGCCCAGTCCCTCTGATCTACTATCCTGCCTCTTTCCTAGCTCTCGGTCTGCTGATCACCTGTAATAAGTGTGTTCACAATGTGGAAACATCTGATTCAGTTAATCAGCAGTGAGCAGAACAGGCAGCTAGAAAGACAGAGTGGTAGATCTCCAGGACCAGGGTAGGTCAGCACTGATCTTCAGGTTTGGATCAGTCAAGGCAACAATGGACAGACAGCAAGGCAGGGTTTGGAGTGGGCAGCAGATGGCAAATACTATTTAACTCTCCCTGCAGTTTTATTTATACTTTTCTATGTTCTCCATGCAAATGTATCTGATGTAATATTTTATTGTAAAGATTTAGTTTTAAAGTAGCTACAGTGTTTCCTCAGAGCCTAGAATGTTCCAATAGTTGTGATTTACTTTGATTTTTCATATAGACATGATGTAATATGAAATCAATGTTTAAAAAATGACCAAAACAATCCCTGAGGAAAGAAAAAAAGCATATAAAATCATTGAATTAATCACCAAGGAAATAGCTGTCTAAGGTCTCTCTCTCTCTTGATTAACATAGATAAATATACAGCTGTGATAAGCCTGGTATAACACGCGCTCAACCAGCTGGAGGGTCTAATTTATTTCCATGGTGGTGGAGTCAAGTTTTTAATGTCTGTGTGATCCTGTGAACTGATAATGCTGATGTGCTGGGATGGCAGATGGATCGTTTGGATAGATCAGGATGGAATACACAGCAAAGCCAAGACTCCCCCTCAGCAGCCGGCAAAGGAAGAGCTCGATGTCGTCTTATCCCAGTTTTTTTTTTTCTTTTTTCTATGCCAGGAAGTTGAGATTGCAGGAAAAAAATGGAGAGAAACTGCAAATGCTGTTCAGTTAAATGCAATTGATGGAAATTCTGCACTTTTTACAAATTAATCTGGAATCCACGAAGACTATGTTAAACACTAATTACAGAAATCCAAGTTAAAAAAAAAAAACAGGCTTTTGAACAGACTGGTGTATTGAGTCAAGTTTGAATTAGCATTGGCAACCACAGCTGTCACTGACATACTGTATAGTTGGGCTGTTAAGACATGACTCAGTTTTCCCACACTGTGAGGCTTCAGCAATAAATGGAAAGATGGACGCTACACTTTCAGCTGTCCTTTAGATAAAGTCCGCTTGTCTTCATCTTCTGATATTCCTGTTTTCATCTCGTCTTGTGTAGTCATTCTCAATTCTCAATTTAAAATGGAACCATAGGCAACAACGTTAAACCGAATGGTTAGTATGCTGCAAGTGTCAAATATGTGTTGTGCTAAATTTAAGAAGGATTTATTGTTTGCTTGATTACATTATACCAGGGTTAGTATAGGCCAACTGAAAAGTTTTTCTTCATTAGTCGCTTATTAACAAATTAAAAAAAGGATTTTTGTTAATTTTTTGTTTTTTATTGATTTGCTTTACACAAATGATAAATCAAACCGAAACAAAACCTTGACCCAAAAATCAAGGTTTGAACCAAACCGTATAGAAACTGAATCATTGCTAGTAGCAGTTAATGATTTGAGAATTCTGTTCTGCCATGTTGAAATTGTGCTTAAGGACACCCTATAGGCTAATGGCCAAAATGAGATTCAGGTTCAGACATTTCTATGATTACTTTGTACAACTGTAGCAACACCTGGGTGTCAAACACTGAATTGATTATCATCTAACAAGAAAACTTTGTGGATTAAGATAAGAGGTTGATTAAAACAGCTCATCCAAGGCATGCTAATGTGCAATTTAAAAAAGTTTCATACAGTGGGTCAATTTAAGGCCACTTTTTCAGTTCCATTGTCATCAATATTATAGTAAGTTTTATGTCACTGTGCAGCAGACTTCAATAAATGTGGAAATATCCACATTCCGGAGTCACATGCCCGTCTGAAGACCAATCGAAGAGCATGTTAACAGAATAAACCCCAGCGCAGGTCTAACAAACACATTAAAACTCAAAGGTGCAAAAACACCTGGTCTACATTTATCAAGTGTTTCTTTAGTTGGTTTGTTTTTAGTAGAGTTGGGTTGTTCTATATTGAATTATTTTTGCAAGAATTCACCCAGTGTTTTCCTGCTGAACTCTCCTGGTTCCAGATGCTTTCATTTTAAAACCAAAGTCATGCTGTGTGTCATACATGTGAAAATGAAACGGAATAGGCTTCTGCATAATTGTTTCTCATTATGAGTTGTCCACTATTACAAACCTTGCTTTGGAAAATGTAAAAAAAAAAAGAAAACATCAAAGCCATTCTCAGCGGTTCTACTTTAACACTGGAAAAACCAGCACAACTAACATGATCAATGTCCAACTCTTTCGAATTCAAAAGCAAACATGATTCTATAGTGATAGTGTGACTCTCACACAGCAGAAGCAAGCTAAATGAATCCTTAGCAGCAAAAAAAAATAAAACAAAACCAATAAATATAAAAAAGCCAGCTTTGAGCTTAAATCATAAACTTTAGTCTAAAGCCTTTTGTATCTCTATTCTATATTGAACTCATGACTTGTCCATGATTTAAAGGTTTGCAAATACAGCTTAAGATACTATTCTACATAATGCACTGTTAATAGTCACCAAAGATTAATAAAAATGGGATTAAAATGGAAATAAAGACAAAGATTTCAGTGATGGGTTACATCCAAAAATTGCATTTAGTGCAGACATCTGCTTGCTTTTCTCAGAAAAATCCTCCCCCTAAAAAAATGGAGAACATAATTACATGCTTCGTGCTTCACTTGTCGCTCACCTTTGCAGCCTCCACCATCCTTGCGGTGGCATCTGCCAGCAATTTAGCGGCTGCTAGGAGCTTCTTAGAGTTGTCTACGTCAATCTCAGCTTCAGCATCAGACCTCATTGCATTCACCAGGTCTGAGGTGGCCTGAGCCAAGACCCGAGCCTGGCGCACCATCTCTCCTAGAGAGGGCATGGAGAACAGATGGAATTAAAGGACACAGAGACTGGAAATGCGTCTGAAATACACATTTTAATCTGAATTATAATTGAAACAAAATGTTTTCAGTCTCTAGACTACTGAGCACATCTGAAGTAATATAAGCCTTCTTGCAGGAGACTATTCTTCATCTTGTAACACTGTTTCCTTTAACAATATTCTTTTTCTGAATTAGGTCAGAACAATAGAATAGAAAGTCCATAAGAGTCAAAAGCTCAGATTCATGCCAGAGCGCACTGACAGACCTGCCAATGCTCCACGACTGAAGGGTTCCCTCACACATCTGACCACGTTTCAAGGGAGCCAGCAGTCATTCCACCCTTCAATAAGACCACTCAGTGCGTCTGAGCTGACCTTACAACCCTGACATTCTCCCCACTTCTTGTCCGATCCACTGGTCTTTCTCTGCTGTCAGACATGTTATCGTCCCTGTCAGCTTTTCTCAGCGCTTTCCTCGCAGCTGACAGCCGTCACTTCAGACCCACCACAGTGTCAGTCTCTCAAAGGAAAAGATGGAATGAGCCTGAACAGACTCACAACAAGGAAGCAAGTTGTTCTGAGCACTGACAATAGCGCTCAGCTACAATTTGGAAGAGGTGCTTTACAACATAAATATGGACCAATTATGTTTGCATCTTCACATAAGTCAAATAAATAGATGTTTACTTGTTAAGTATGGAATATAAATTGTAAATGTCACTATTTTCAAATACTATAATCCCCAAAAAGCACTAAATACCTTAAAAAAATGAACAGCAGCAAAAGTTAATCAAACATAATAAAAAAAATATCTGAAGCCCAGAGTTTGCTGTTTAGGAAAATGTTGACGTAAAGGGAAGAGTAGAATAAAACTTTATTGATCCCACAAGGAGGAAATTACCTTGTTACCAGCAATAGATAATAAACAACTCTTAAAAAAAACACAATAAAAAATAAATAACAAATAATTATTGTCCAGTGACTATGAGGTGGAATAATAAAAATTATTTTAAACATTTCAGCCTAAACCAAACAGAGAGATTTAATGATCAACACATGAGAAGAGCAAAGAAGTTAAACTCCATCAAAACTCCTACATTAGTTGCTTTCAAACAAATATTTATACATTTGGCAAATCAAAAGCAGCAAAAATTGCTTAAAGCTTCATGAATTCCATATCCTGTATTCTGTAACATTTCCTGAAATCTCTTTTGGACTCACCCGCATCCCCCATGGAGATGAAAATGCTCTCCGTGACGGTCATGATCGTATCCGTGGCCTGGTCGTAGCGTCCGATCGGCTCGCCCCTGGAAGTGTACTGGCGGACATGCTGCAGCAAATCGGCCAGAGCCTGACTCACCACGCTGGCCGCAGCACTCACCTTCAGGCGATAACATAGTTATCAGTGCATCTGCTCTTTTTCCATCAAATTTGAGGGAGGCAAGGTGGATATATTCTTAACCTAGAATTTATGAGGCAAAAAGCTTTGGGTTCCTGACCTGTTTGAGAAGCTCGCCATCTTCTGTGGCTGACAGGCAAGCCTGGATGCAGCTCTCCACCGAGCGGTCCACAAGCTTTCCCGCTTCGATCAGCTGCTCCTGGCAAACCGGGGAGCTGATGGTTGGACTCACCACCTTCGGGCATACAAGGTTGTGACATTTTAGAGGAACAGGAATAGTCTAAAGTAAAGAAGGATAAAACTTTCTGTTCAATCACCTGTTTGGAAAAACTGAAAATAAACCTCAGACTTGATATGATGAAATGATATGTGCAAAGATGTAGACAGATTTACAGGATATTTAAAACATCTGGCAGGTAGTCTGAAAACCGGGCAACCACAGGGTTTGGGGTCATACTGAAAAAAAAGCCTCAAACCTTTGCTAAGGTTAATTTTTCAGTTATGAAAAAAGTCAACTTTCTTAATTTCTTACAGGTACAAAATTACAAATGGAGAGGGAAAAAACATCTCTGAAATTACTTTAGCAGATGGTTCTCCTCACGCACTAAGTACACTGGTGGAGATTTGGTGGCAACACCTCAGACCAGGAGCCACAACATCTCAACTACAGACACTGAGGGTTAAAAGGTCAGACTTTACAAATGAAGAAAGCACTGGGTGAGTTCCATGATTATCACAAAATGTATAGCTAGTTTGTTACTTTGATTTTTTGGGATAGTTATAGCTTTCGTGAACATACTTTTACATTATATATTTACTTATCAGTAAAGGAAAAAATAAGATGAAGTTGAGATTTTGCTAAATATTTGCAAAGTTATAGGTATATTCCCTATTTTTTTACACTTCATTTAATTTCAGCAAATTAGTGCAGCAAGATATCCAACAAGAATACGAGTATATTTTTTATTGATTTATTCAATCCTTACCTTTGCACAGGCGACCAGTTGGGAAGTGGACAGGGCACATTGTGTGGCAGCAGCAATGACCCGATTCTGCAGGACGGTGTCTTCTGCAACCTGAGCGACGTTCTTGGCTTTCAGCACTAGCATTGCTGCTGCATTGGCCACAGCTTTGGCCAGGTTCATTAAAACATCCTACAGCAGGGAACACACACTGGAATTATTATAAAAGTGCATGCAAATAACATGTAGCCCGCTTTTTCCATGACATGTGGCTGCTTTTGGAGTGACAGTCTATACACAGCTCAGGCATATCCTAGAATTCAGCAAAAATGTATGTGAGAGCTGAAAACACACAAAATACTTGCAGCTGTAGGACTACCAGGTGAAAAGCTATTTCTTACTTGATTGAAAACGCAGTGGTGTTCAACAAATCACATGAAAAATGTCAAAACTTCTGAAAATAATCAAACCTTCAACACCAACAGCTGCATTCCTTAAAGATCCACTCCAATCAAAATGGTGTTTTTGCTATTTTTAGCATGTTCGTGTGGCATTTTTCTAATGTTGGAGGACATATGTAAAGAAAATTAGGCTTAAAATTGCATTTCTGAGTGTTTTCTCTTTCTTGAAATCAATGTGAATCAGGAGCAGAGGAAAAAATGCGGTTTGAAAAAGAACTCCTTTCTGATGCATCAACTTTAAGACAAATAGATCCATGTACGTGATCCATGACCAAAAACAGCTTATTGTGTGAGGAAATGCGGAAAAAAATAACGTTAATTTGGATCACATCAAGCCTCCATGCACTGTTGAAACGTAAATACAACTTCCCTCTGAGACTGGTTCTAAGAAAGTTGGCAGAACTTGGCACCCTTTAAGTCACACTGATTACACAAGGCAGACTGAGGAGTTACCTGGAACTTTTCATCTGTTTCGTTCTCTCCGATCTGGCGCAGGAGGTCCCCGCTGGCCTGGCCGATGCTTCCTGCTGCTGTCAGCACGGTCTGACGGGGCTACACACACACAAGAACGCACACACAGACACACACGCATAACTATCACAATCTCCTTGCACCACCTTATATCGTGAGAATTTGGTTTCCTTTTATTGTTGCTGTAGTATCAGTTGTTTAGTGTGCATTGAAATAATTAATATTAATTTGCAACACAATTTTAGTCTCAATATCTAATAACTAAAATTATAAAAAATGTATAACCAACTTTTCTGCACTTTTTGTTTGTTTTATTACCATATTTAATGTGGAATATCCTGTTTTATATAATTCATATGTCCGTATGCTTTCTTTCTAAGATAAAATGTACAATCAAATGTTTTTAAAAAAGAGGTTCAAAGCGCCTGTGTTCACCTCTCCAGAAGCTGGCTCCACAGCCTTCAGAAGGTCAGACACAGCCCCCGCAAGCGTCCTGGCGGCCTTCATTAGGTCGTTGCCTCCTCCCACGTCGTCCTCCATCAGAGCAGCCAGCAGCTTCACACCCTTGGACATTTCAGTCAGGTTGGAGGAGATGGTGGTGATGGCGCAACCCACTGCTGTGTAGTCTGTGTCGGTGGGATCACCTGAAAGGAAAGGTGGGAATTATACATGCAATCCAAAAGATGTGCGTAAAACAAAGCTCCTGAAGCTGAGTCAAGAAACAGCCACTAACCAGCTGTGAGGTTTACGACGGAGGCCGTTCCTGCAGTGATGGCATCCACCTGGGAGTGAATTTCATGCTTGGATTCATCCATCTTGTTCTGGATCCACACCTTGGAGGCCTCGACAGAGAACACAAATAATGAATATTTGGTAGAAAATATGCAAAACAAGGTTGATAACTTCAAAGTTGCTATTATGAAAAGTGGTGAGCAATAACATGAGTGAGTAATCGTGGCTCTTCATACCATGTCCTGCCCGAGCGGTGGGAGGTTGTCGACCTCTCCCAGGTCTATCTGGGCCTTCTGCACAGCCTGCATACTAGTGTTGATGGTTCCCATGAGAGCCTGCTGTGCTGAACTCTGCACACAAAGAAAATCTGCTGCAAAACTTAAACCAGTGGTGAGGTTTAATTTATCTTCCTGTCACCTGGGTTGAAGTACTGGAATCAAAGCTAAACCAACCTCTGAGCTGTCTAACATCAACCTGCAACCTTACCAGTGGTGGCATGTGTCCACGATGCATCTGGCCCATTGTGATCTGCTGTTGAGCAGAAGGCATGGTTCCCAAAGTGAGGGACTCTGTGCCAATAGAGCCGGACCGGATCACTCCAGGCAACGCCACAGAGCCGTGCTCCACCCGCCCCACCCGGTTAAACTGCTGTTGCAGGATGGTGGACCTGCACAAACAAAACCAGCATCAATCCAAAGTACCAAGAGTACTCTTCATCTATCGACTGCTCCCTTAGATGTGGTCAGTGAATTATCTGCCCCATCCTCACTCACACCAAACACTCGTGTCCTTCATGCTGGGGCTGACTGTTGCTTGTTATCTTTTTCAGAGCAAACCTCTACCCTTTAGATGCCCCTCCACCTGCTCACTGCTCTGACTATAGATCACAATGTCATCTGCAAACATCATGGTTCACAGAGATTCCTGTCTAACCTCCTCTGTTAGTTTGTCCATCTCCATAGCAGGAGGACTTTTCAAACAATCCCTATAGAGAACTCACATTTGCATAAAAAGATTATAGAAATACATGTAAATATTAATATGTTGTTTATTTCAAGTTAAATTTGGGATAAATCCGGCAGAATAAAAAAGAAGCCGCCAGTGAAAGTTTTCACTGTTTAATCAGGTTTTACTATGTTCTTCTGAAGATGAGGTCTACCACAGCTCTGCATTCTTGCTCTTTTGCTTCAGATATTCCAAAAAGAGGGAAAAATACAAGAACAGATGAAGGAAACAGTGGAAAACTGAAAACCAGGAAGCTATCCCAGTAGAGGCTTAAGCGAAATAATTATATTAGAGGAACTTGGACAGATGTCCACCAGTAATTGTAGAGAATATACATGTAATCAGAAATGAATTAAGCCGGACAAACATGACTGAAGCTTGAGCTGCAGATAAAGGAGGGAGCAGCAACTAGTCTGTTGGTTTCGCCTTTTTTGTCGGTGGAACATTAAACTATTTTTTTTTCTTTTTACTGTGTAGCGTCTTTACTTATCCATTTATGTATTAGTTACATACTTTTTTGGGGATACAGATTCTTCTAGCATGGTTGACTCCTCATCACCTTCCAATCCAAAGCGATCTTTGCTTTGTTTCTGCAGAAAGACACATATGAGGTACATGCTTTTTACGCAGGTTATGTTTGCACAAAAATCACAATGCATGCACAAAGCTGTTGCACAATCCCATCTGGTGAAATGCCCTTTATCTGCAGCTGTAGGTGAAAAAAGATCGAAAAATGCATCGGCCAAAGGGGCAGATTTGATTTAATCTAAAGAGGGGCGACCTACCTTTTTGAGGATGATGTCGATGTAACCTGCAATGAGCTGGGAGATCTGTTCCCCTTCAGTGGTCTGCACAGAGTAGTAGCTCTCCTGATACTCCCCGAAGTCCTATAAACAGAGTCCCATCGTGAGAATGCATTTTACACTGAAGTGCAATGAAAAGTAACCAGCACAGTGCTTGCACTGTGTACAGGCTCAGGATTTAGTGTGAGGATTAATGTGAATCCATGGAGACAGCTAGTCTCAGATGAACACCACACATTGTGTTGGTTGACGTCAAGCTGCTGCAGCATGCAGAGACTTAGATTAACCCAAGAGCCATCTTTGACTGCATGCAATGTAGGAAATTTGGCATTTTTCTTCCCCATTGTTACATCTTAAAAGTAAGACATTATTTTCTATAAATGTAAAGGAAAACGATAAAGAAGGAAAATTCTGTTTTTCTATAAATAAAATATATTTGCTATTGCTCCCTTACAAATGGGACATTTACCCTTTTCTCCTCCGCATGGAAATGACAAATTAATCCCCAAATCAGGGTGACATACACGTAGACTAAACAGCAAGGCACTTCAACTAATTACCCTTGGCAGATCTTCCAGATCTGCAAGATTAGACCCATGTTGCTGTTCAACTCTGACAGCTAACAGAAGAGATATATTGACAGAGAAGCACAAAAGGCTTTCCTAAATAAAAGTGGCACATGATGAAGCAAAGGGCCTTGCAGGATCATCTCAACTGTTTGTTTTACAAACTGGTTTATTATCAGCCCATCACTCTTAGTTAGCATAGAAACAAAAAAGACAACACAAATATTATATAAGAAAGCAGATATAAGAAAGAAAAGGAGAATTTCTGCAATACAAGGTTTTTGAAGTCCCGCTTCAATCATCTTTTGATCTTTTTTAAAAAGCGTTCCCAGTGGTCTTTTAAATATGATTATGCCATTTTTAGGCAAAATCAAAAAACCTCAGACATGGTTTCTGCAAAGCGGCAGTTGTAGATAAGCAATTCTCCTGTGTTGTGGGGAAGGACCTTTGGCGCTGAGTAAGCCATCCCCCACTTCCCATCATTCCTTTGTTTACAGGCTCTCCCACTAGCTTACAGCCCCTCCCATCCCCAACGTAACATTACATACAGTTTAGAGCCAGAGGGCAGCTCAGACAAGGAAGATGAACATGTGCATGGATCTATTTGTCTGCAAGCAGATGCATCAGAATGGAGCAGAGCAAGGAGTTTGTGGCTTCCCAATTCTAGCTTCTACATCACATCGACAAATTTGTTCAAAGAGCAATTTTTCATCTGCTCCTGATTCAACACAATTTGAAAAAGAAACATTCAGAAAATTAATCTTAAGAGTAATTTTCTTCCTTCATGCCCTCTACCAAGAGAGAAATGCCACAAGAACATGTTAAAAACTCCAAAAGCAGAATTTTCCATAGAGGGGGTTTTTAGGTAAATACAAAGTGTGTGCATGCATGTGTCTTACCAAGGTGAAGCTCTTGGGTGAAGCTGCCCACCTCTTCACAGTGGTGAGAGGCCACTCCTGGACCACATCTTTGGTTTTCTCATCCACCCTCATCACAGACTCTTTGGTGATACCCAGGAGGCGCGGCACCAGCTTGTTTTTACTCTTCATCTTTTCCTGCAGAAACAAACCACATACAAACAATCTACCCTAAATACTGAGTCATAGCATGAAGAAATGTGACATTAAGTGCTTTTAAGTAATGAAAAGAAAGTCAAAAAGAAGTCAAAATGTCCTAAAAATTAAAAAGCCTTTTTTTTAAAAATAAGCAAAAAAATATCTACCACCAGGGAAAGAAAAAGGCTCTCAACAAGAATTTGTATTTTAGGAAAAAACATATTTTCTTAAACTAAGATATGTTGCTATTGAAAAACTTTCTTAATAAGATCATTTTTCTTGCAAGACATATTTTTTTTAAACAAGGGTCTTTTTGCTTTCTTAAGATTCATTTTTTGCCTAATTTGAGTTAGTGCTCTATTTATGGATGCTAAAGCTGGTCTGTTTGTTAATGTAGGTGATAAACATTATTTATGCACAATGATAAATATTGAGCTTTGCCTCTTGATATGCTTCATTTGCATATTTGCAACAGAAAGAATGTCCTCAGTCTTGAACTTTGACAGCAGAGGCTTTTGTTTCTGGGTGGGGCCTTTGTGGCATCCACTCCATTAACCAAGGCTTGGAGGATTCTGAAATTTGGGGTCAGCTGCCCCGGTGCTCTGTCCAGCACTCTGCATTGTCCTGCAGGGAGGGGCTGCTCATGCTGACAGGGCTTTGACTAATCAGTTACTATTACACTTGTGCACCAACTGGATTAAAAACTCATTAAGAAAATTACTAATGTGAAAGCATTTAATCAAAACGACTGACTTAATAGTTGCCCAATGATGCCTTTTAAATGCATTTTTGATGTATTTTAGAATAGAGACATCTGAATTTTTTGTTTCCCCTTCAACTCCCTGAAGGCATTTTGTTAGCAGGACAGATAAAGTTATGCGGGTGACAAAAGGTAACCTAGGATGCTACAGTATACTCTCTGTTATCTCATTATTGTGATAACGGGATAGTAAATGTCGTTATCACGAGGAAACAGTAAAAAAAAAATGAGGGTAGGTTGTTTCCACAGCTTCTAGCCACAACAAGAAAGTGATTAAAATATTTCAGGATTTTATCTAACTCTAAAGAACACCTAAAATCCCAGAGCATTCACAACCCCTTTAATGTTTTACTGGTGCTTTGAACAGAGCGTTCCTTTCCTCTGCGGCTGCAGAGCAGATGGACAAAAAGTGATGGGCAGCGACGTGAGGGCAAAGAGGTGAGGTGTGCAAAAATTCTGCAGGGCATTTGAACTTTTTTGGTTCTCTAAAGGTTACAGGCTGGGTTTCATTTTTTTTTTTTTTGGGATGTTTCAGCTGTCAAAGATCCCATAGCTTATAAACCTGAACAGATGTGATTCCAAAGGTGAAACCAAGACTTAAAAGTTCCAGTCTTTTGTAAAAGAAACAAAGCTTTACTAATGAAGCTAGGCTTAAAAAATACAGAATTAGTAAAGCTTTTAGGTTAAAAAAAAAAAACATTCTTTTATAACCTTTTAACCTTATGACCTTTTTCTTTAAAGAAATCCACAGATCAAAAGCCAGGAAGTGTTTAGCACAGACTTCATCAGACAAGGACTAATTCTTCCTTTTATGATGGAACATCCCTTTTTCCAAGTGTGAAAGGAAGTCAAATAAATAGGTGGCAGGAAAACACTTTATGCAGAGAGCAAGATTTCCTCTGACTTCATACAGGATGTGTTCTCGGCAACACTCCCACACATTAAAGGAGTTATCTGTCACTCTTGGCACAAGCTGCACTGATCAGCTGGTATCTGCAGCTGTTGGACCTACTCTGCCAAACACCGCAGACATCAACTGGTATAATGCCTCATAGTAAAACTTATTCCTGCAAAGAAAGAGATTCAGCCAGAAATTGGTCCATCCAGAAAATAATGTACTGCCTGCTGCTGATTGTGCACATCTGCAAACGTGCAGCAGATGTCCAAAAAATGTAAAGCATTCGCATGTCTGAGGAGAGGGTCATTCTTTTGAGCGATTTTAACATATAAGCATTTGAGAGTTTTAAAAAGCAGCCCAAATTTCATGCACAATTCTAAAAATACACAGAAAGATTGAGCTTCCACACAGACATTGCATGAACATTCTGGGATTTTCAGACCTGGACTGTTCTGTAATAAACTTGCATAGAAAAAGATCAAGGGTCTGACTTAAGTTTATGCCAATTCCAATATTTTCAGTCTGTTTAAAAAAAAAATAGCAACAAGTAAGGCAAGCAGAAAAGTTTGTACTCTTAAGAGATTGAGAATTTCAAAATAAAATATAATTAATTAAAATGTAATCTAAAAAAAGTTTAAAAAATAAACTTTCATCTTACCTTGACTAAGAAGAAGGAAACTCCGTATGTGCGCAGGGATCTTGCCAGTTTGACATATTTTACTTTAGCTTCAATTTCAGTCATTTCTCCACAGTTTTTGTGCTCCTACAGGTTAGATTTTTCAAAATATGAGCATCTGCAGACTAAAACATTGTCAAGATTTAAGGAAAACAGTTTATCCAGATAAAAGTTGGAACTCACCTGGAAGATCTTCTTCTCAGCTCCTCTCTGCTTTATATACTCTTTGGGAAGAAACTCCTTTAAACTTAGGGAGGGAAAAAGTACAGTTAGTTTACTCCTTCACTATTCTCCAAATATCAGTTCCCTTTTTTTCCCCACTTACTATAGCTGAACATGTATTTAATTTATTTTTATCTTTGAAACAAATATATTTACTGTTACTTTTTAGACTTTGCAAACAATGCAAAACCTATTTAACACAAAGGTCATTAAAGTAAAGCTCATCATATAAAAAGATCCATGTGACCTTTTTCATACAGACAGTATTTTTATTTCAAAATACTTAAAAAACCTTAATATTGATTTGAACATTTTCCCCTTTTTTCCGCTTTTTATCATCAGACAAAGAATCTGTAAAAAATAAATTAAAAAAAAACTTTTTCCCCATAACTCTAAGAGAAAACAAGTTATTTGCTCCATGTATGACAAGAAGTAACTTTAGATTTGTGCTTACTCTAAGAAGCCGGGCTTGTGTTTGTGCTCTATGTGAGGTCCAAACTGGATCTGGGCCTGAATGCCTGCAAACTCACAGGCTTTGTCAAATGAAACTGGATGAGAACCATTAAGGATATCATCCCGAGCCTGAAACATAAACATTAATGAGCGACAGAACAGAGAAAGTATTATAACTTGTCAAACAGAATATGATTTTGAAATATTATTTGATCTCATTGTTTTTGTTCAAATACAGATTTAAATTTATTATGTTTATCTTCTATGGATTCATCATCATATTTTACAAAAGCTTCATTTTCACTAGACAGTGTACAGAGAGAAGCTTCTTTATAAAAAGTCACATGAAGATCAGACCTGCACATAGAGCAGGTTGAGCTGGACCGGGTCTCGAGAGTCTACATTCTGGTCTGAGTAGAAGAACTTGCGTCTGAGCAGAAGAGTCTCGTTGTCGTCCACACCCTGTTCTCTGAAGGTTCTGCCGTGATCCAGCCAGTTCACTGCCAACACATAAGAAAAAGAAAAAAAAAAAAAAAAAATATATATATATATATATATATATATATATATATATATATATATATATATATATATATGCCAAAAAGATGACAAGCTGATGGCTACTTCTTGAAAAAAACCCTCATTTATAACAACTGTTTAAGCCTTTCAGGTTAGAAGAGTGTCTAAATTGAAGGAGACTTGGACACTTTGGACACTTCCATACAGAAAAGTAAGGAATAAATAGATGGATAATGGACAGAAAAAAACGCTACTTTGACCTGAGGTCAAAAGAGGAAAATGTGCTACTCCCAAATTCCAGTGAAGGATGACAGATACCACAGACAGATGTGAAAATGGGCTTTGAAACGGTCAATATGTTCTGGAATTTAAAGTAAAGCAGCTCATCTTGTATAAGAATCTTTTTTAACACCTCTCACTACAGTCAGCTGCTCGTTCCTAAACTCACAGTCGTCGTCTGTGTGCAGTTTGGCTTTCAGCTTCTCCATCTTCCTCTCATCACGCAGCAGCGTGCGGTCTTTCTTCAACGTTCCCATTCCGTCCTCCTTCTTTTCTTCTACCGTCTCCTGAATCAAAGAATACTCTTCATAGTTTGTGATACCTGGGAAGAAGAATATGAAAACTGTATTAAACAGTTTTAAATAGAAAAATATTTCATCTTCAAGTAATTAGGATACAAACTTTGCAACACCAACTGTTGTTTATACAGACAGAGTGATCAAATGTACCTATTCTACTGCATATGGTTACAAGCAACTCCCCCACTGTTTTGGAGTCATCCACCATGATGGTTTTGATGGCGCCATCCAACATTTTGATTTTCTGAGGTCTTTGCTTCTTCTTATATTCAAGAATGTCCTGCTCAAACACAAAAATGCACTTTAAATTAGACACATCATGAAAACTCTGATCTTTTCTTTGAGAGAAACTGCGGAGGAAAAGGGGCGGCAAAGAAAACAGGTGGAAGCGTCCGGCCTGCACAGCAAGAAGGGAGAACATAGACTGAAAAAAACCCTATTTAACGGCTGCCGATCACAGTCTGCTGCACCCCTTCCAGTCACAACAAAGAGGTGAGATTTGGTTCAGAATAATTGGTCACAGTCGTGCCTTCGACCTGGAATGGTGGTGGACTTGGAGGGGGGAGTAAAGCAGCCGGACCAGAACAGATGATGCATGAGGCTTAAACAGCACTTAAAACTTGAAAACAAACCGGCGATCCCACCACACCTGGCTAGAACTGTGGTTTGTGCCTCATTGCGCTCTTTTAATTCCACTTTCTCACTTTGCACAGGCGTGTGTTTATTAAACTACATAACTCAAATGTCTTGGAGTACTTCTTAAGTAATTGTAAATATCCTAAATAAGCGTCACTAACGAGCAGTTTGCTCATCTAGTTGATCATTATATAGATTTAGATAACAACCTTCAACTAAAACATCTGGAAAACGTGTTTAGCAAATAAACTCGACGGTGTTAAACAGTTTACCAGGTTAATCAAACATCCATTCGTCTCTTGAAAGTGTTTTTTGTTTTTTTTAAGCATTCATTTAGCCCATTACCACCCATCACCAGGCAGAGCGGACGCTGTTACTCATGCTATGACTCAGGGCTTGTGGGTTTAACAGAGCGATGCATTTACCCCATTACGGAGCATGTAATAGTCCAGTGTCCTTCCAGACTCCAGCCAGATGCCTTTTCTGGGGTCTTCATCTGATAGAAACAGACCATAGTCTGATGCTGGAACAGTGGGGAGAAACAGATTCATGTTAAGACTGTCATGTTGCACACATCCAGTGGAATCGAATTGGAAAAAAAGCAAAAAGGACAACATTTTTATGTATTTTGTTTCTATTGCTGAAAACCCAGCAGAATCAGCATTTACCGTCTTCTTTTTATTTTATTTTTTTTTCCATTCTCACCTTGCCCTGTTTGAGCTTCTGGAACTCTGTCTCTGATGATCCTGCAGGCATCATAAATGGCCGTGGAGGGCTCAAACTGCATCGTCTTCACAACATTGCACTGGCGCACGCAGATTTTTAGGGACAGTGCCACCATCTTTGCAAACCGAGTGTGTAGAGGCTGCAGCTACACCTGAAAAAAAAAGAGAGCAGAAAACAGGACAAATTAGTGAAATGCAAAACAGCAGAAGCTTAGAACTTAACAGACGCAAAGCCGATCAGTGTAGAAAAGCCTAATTTAGCATCAGTTTCTGCACTTGCAAACGAGACTATAATGTCCAAATTTAACAAAACAACAATCTGCTTTCGTGTAGGTCTTTCATGACAAAGCAACATTTAAGAAAATTCTCTTCTTCTCAGATCGTTGTTAACAACGCAATCCCATGAAGAAAGTACTTATTTGTGCACAAGGCGGCCTTTGTTACGCTTCATAAAGCTGACAACAAATGTATCACTTTTTTTGAAAACGGCCCATCTGTGCCCTGCCGGGAACAAAGAAAAAGTCCTGCATTTTGTTTTGGGGAATTTATTTGGAGCAAAGAGGCTTAAGAGGTAACGTAGTAAAAACAGCAATCAGTAGACGTTCTGTAGTTTTCCACAAACTCTTCCAGATCCTGTTGGAACAAACAAGCCATCGCTTGTTCCTGATAACAGGATTATTTAGTTATTTGGAGATATCCAAGATGATGATCCTTGCATACTTTCAGATTCTGTACTGCACCCCCTAACAGAGCACATCCTGTGCGAGACCAATGGGAACACAGAGCTGCTCTGTGACAGGCGGGTCAGAGGTCACAGCAGGCCAGTGCTGACATTCACATGTAGCTCTCCTCTGCTCTGCAGGCTCGTGACCCCGACTCCAACTCTGAGAGTCTGGCTCCTATGTGGGATCTGTTCGCACAAGGGGTGTGTGTGTGTGAGTGTGTGTCCATCACACCCAGCATGTTGGCACTCCGCTGCCGAACCCTCGATCACACATACACACAGAACAACACACAGACACTATTCTGCGTCTACACTACAATGTCAATGACTTTATTTTACATTTTCTTAAATGGATGTAACATCGATGAGGGAAAAAAAGAGAAGTTTATGCATAAATAAATAAGAAAAATATCCTTAAACTTTGATTACATATGACATTGTCTTATCATAACTCAAAGCTCATTAGCGTTAATGGGCCAGTGCTAGAAAATCAAGTGAATGATCTTCTTTATGTTTCTGAATCAGTGGACCACATTGTTTACTGCAAAGCTAAAGGCTTGGCCTTTTTTTTCTTGTTTTTTTTATTTGTTTTTTTAACATTTTATCAACTGGAACGTAACTTTGTCAGATTCCATTTGATTTTGAAAATATGTTTTAGGTTAAACAAAAGTTTCAGGTGCAAAATAAAAACTTTAATTATATTCCTCTAAAGCGGGGGTGTCAGAATGCATGCCTCAAGGACCAGTGTCCAACATGTTTTCCAACCAACCTGCCATTGATGCTCCTCAATGGTTAAACAAACCTGATCCAGGTAATTGGCAGCAGATAAAGGTAAGATCTTCTGAACTCCTCTGCAATATGCTTTCTTGTGTTTATTTTTCTTTGAATTAATTTGACAGCAGACCAACATTTGCAATGTAAATACTGTCTGGACCGTGATGACTGCCTTTTTTAACAGCTAAAAATGAACAAAAACAACATCCGCCATCATGCACGGTTCCCCTACAGATCTTCAATTCAAAGTCTCGACTCTCAAGCTCAGATAATATTCTTTCAAAGTATAAGAGGGATAAACCTTTCAATCAATTTTGTCAATAAGACAAAAAAGGGATCGACATAACAGCATTACCACTGTATAATCACACTGCAGGGGGGTTTTTCAAATCAAATATGGCTCTAAAACCCCCTATAACGTCTAAACTAACTTTCAGCTGCTGACAAATCGGATTTGAGAATAAGGTGCAGCACTGAATAACTCACAATAAATAAATGTTCACATTTTCTCTATTTTTAAAAATGACATTTTTTTGACTAAAAAGGAGCAAAAATGTAGATCAATAAACAATTTAACAAGCGTTTATTGCAGAATAAAATAAGAAGTATTTTACCATTGAAATATATCGTTTATCATTTAAAACCTGCAACACTAAACAAACCTGATGCTTCAAATGACTACAGTTTCCAAAGACGTAATCATTCACATTCGGTATCATTTAAAAGGCCCAAATGTAGATATAAAAAAGGAGTAACATGCAGAGAAGGTTATTGGTTATTTTGTCCATGTGGAAGCATAACACTTTGCATTTTAGTTACTTTAATCTGAGTCATTTCTACACAGTTATGACAGTAAAAACAAATTGAGGTCAATTATTAATAATAAGTTAACACAATTTAAGAAGATATTGCATTAGAGTTGGGGAACAGAGGAGGACGCTAAAGAAATCAAGCTAATCCTGACAGAATGAAGGAGTGCTGCATTTTCCTTTCTATTTTGTCTGCTGTCTCATTCTTGTCATCTCTTTTTGGTGTTGGTGACTCTTTCTAAACAGGTCCATCTGTTTGCTAGCTCTCTTTATTTACCCGCTTTCTTTGTATGACTGCAGTTTATCCACCTGCTGCACCAGCCCCCTGTTACTCAGCCCGTTTCATGTGCAAACCACACATGATCTGTATTGCCTGAACAGTAAAAGCAGAGATGTTTGCAGGGGGGCAGAATTGGCTAAAATGTAAAGTAAAAATTTAAATAAGGAAAACAGTTATTGCCTGCTCGTCTTTTTGGAACTCCATTAGGAAGTTTTTGCAGTCTTGTAAAATGAAAACCTAAAACAAAAGATCTGTATTAAATAAAGACACTACCCCCCTTGTGTGGGAAACGGTTTCCCACAATGAAAATACTGGATCACAAATCAATAGAAAACTAATTAAATCAGACGTGCAGACTGGAAACAGATTCCTAATCAGTCATACACTGTAAACTCCCACACAGCAGCATAAAAGTTCCCAGAAAAACTCAAATGCACCAGTTACACCTACGCTCCTTTGATCTACAGAAGGCTCATAACAAAGAATACTCTACAGTATCACGCTGCTGCAAGCAAAATGTGCAACATGTTCTGTATGCAAATCCCCAAAGGCAGCAGCACTAATCGGAGGCTTCTTAAAGTAAAATAGTTGGTCTTTTTGTTATAACCTTTGACTGTACAAGAGAACTGGACTGAGTGATCCCTCCACCCCCACGTTCCAAAGAGGAAGTACCCGCTGGCTCCCAGAAGTCAAAATTCCTTAGACTTGTACTGAGAAAAAACAGCTTTTAGTCCTTTCATTTGTCAGAATAACCATTCTTGCTCTGCAACCATTTTTTTTACATGTTCTTGCTTACCCCAATTTGTTTTAATAATGTTTTTTCTTTATCTCAAGTTTTTCAACATGGCTCCAATATGGCGACTTCTGTATTGTGGAAACTGAATTGGCTTCATTTCGCTGAAGATAAGGCATTTTTTATGGGCGATGTCACACCTGCTCAGTCCACAAGTGAAATGTGGAAGTCCAATGTGGAAGATTATGACTTAGCATGATCAATGCTGTCCTAAGAAACCATGGTGTAGTCATTTTTGATTCCATGGCCATCATGAGAATACCTTGATAGCGTCACAAGAAATGTATTATTTTAAATTTACAAGCAAAAGATTAACAAGCATTTTTAAGAGCTACTGCAATCCTAACGGTTGTTTCATGCCCCGTGTGAAGCAAGACACTTTGTCTAATGTGCACGTCTTTGAGGGCGAGACACAGGATGGGGATAAAAGTCTTTACAGTCCAAGATGTCAAATGAAGGCTCCTGTGCAGAACGGTGCTTTAACTGGTGAAATGTGCCCAACAGTAAAGCCTGTCAAATCTCATATGAGAATAAATCAACTCCCCATTCGAAAAATGATTTATGTGCACTAGTTCAATTCTTGCAAATTTTGTAACGTGTCTTATAAAAGCAGGTTGGCTGAACCCTGCTGACACTATGAAAAGGCTTTTAAACTTTAAAGAGTGTTTTATAGAACCTGGTAAAGGTGTTTAAAGCGTGTAACACAAATGTAAGGCAGCTGTGAACATTCCCAAATATTAGTTCAGAAAATACTTCATTGATAGTGTGAATCTGTAAGACAAAGATGCTGTCTAAGACACTGACCTACACTTTACAGTGACAGAGAAAGGTTCCCAGACAGTGTAAGAGAACGAGAAGAAAGTAGGCTGCACTTAAATACGCAACCCTTTTTCATTAGTGGAACATTAGGGCTCAGCACATGAGATGAGAATGAGAGCAAGCTCAGAAACATGCAGCTACTCCTTAGCAGATCATTGAGGGATAGGAAAGCCTGATGGGAATACCTGGGTTCTATTACGGTAACATGGCCTTTAATCCAATAACGGTGCAGCCCACGAGTTTAAACAACAAACCTTGTGGGGCTGTGGATCTGGGAATCTAATCAATTTTTGGCCTAAGGACGTGTGGCCTTGTCAGCAGAGATATACTTCTTCCTTTTATGACTCAGAACGCAAATTTGGTTTTCGGAAAAGATGGTGGAGTCTATTTTTGACACAATGGCAAAATTAGGCCAACTCTCAAATGGTCATTGGAATATTTCCTCTTTGTAGCTACAGCAAGAAAACTTGTCAATGTACAAAGAAAATGTGCTTTTTAACTACGTTTAAAAGCTTACTGTGCTTCCAAAAGCAATGCACCTTATTTCTATGAATAAAATGCAATACTTTGTATTGAAGAACAAACCCATTGCATTAATGGGGCATTCGTGCAATGATAACAAGGGATGCTAGAATTCTTTTTTAAATGATGCAATTTAAAAAGAAAATCATATGCCTCTATGTACAGCTGTTTGATCCATTAATAAGACACTTGACAATAGGTCTATGTGAAGCACTTCAATTGTTACTAAGTGTATTTTGCAGGGATCATAATAAATGACCACCTACATTTTACATTTACTTAAGATAAATTACACAACACATGTTTAATTTTGATAAAATAGAAGAGTCAAGGACAGTTCCTAAAATCTATTTCAATACTTAGAATCCCACTTTTATCAACTTTTGATTTATAGTAAAAGCATTCCCAGTGGTCTTAACTATGATTATGCCGTTTTCAGACAAAAGAAAAGTCTAGAACAGTTTCTGCAGAGCTGGCAGTAGTTTATCAGAAATGTGCATCTGAGTTGTTGTCATAGGACTGTTGCCATGGAGTATGCCTGCACCCACGTCCCATCATTCATCTGTTTACACACCCTCCCGCTATCTTACAGTCCCTCACAACTCCAACCAAACATTGGCGGTAAAAAAAATGGCAAGCAGGTTCTAGCTTGAATGCAGAAAACAAAGACGTATATGGATCTGGTTGTCTGCAATGGATGCTTTGGAGTAGAGCAGGGAGTTTACGGCACACATATTTTCTGTCCTCTTTTTCCAACTTTCACATTTTTTGTCCAGAATTTGAATAAAGAAATACTCAGAAATGCAATTTCAAACTTAATTTTCTTTATATATGTCCTCCATCTTCAGAATAATGCCACAAAAACATGTTAAAAACACTAAAGACACCATTTTCAACAGAGTGGGTCTTTCACTCTACATTAACAGTTACAATAGTAAGGAACCAGAGAGAAAAGTAATGTTTTTAAAACATGTATTCTATTTAATCTATATGTGGAAAAATAATTTAGAATCTGAAAATTTAAAGAGCTAGTCACTCCTAAACCTTGAAGGCAGCATTGACTTCTAATGACTTGCAGCTTAATGAGGATTAGTGCTATTCGAGTATCAAAGTTTTACATTAGTGAGTTCATGACAAGTCTAATTAAGCTACAACTCGGGTTTTTGTCCAAAAAGAGAACAAAGACAGGCCCACACATAAGCCAGCTTTTAATCAATGATGGCTGTGTATGCAATGACCCCTGTAACAGTTGTACTTTTCTCCCTTTACCAAACAGAAAGTCACTCTGCTTCTGTTTTTTGTGTTCCGACTTCAAAAAGGATTGGAAAAAATGACTTTCTGCTCACGCAGATATAATCCCTTCTTATTTAAGTATGTTTTCTTAACTGTGCATACTTTCTTTCACAAATATACCTAAGGTTGGGAATCCTTTCAGGTACTCCACGATGAATCATTAATCAGCTTACTTTTCGTATGCACATCTAAAGCCAACAAAACTTTAACTTTTTATCTTCCGCTGCAAAGAAGCTGTTGCTTCAGCTGCTCGTGCAAATGTAAAAGCAGATATTTTAAACCTTCACTAATATTTATTTAAAATGCATGAAGTTTATCTGAAGAGCACATCAAGATCAATCCAGCACAGTTCAGCATGAGGTCACAAGCATCCAGCTGGTGAAGAGTGCAGGGGGTTGTTGAGGAACATCAAGCCAGGAGTTCCACTCTGATACATTGGACTCCAGCAGGGACATCGAACTAGGCAGTTCAACACAGACTTGTGTTAAACTTTACATTTTATTTCCTTGGATTACATCGTTGTTTAACACCAGCCTGCTTTTCATCATCCCTACACAGACAAAAAGACTACGTTTCAAACTGACGTGTGAGAAATGAAACGTATTATTCACTTGGACAGCTGTGACTGGCTGCATACCTAGTGAGTGAAAGGAACGAGTCTTTGTATTCATGTGTGTTTACATATGTGTTCATTTGTGTATTTTTATGAGGGAGAACCTGGCAAACGGGCAGGTGATGCATCTCTGTCGACAGCAGCTCCATTTCAGGTGTTGGGTTTCATGTGGGGCCAAACAGTCCCACAAATCAAGGCTTGGTAGATGAACCCTTATTTAACTACAGAGTATGTTAAAGAATAGACGGCAACGAATCCTCTACTCTTTTAATGTCTTGAAACAAATGAAAGTCGGTGGGATTTTATTTTTTTGTTTTACAGAGGAAAAGGATTTATCGATCCTGTTAACCAGAAGATAAAATTCAGTTTAAATCCACTAATATAACAGAAATCCTGTAACAGAAACAAAATCTTAATTTTTATTTAGGGTAATTAACAGGGTACCTAATAGTTCTCTAGAACGTCCTTTTAAAGATTTGAGTTCATCTTGGATTAAAACCCTTACTCCTACGTTACAGTTTTCTTTTGAAGGAGGCAGATTTTCTCTTTTTTTTTCTGAAAAATATACACTCAGCTTTAGAAAGACTCCACTGCTACTCCCGGATGTGTTCAAGTACAGGTTGCCATGGTTACAGAGGCTAGTTGTGGCCAGACTAATATCTGTCCTGTTTTACAAGGACTGGTACTGAGAAACCCCTGCTGACTCAAATATACTTGCTGTTTGAGTGTACAACAGACCATAAAAATACAAGTTTATTTTGTGGACTTTATATTATAAGATGCGTATGATGCGTTTTAATGATGTTTGCTGGAGAATCTTGCAAAGCAGTTGGAGCTTTGAAAAAAGAAAGGAGGATGACAGCTATTTGTAAACCAAAATCTTGCAGGTCTATGAGCCCTGATGGTTTACAGAACCAAAATCAGCCTTTGTTAAAATAGAAGTAAGAACTCGATACCTTTTCATGCAATCAAATTGATAGAAACATTCATTGAAACTCTGGTTGAGTCGAGCACATAAGCAGTGACATCAACACATCCAAATGTTTCTGTGGGATCTCTCCCAATGCACTGATTAGGAACCTCACCTCAATCCCATTTTTTGTTTTGTTGCCTGTGGCTCTAACAGTGCATCAGCACAGCAGCCCTATTGCAGCAAAAATACACAGAAAGCTACGATGGAAAGACAAAACCTAAGATGTAAATTTGCAATCAGATTTAAGATCTTAGCTACTGGACATTTTTCCACTTACCCCTCTCATATTCAGTCGCGTTACACAGCATCATTTGGGCCTCTTTCAGATTAGGTTGATTACACTTTTTTAGCAAGTCTCTGGCACAACTGCAACAATTTGCAATTGTGTCACTATTTACAACTGATTAATACTCAGTAAAAAGCAAAACTTTTTGTCTTGCAAGATCCTTCTGGCCTGGAAATTTCATATTTAACAAGAACTCCTCTAAGGTTGTATTTAGACTGGAATATTCCCTTGGTCTGGACCGGGTCCACTTAATTTGGTCCGGATCGAATTCTGAACCTTGAATTTGGTCTGTATTCATACTGACGTCTACCTCAGATTTCTGTTTTGAACTACAGCCTGTAAACAAAACCACCACTTCGATCATTGGCCAGGAGTTACGAGGGTGAGGCAAAACAACGAGAGGAAGAAATTATGTTAGTCCTAAGCTTTGCAATCCTCGTCGGGATAGTTCACCTACTCAAACATTTTATTTTGCTGACCAGTTTTAAACGTCTATATCAACTTTGGGTACAACACTTTATTTGCTACCTTGGTATGAGGGAAGCATCCTGCAAGGTGGTTACTGTGGAAACAGCTAAGAAGATACACTGGTAAGTGTTTGACACATAGATTCTCTGGAAAATGGTGTGAGAAGCAATGTGTATCACGTTAAAAGTTGTTTTAATGAGCCTCCAATTCATCCAAACACATTTCTATGAGTTGATGTTGCATCGTTGATCCACAAATTTCCACATCTCTCTTTTTACATTACATAAAGCCTGGCTACGGTGGCCGTTTTGGTTCAGTTGTTCCTGGCTGTTTTCAGACACAGTGAACCAGAGCTCAGTCCAATTGGAAATGAACAGAGACCACCTTGAAAGATGGGTAGAGAGCGCTTTCTGGCCTGGACCAGCATCTGCTTGGGTGTATTCAGACTGAATATTTGTTGCAGATTATCAGGGGAAACAAACCGGTTCACTTTAAGCAGGCCAAATGTGCCCAGTGTGAATAACATCCACATAATGTGTTAGTGCTGCACCCCACAATGGTTGCACTAAATATTGTAACAGTGACGACTATTTTTGATAGTGTATCGTTTCCTCTCACATAATTCAATACGCATCTGACAAATCAATACATAGAGTTCGATTATTTTACCTAAACGGTTACAATCTAGATATTTATAATACATTTGGCATTAGAAACTATAGCTTAAAATTCATGCCTTTTTATAGACACTTTTTATTCTTACTAGCACTTTTTATTTTAAGAAACAAAAGTAAAATATCTGACATAACATGACTTAGTAGAGGCAAGCTTGTGATTGGACGACTTACATCACATGTACATAAAAAGACAAACAGTAAAGATCACAGCAGGAGGAGAAACTGACAAATTTTGCCAGAAGCTGATTTTATTCTTCCAGACTGCTTTTATCTCTTTACCAACACAATTGTGTTTGAATCTCTGGTTTTGCTCTGATACTGCTGTTACTCTTAGTATTACATAGATTTTTAATGCACATCTGGATCCTTTAAATCCCTCGTTTTTTAGACTACAAAACAATAAGTCCACAACAAGCCAAGTTCTGAGTTGGAGCTGCAAGTTAATACGTCAGAATTGTCCAGCTGCAGGAAACTAGCAGGAATCTGCAACACAAGGATCGCTAAGGTTTTGACAAAACTTTATACACATTCAGAGTACACGAGGAAAGTGTAAACAAAGCATCAGCCATTTGGCTGAAAGGTGATCAACTCTGAAGAAAAACAGATTTCAAGGAGGAGCACAAATTCCTTTCACTTCAGAGTTTTTTTTTTCTTCACTTTCTTAAAAGCAACATCCAAGAATGACACAAATGGATGAGCTGGACTCAGACCACCCAGCCAGTTAGATATTTAGCACAAATGCGACTGCTTCTGTGCCACTGTTGGTCATCAAGATTGTGGAGACAGGGAGAGTGGATCCGTTCACTAGTTTTACCATTGCTTTGTGCAGTTTCTCACCCCTCCTAAGGAGTCCCAACCTGTCTACTGGTCTACATGGCACAAAATAAGCAAAATAATGTCAGTGCTTGTTTGGAGGAGTAAAAGTAGAACAGTTTTCCAGTGGTTGTTTTTTTTCTTGGTTCTGACTTGCAGCTTTTCTGCAAACAATCTGGCTGTTATATATTAGGATTCTATAAGAGTAGTAGGCGTTATGCTAAGGTCAGAACTGAAAATTTATGAGCAATAGTATTTTTTTTTGAGCAGATGGAGACAAAGAGATCAGTATTGTATTGGGTCTTTGTAGATCTAGAAACAGTCAGGATGCAGAGAGAAGAGCTGTGGTTTGTAAGAGGACGTCTGTAGTGGCAGAGAAATATGTTGGAGTTGTTCTGGAAACGTACAAGAGCTGTAAGACAGTGATGAGATTTGCTGCGAGTGTGACAGATGGTCAAAGTGATGGGGCTGCAGCAAAAAAAAATGTCCCTTCTTGTTTGCTGTGGTGATGGACAGACTGATAGATTAAGTTAGACAAGAATCTCTGTGGATCCTGATGTTTGCAGATGACATTGTGGTCTGTAGTGAGGACAAGGAGCAGGCGGAGTAACATCTAGAGAAGTGGAAGTTCGCTCTAGAAAAGGAGCTGCAGAAAGACAGAGCCTATATCCAATTCCATCTATACTCCCAAACTTCTAAAAAGTATATAGTGTGGCAATATTTAGTGTCATGGATTTTGAAAGCAATTAGGACACCATACTTAACTGGAAATATGATGTCACCAATTTCCAGAAGTAAAATGGACATTTTACAAAGACTATTTATGAATTTGTTCTATGAAGATGATCACTTGCATGGGTTTATTTAAAAAAAAATAATTCATATATATATATATATATATATATATATATATATATATATATATATATATATATATATATATATATATGTATGTATATATATAAAAATATGTATATATAAAATATATAAATTTCTATAAATATATAGTATATATACATATGAAAAATTATTCAAACGCAATGCAATGTGATCTATATTCTTCAATCTAGTGAGCATTGAGGCATTGAGGGGAAACAAACTGGAGTACAATATGGCAAACGCACTATTCACTAGGTAGTGAATAGTGAAGGAATTCATACACTACCAGAGTATCTTTGTGTAAATGAGAGGGACTGAGGTGACAGTGAGGTTACAGAAAGCAGAGGTGGAGAAGGAGGAGGCGAACTTTCAGTACTTGGATTGAACAGTCTGGAACAAGGGAGAGAGTGGGAAAGAGGTCAAGAGTTATGTGCATGCAGGTTTGAATGGGTGGTGGAAGGTTTTAGCTGTGACATGTGACGAGTGTCAGACTAGTAAAAATCCAAAAAATAAAATGTATAACTTGATGGCACAAATACGTTTGACTTGAACACGGAGGAAGCTTTTTTCCAGATCCAAGATTCACTACTATTTGGCTCTGACTCAGTTGAGATTGTGCAACCATCAAATCCAGCAACTGGCCCCCCCAAGAAGCAAAAACCACTGTTTGCTAGTGGATGTCTGACAGCAAAAGGAATGCGGTAAAGAGTTTTAGGATGTGGTCAGGATTCAGTCATTTCCCAGGGCGAGTAGGAGACTCCAAGATAAGCTCATGACAACTCATCCAAGAAGTCACGTCACCATCATAAGCATCAACACCTCCCCCAACTGTGTGACAACACTCTTTCCTCACCGCAGCACATTTGGCACTGCTGTTAAATGATGCCTCTCTGACTCAGTTCCACAGCAGCTGGTCACACTCCAGCCAACCATCAGCCTGAATACATTCTGCATTTACAGATCTGAAGTATTTGGTTCCATGACACAGAGGCTGATCACACTGAACAAAAACGTTGGAGTCGCTTCAAAGTAAACACACAAAATCTCTGCCACAGATGATACAAACAGCACAGTTTCACTTTAACATAATATTTCTTATAATATTCCACCAACTTAAAATATCTTAATGTTTTTTGTCCCAATTTCAATGATGTTTGACAAGAGACATTTTTGTGGAGAAATTTAAAGGAAAACTGTAGTTTTACATTTGAATTTCTACAATTTGAGGCACAACAGAAACAAACACTTAAAAATATGCTACATCAAACTTCATTAAAAGAAAACTGACTCAAAACTGATCAAATATGCAAAGTAGCCCCACATTCAGTCTCTACTTGGGGTGTAATGCACAGCTTTCCCCACTATTTGGTTCAAACCTGGATTTTTGGGTTACAGTTTTTTTGATTAGATATATGATTTGAGTGTTATAAAACAACAACAAAAACTCAAATCATTTTTTTAATTTGACAATATGAAAGTGCCGAGCCTGGTGCAATATTGTTGAAAAACAAATAAGAAATCCTTCTAAAATTTAGCACAACACATGATTGAGACTTCAACGTAAATTTCCGTATGCAGTACAGATGGAAAGATACAGTTCCCCACAATTTGGTTCAACAGTATAACAAGCGTACCTCCGGGCTACTGGGTGGCTGGCAGCACTTGATATGGACGGCCGCCACCCGAAGACATTTACACATCAGTCACAGATGCTGCTGGCTGGCGATTCCAGCTGCAACCAAGTTGTGGCTGCCCTGCTGTTGCTTCATCCCTGCTTGGACTGCCATCGCGCGACCTCGAAATGTGCCATAAAATGTTTAATTTTTCTTAAAGGGCCTATAATCGTGCTATTGTTAAGCCTTTCAGAGTAAGCTATATTAGTATATATGATAGTATATTATCTTTGGCACACCAAAAAATAAACTACGTATGAAATAGGAGTTATTTCTGTGAACTCTTTTCCTACCCAGAAGTAAGACTACCTGATCTCTGAGGCATTGCCTTTCGCACCTTGTGGGTGTTTTGCTTTTTATTTATTTATTTATTTAATTGTAGAACTTATTTTAAAACCAAAGTATTTGTATTTAAATATGCAGAAATGTGCTTCTCTGAAGGATTATTCCCATTATTGTTGGAGCCTTTTCTGTACAGTGTTGACTCTAAGTAGGTCTGGTAATTTGTCCAAACCTTTTCCACCCATGAATACCCTCTTACTGCACAATGGAGCCTAAATTATTTAGAAATGCCTGTTTTGACAGGCCTCAGATTGATGGGCAAGAACAGTTGCCTCCTCAAGAACACTGCTGCTCTTCTCTTTGGCTCTCTTTCACTACATATTCCATGCTCTTAACAACTACCAAAGCACCAGAACTAAGAATACAACTGATTCTATCTTCTCTGAAGTTATTGAAAAAAAATATTTTTTGCAGTGGAGATCAGATTTTATTAACACTTTTTCATTTTGTCCTGAAAGGCAAATGCCTCCGATTTAGTAGGACAAAGGTTTTCTCTTACAAACATGTGGACAATAAAGCTGTTGTGAACACAGGATCTAATGAGCACTTTGGGTTTTTTTTTCCTCCTTTCTGCAACTTCATGAACTGAGCTCACATTAGAATAATCATGTGTGAGTAAACAGTTGGAACAGCTGGTGAAGGCAGAAATCACAGTAAATGATGGCTAAGATGATTAAAATAGCAGTGGAAGCTGTTTTTTTCTCATTTAATATAATGTTCTCTTTTTTTCCTTGGTAGCTTAAGCCTCATTAAACATTCAGTCTAAACTAAAATCTGCAAAAGTATAAAGGTGTTAATGCTTTTGCAGAGAAAACAAACAAATAGCTGTAAAATTGCAAGAAAATATGCTAAATTTTGTCCAAAAAGGAAGCTGAATTCTGCAGAGAGCTAAGGAACAAAAGTCCATGCTACATCTTAGACAAAAGAACTTGTGACCATCTTTTCTCTTAACCAAGAACCCACGCTAAACAGTTTATGCCAAGCTTGGTTTTGTTTCTTGAAGCACCGCATGATGTGCATCAACATTTCGCTCATTAGATCCAAGTAAATTTAAACACACAGCAACTATAAACCCATTTGTGGGCTGAAGCATGGTTACAGAGAAGCTGGGCACCAGATGCTGCTAGTTAATTGCCCTGTGAAATCAGCACATTCAGTCAGCATAAAAACTGACAATGTAATGGCATTAGAGATGTGTGTACTCACATATGTGTAGCATATTAGAAATGTTATTGAGTTATCTATATTTAATGGAAACCAAAGTGTACCTTGAAAGCAGCTTTGAATCAGGTCTGTTTGTGGTCACATTTGATGGGTAAAACTTAAATGGAGCACAACTGGACTGTAAAGTATCGGCTGCTCCCGCGTCAAACGTGTCATTTTTACAGCGCAGTTAAATGAGCTGTGAAATATGGATTCAGTAGCCTGATTTTATCCTCTACAATTATGATCAAAGTAAAGAAGATGATTCAACAACTAAAAATTGATTGGATGACTATGACGCACACGTCAATGAACTCGAAGGGAAAAAAGTGACAGAGGAAAACTATTCTATAGAGTTTTAGCAATTAAATTAAGTCCCACTTCAAATCATCTTTGATCTATGGTAAAAGCGTTCCCAGTTAATTTTAAGCAATTTTAAGCTTACTTTTTCATTTATGTCCTCCATCATGAGAAAAATTACACAAGAGCATGTAAGAAATATCAATAAAACACTATTTTGATCAGAGTAGGTATTAATGACAAACAGTGAAACTTCAGAAAAGGGCTAAATATATCCATAAGGTTTCACCACTACAAGAAAACATGAGATGACACCTCCAAACCACTGACAAGACATTTCATCCCATTTTAAAGGGATACACAAAGTCACCCTAAATACCACAAATAACATCTCTTAACAAAAAACATTTAAAAGTTTGACTCAACTAAAGTCCAAATAACCTAGAACAATCATTTTAAGCCTTCAGCACCAAATAAAAACCTTCCTACCTTATTACTGAGAGAAGTTTTGGATGTCTGCTGATCCTAGAACCTGCAAAAAAAAAAAATAATAAATAAGTTTGAAATGTGTGAGACAAAACACACAAATGAGCATAACTACAGCTTACACTATGTTCTTAAAAAATCTCACACTAATGTTCAACACTGTATTTTTAGACATCTGCAATAGGCTGTGCATTTCTGACAGCAAATAAGGATTACACACACATCCAAGGCAAAAGCGTAATTACTGTGAAATGTAAATTCATCATGCTGCTCTGCTTAGAAGAAAAAGGGAAAACTATATTTGCTGTAATCAAAGTGGTTGCAAGTTCAACAAGATTAGCATAGAAACATTACAATTGCAATAACATTTACAAAAATAACAAAGAGCAGAGAGGTGTGATTAAATTTTAATTATTTCAGCATCAGTTTAAAAAGAAGACAAATAATGAAATGGCTTTAAAAATACACTTTTTAAAATCGAACTGAGTCTTCCGTTAGGCTTACCCTTTTCCTATGACAATAAAAATATGAATAGAACCCTTACTAAAAGTTACAAAATCTTTCAAGATGAACTAATACAATGTTAACCTACAATTACAAACACAATTCAAGTATAATTTCATTAACTGAAAACATTTTGTAGCACAAGAGGAGAAATTTTAATGAGAAAATGTGTTTGGGCTCAAATTCTACACAAACATACAGGCCAAGAACCAACACAAGCAAAGGAACTATTATGCATATACCACTGAGAAAAGTAGTTCAACAAATATTTGTCCATGAAAGCTCATTAAGTTTGTGGAAATAGCACTTAACTCCTACATTAAAAGCTTTTTTTTGTTATGATCCAGTTGCCCCAAGAAATTTCCAGCCTTTTGAATGTTCACTAAGAACATATTTTCTACTTAATGCTCAACAAAGTTACAAAGCTGTAACCTCAAAGTAGAGTACAGATGTTTAAAATTGTCAAAGTAGACCATCATGTGACCAGAAGCTGTGGAGCAGACCGGAGGTTACCGTCATTGCTAGACACCAAAGCACAATGGCTCCAAAAGTTATGAAGACATTTCTATCACCTTGAAATTATAATTACCAGTGCACCATTTGAAATACAGTTGTCTAGTCTAAAGCGTCAGCATATATGGGAATGTAGTTGATAACAAAGCTGGAGCAACGGTAAGGATGATTTTTTTTATGCCTAATTTCTATTTATCATGTATTTACAGACAGGGATGCAGACTATCTTGATTATCTTGACAACTAGTATCAAGTTTCAAATCAAACAAGCAAGGGTTGCTTCTACCATCAATTAAATGTACAAAAGGTTTGGAAGACACAACATAGAGCTTACATGAATTTCTTACACGTTCAGATGGGTAGATTAACCTACCTAAATAACTTAATATCTTAAACATTTGGCAACAACAAGAAGGAAGTTAAAGTAGATATTTATTTGTTTTATAACTGCATTATATTAATGTGTACATAGTGTTATTGTCTATGCAGAATAATGACATACGCTTTAGAAAAGCAGAGGCAGGGACTCAACGCTGAAATACTGCTTCCAGATTGAGGAAGACAACAAGTAAAACTGGGAATTATCAGATTACCCGTTTGCTACTCAAATGATAAGAGTTTGGCTTTTGCTTGGGCAGCAAGCTTTAAAGGCACCCCGTCCCATGGGAACTACTGACTCACTGACGTTAGCTTGAGTTTAAGGTTTCATACTGGAAGGCAATGACTCACATTTCCAGTTCTATTAAGGACGTTAAAAAATTCATATATAGTATGAAAAAACGAATACAGCAGTCATCAATTCATAAAAATTGATGAGGTCTGTATAGTTCATAATAGGTACACTTCAACCATGAAAAACAATATTAAAAATAATTAAGGAAGTCGCATTGTATGATTTTAAAATAAAGCATTTCTATAATGGTGAAGAAAATAAGCATTTGGTCAATAAAAAAAGTTCACCTCAATACTTTGTAACATAACTCTGACTGGTTGTCAATGACAGAGGTCAAATATTTCCTGTACATCTTCACCAGGTTTGTAAATTACTATCGCTGCTGATTTGGTCCATTTCCCCATTCAGACCACCTCAAGAGCTGTGATGTTTTGGGGCTGTTGCTGGACAACTCCCAACTTTCAACTCCCTCCACAGATTCTTTACTGGGTTGAGTTCTGGAGAGATGCTGGGCCACTTAAGTAACTTTAAATTATCTCTGTGTAGTCAAACTTTTCTATCCGAGTAGTGTGTTACTAATAGTAACCTTTGTTAATGTGGTCAAGCTAGCTCTCTTCAAGTCATTGACCAGTTCCCCCACTGTTTCTTCACTGTTCTCAACATCCTTTGTACACCACCAGGTGAGATCTTGCATGGAGCCCCAAAATGAGGACAATTGCCAATGATCTTTTTTTTTCATTTTCTAATAATTGCTCCAACAGTTGATCTCTTCTCACCAAGCTGCTTGCTCATCGTAAAATAGTTCATCACAGTCTTGTTCAGTTAAACAATCTTGTCCCTGGTGTCCTTAGACAGATCTTTGGTCTTGGTCACGGTGAAAAGGTTGCAGCCTGACTGGTTAAACGAGTGACCAGGTGCCTTTTATACAGATAGAGGTAAAACATGTAATTAATACAAGTACTGCAACCAGTTGAGAATAGAGAGCTTCTTAAAGAAGTAGTAACAGGTCTGTGAGGACCAGAATTCTTTGTAAGTGAGAAACAGTTATATGTATACACATACACACACTAGTACTAACAGTAAATACTTATTAATAAAAAGCCATGGATGTGCAAGCTATACTCTCACCTCCCACAACTTCTAGTAATATCGCTGTGCATAAGATGTTGCAGTAGAGTGGCTTCTTTGTTTCTGGATACAGATAAATATATCTGCTGTTAAAAGCAAACATCAGTTTACAGAAAAATTGCAGGAGCAGAGACATGAAAACACAATACAATAAACTGAAACTAGAAGCCACCTGCAAAGAAATGTGCAACTCAAACACTCCTAATGCAGACAGTCTCACATATCCCTGGATCTTTGATTTAAAATGACCCATTCTCAAAGCTAAAGTCTTTTTGGACTGGGCAGTTCCATCATTGCTTTGCTAATTTACAAAATTGTTAAAAAATAAGATGTAAGCAGACATGGTGGTCATAATTTTAAAATAAAACTTAGGTGTGTCAGTCTGTTTCCATGAAGTTACAGAAATCACTGCCATGGTCACTCATCCTCTGCAAATGATCAGAAACAGCAAGCTCAATTTACACTTTAGAGTGCAAGTGTGAGAAGGTACCCCATTGCTACTGAAGGCTCTTTCACACTGAAGGTCATGATTTTCTGACAGAACATCTGATTTACTTGGAAGGTGTGAAAGTTTCTTAAACTCTGGTGCAAACTCAATAAGAGAGCACTGGTCCATAAAAAAATGATGACCTTAAATAACTTCCAAGCCAACCCTGAAAGGATTCAGCTACAGTGTAAACCCAAACTGAATATTATGTATTTAAGCAGAAGCAATAGAAAACAAAAACATTGAATTCTGCTTGCATCCAAATTGCCCTTCATCCCACAGCTATCATGGCACATAGCATAAGTTACTTTTATTTAGGTCTACTTCAACAAAACCTCTGTGGAGAACTGTATCAATAAATATTGATTGCTGTGAAAGAGAATTCTTCAACCCATTAATACTGTAGGTTTAAGCATGGATGAAGGTTAAGTAGTAGTTGAGGGGGTTTTGTGTTCCAAAAATGGGAAATTTAGCATAAGCAACATTTCTATTAGTTAGGATACCTTTGTTTGTGATCAACATTTCTTTGTGATACTGCTGCCTGTTCTAGTTTCATAGTTTTGAACCTTGTATTGCTTCACAGGTGCTTAGAGAGATAAGCGGGATGAACTTGGAGAGTGAAACCCTTTTGAAATCACAGATTGTCTCAGATGTATCCATTCATAGAGCCTAGAACAGACAGTAGGAGTGTAACGATTATTCGATTAATCAATTTCTAGTCCAACGATCCAACCAGATCAATCTGTCTGAAGCAAGTTGTTAATTCAACTGAACTTTACCATTGTAAAATCAAATAAAATGATTATATAGATACTGGAAAATACCATTTGAATTGAGGAACGGCAGATCTATTTAAAACGTAAACATGACCAAGTCACATCACAGCGAACAACACTTAATGATAGTCCAATGTGTAGAAACACTTTAACTTTTGCAAAGACGTGACCATACAGTGTGGTAAAATGTTCAAATGTTTCTATTATTTTGCTGTGGAAAAACAACAGCTGGCTCAACTTATGAAACTAAAATGTGAATGGATTTGTCATAAGTTCTTGTTTACTTGTACACATTTAATTTACACTTGATTATCTTGCAATAAATACAAGGAATCTAAAAAACTTTACCTGCTCTATTCAGTACTATATATTTATCTCTGAGTCAAACTGGTTGAACTTCTGGCTGAAGATGTCCTGGATTGATTTTAGGCCAGTAACTTGGATAAAATGAGATCAACTTTGACTCGTGTCAGCAACCACAAATTATAAAATGAATCGAATTGGTACTAAAATGAGTCATCACACCCCTAACAGCAGCTTATTTTAGGGGAAGGCAGGGAACACCGAACATAGTCTCTGAAACAACCAGTTTTTTCTCCAATTGAAATACAGTTAAAAGACCAGCGACCTGGTGCGTGAATCAATGCATCCGTCAATGATCACGTGTGTATAAGCCAACTTCTTTTAGATCAAGAAATGGTACAACTGCATTATAAAAATTAAAAAAACAGATAAAGACTTCATCCTATTCAAACACTAATGTTGAAATTAGTGAAATGATGGCAAAAGACGACGCATATTCAACCACACCCCAAACTTTTCTTTAAATTTTAGATCAACCACAATCTTTTCTCCAATTTGACCAAAACTTTGATTGACTTTTATGTTCCCAGGAACATAAGAAAATAAAATCCTTTGTAGAAAAATAAAAGTATTCTTGCTTGACAGGATAGTGAACTAGAGATTTTAATGTTAATGGATGTTGTTTGCTCAAATATCCAAACTGAAGACTGTAATGAAAACAAAAACAAAACCAAGAGATTATACATACAAACACATCAATGCTGCTTGTTTAACCGTCAGGCTAAAATGGGTATGTGCTTGTATGTGGAGGGACGGGGGGGATTGACTTATGTGTAATTGAATTATCTCTCTCCTCGCAACCTGCCCACCCCCAACAGCCCCACACCCTCTGAAGAGGCTAGACATCTTCCTGCAGAATCTGCCCTCCAAGGGAGCGCTGAATGCTTTCCTTGTATAGAAGAGAGATGGAAAGGGCTCTGTTGTGTGTCGGTCTGTGTGCATCACCCGCACCTATTTTGGTGTGTAAATGTGGCTGTGTGGTGTTTGATTTCAGGAGATTGTCCATGCCTAAACCACATTAAATAGGGAATGCGGACACTGACCTCCCAACTCCCTTAACTTCTTAAGGTAACGGCTATGGAGCAACTTTATTGCAAGCGTGCTCTTTACATGCGATATGACTGGAGGCAGCTGTTGTCCAGATGTCATCAACTCCCAAAAAAAGCAGTGACAAATAACTGAAGAAAATATACCTTCAAAACAAAAGAGAAAAGGGGTCGTGCTACTATGTGCTTTTGAGGCTGCCTGAAGGTTGTGAACTAAAAGGCTTCCAGCAAGACAAAATACCTTCATTTACTTTTACTAATTTTAGAAAGAAAAAAAAAAACACAGAAGGTAAAATGCAAACTCTCTAAAAGGAGCTAATGTACAGTCAATCTAGTTTCCCATTGATTTATCATAACTCTAATGGATACTTCAGTCAATCTATTTTTTTTAAATCTATATATTTAGAAAGGGTACAATAATAGAAAAAAAAATTCCAACATTGATTTGCACTCACTATTCAAATCATGATGTATCTTTTATGGTCCCTATTTATTTATTAAAGCATTAAGTTCAATACAGTAAGAGGAAAAAAGAACCTGCTACGATGAGTGTAACAATGATCAAGTTTTAATAATGCCTGATGAGATTTCCAGTCATATTTCCAGCAAATCAGATCTCACCGATCAGGACATTTCACCAGATTTTATCCAGGCTGGGGACCAGCACAGGGAGACTCAAACCCGGACCCTTGTGGCTACATATGTACTTAGTAGCGTGAAGGGTCTTGCCTGGGGAACCACACTGGATCCAGCTCATTGCACACCCTGGGGAACAAACTCTGGTTTTCCAAGCGCCAGTCGTGCACGCAGCCAACTAAGCTATCAAGCATCTGCAGAAGCTCCTGCCTTCTAATTCACAATTGTGCAGATTTGAAGCTGTATACTGACTTTCTGTAAAATGGTTAGACTGAAAGCCTGTACACAATTTTTAAAAGTTACTAATGTCATTTTTTAAATGAATAATTTAATCTGTATGTTTGTTAGAACTTACATAATCTGCTTGGTTATCTTCTTAATTCTTAGTGTCAAAGGGTCATTTTTAAATTTGTACAACCTGTTGAAATATTGCTTGCTCAATTCATTTTCATTTAAGGGCTAAGAGTGCATATCTAGACTGGTAGACTACAACGAAACAACAATAAATCCCCTGCCACACACAACCACATCCCTCAAGTGCATTTATTTTAGAACAGATCTCAAGGATCCATTTAGTTAATTGCATATGGAGGTCTGGTAATAATCTATGGCCGTGCTGAAAGACAGCAGACAATTAGTTAGTGGGCTTCATTCAGTCAGCACCTCATGGCTGAGAGGTGCTGTACCCTTGATTTAGGACTTTCCCTCTGCATAAAAAGCAGCTGCATCCTTTAGGATGATATTCCTTTGGGAAAAGCTTCTAAAAATTCACCATGTTTCTTTGTCTATCCATTTCAGGCATTATTTGGAATCAGGATAGTGTTTCGTGAAGTTTGCTGATGATGGGATCGTCCTTGATAGCCACAGGCATGTTGCAGAAAGCATTCTGCTCCAGTGTAATGACTTCACTAACCTAGCTGTCTAACTGATGTGCTTCTATCTTGAAGGATGTTCCAGCCACTGATGAATTTTAGAGGATTTGCTTCAGCGTGCTATGGAAGGCAATGAATTTTATAGATCTACTGAAGATGTAAAGCAAAAACGTAGGCAATGGGTCATGGACTCGCCATATGCATTTCCAGACTTATGACCATTTTTTCCCCAAGAAAAATGAAAATGATTTTATTTCCTACATGTTAAAGTTATTTAAAAATTTTAAAAGACACTATATATTTATTATCTGGACACCGGTGCAGAGTTTCTTGCCTACAGCAACGAACTCAAGCCCCAACCCCCATCCTTTGTAAGTGGGGCTATAGAGTGTCAACACTGAATGGGTAATAAATCAGGTTAATATAATGAATTCACAATTTTGCTTCAGCTTGACATGTGAAATCTGCTCTGTGCTAAAGTTGCATTACGCCTTCTCTTCCTCACGCGCTCTACATACATGTCCTCTGGAAGTGATACGAGTTGCCTCTTCGACCTGTGCGCAGTCCAGCTGTGCTGCTCTTGTTTGATGTTCAGGCATCATGGTGGGCAGTTTTATTAAAGGCTCATTGTTGGGGCTGAAGAAAAATGTTTCCCAGGCACTTTTTCTTTTTACTTCTCATCAGCACGAAGGGGTTTCAAGCACAAATCAGGGAAGTTCAGCGACTTTCATCGAAACATTACACATTTGAAGGTACAGTTTCTTACTTTCTCTGCTCAGAAATTGCTGGGGAGCTCTGTACTCACATGGCGCACTGGGCCCTTAATAAAGTTAGCAATACTTGAATCTGGGTCAAACAACATCATGTTCTGAACCCTGTGTTTCAACACATAAAACTTGCCATACAACCTAGCTCTATGTGTGACAATTAAACGAAATGTTTTACCTTTTTTAATATTGTAGAACTTAAGCTGCAAGCTTAACTGGTAAAAAAAAAAATATCAATAGTTTCCAATCATCAAACTCGTTGTCATATTGTAGATGTAAAGAGTTAAAATCTAAATTTTGATCCAGGCATCATGCATTGAAGGTAAAAACTCTTAACCATTGGTGGTTTTAACAGTGAACACAAAAGTAATTTAATAACGCACGCAATCAAGCTCCACATTCTCCTATAGATGGAATAAAGTGTGCCCCACAGGAATTTGTGCTCTTTGGTTTGGCTATCACAAGAACATCTTCATGGTCAATCTGGTGTTTTTTCTTGTCTTCATGTGCACCTTCTTGTGTGTGTTGGATTTTGTCCAGAGCAATCCCCTCAGACCAAGAGAAAATACTTACAAGAACAACATTTTCTTTAGTCTTGTGAGGTAATGCTTCTTGATCTTCTATCAAAAGGTTTTCTTTAATTAGAGAGCTTGCATTTTATTCCCTTTGGCTTAGTCAGCACTTTCCAGTGATTCATTTCTTGGTTTATTGCTATTTAATCTGTAAGATGTTCCTTCTTATGCACTAAAATCGCTTTGATTGAAAGCCTTTTTAATTAAAAACATATTAAGCATTTATTTTAGCTAATTATAACAAAAGTAGACTGAAATATCAATGAAGGGTAATTATTCCAATTGAGGCCTTAGGCAACAACATAATGTGCCAGTTTCCATGTTTACAGGTCATGCTAGGTCTGAATTAAATTAGCTAAATGTTCAGGAAAGATTGGCTCACACATGTTGTCTATTCTCTTTACAACTTTTCATTATAGCTGTATCTATTTACAATGCAAAACAATAAAACAAGCACTCAGCTGTAACAGGTCCAAAATGTAGAACGACGACATGCTTGCTAACCCTCCACAGTAATTTCAAAAACTGTTGGCAGTCAAGCTGTCATGAAGTGGTTGAGCCCAGTGTAATTCTGTATAAAATAACAAGGTATTCTCCTTAACTTGACATGGACTTTGTTGGCAAATGCACATGCTGATAGGAGTGCTGCCTACCAAAGCCTGCGTGGAGATGGACAAAGGTGTGGTCACCTGACCCAATGGTTGGTAATAACCCTTTAACACAGTGTTCACATTCTTTCGAGCACCGTAACTCAAACAGTTTACGCAGTTAACGTAATTCAATTGAATTCTGAACGAGGAAAGAGTTGCACATTGGTGCAAACCTAATTTTCTCTATATAAGAAATTGCTGATTCACATTGGTCATGTAAAAGATTGAAGATTTATGGTATATCGGAGAGCATGTGTTATTTAGATGACTCCGATGTATTCCATGTTCACACCTGGCATGTGACGCACATTCAAGAATGCGCTAAAAGTGCAGTGTTTACATCAGAAAAGCAGAGAGGGCAATTTCTTTCTACTGTTAACTAAGACGCTTGGTGTGAAATGTTGAAGCTGTGCAAATCTCGTGAAACTTGCTTCATGATTTTTCTTTCACAGCTCTATTTCGATTTATCAAAGACTTTGTGTCTAATAAATCCAGCCACAAACCACAAATATGATTTTTTCTTTCATGATCACTTTTCTAACGGTCAGCACTTCCGCATATTGAAAAGGACAATGCCCATTAGTCACTAACAATTCGAGTCCCTGATTGGTCAAAGTTCAACCTGGTTTAAAGCTAAAGTTTGACTGCATGTTCAATGACTATGCATTTTGTAAATAGAGAGTAGAAATTTGCATTTTGACACGTGAACACAAGAGTTTTGAACACAGAAGCCTGAAACATGCATTTACTCGTTTTAATATAGACCTTCTAGCTCAAATGCACATTGCCGAGGGCAGTGTGAACGCAGCTTTTAAGAGTTAATTCATTTTGAAGCCACATGCCAACCCAATTTATTAGAAATGCATTTATGCGCGAGTCCTTCACAATTAAATCTTAACCACAATGAAAACATTAAATGATAGAATACCTGAATGTTGTTGCCTTTAGAGTCTAATTAGACCAATATCCCTGATGAAAAGATAGGCTCTTTAACAAAACACTTCATAAAACGTTTCTCCTTAAAAAGCTTGGTGAATGTGTGAAGCTGATGTGCTTTCTTTCACAGTCATTAGGACAAGTGACCCATAAAAGAAAAACAGAGTTATGTAGCTGGCTGCCCATTTATCTTTTACAGGATACTATAAATCATCAAAGGCTCAATTTAAAGCCATGTCTCAGTCTGGCAGCTCAGCAGATTAGAACCAACCAACCCTCCTCTTGAGCTGCTGATCTAATCTTCTTTAGCATCTCAGCCGCCTGGTTATGAGAGTCCTATGACCTGCTCATTGACTGGACAGCTGCAAGTAGGCATTTAACACTACATTACTGTACTTCCAGCTGAACTGGCTTGAAAAACCCAATACAGTCAAGAGATCTGCTTTTCAGCCCATTTTAATTAGGAAAAGTGGCCTTATCTTTTTCCAAACCCCCCTTACTTAAGGATGATCTAATATTTTAACAATTCCCTAGAAAGTAAGACAATCAAGAGACTTAAACCGATTTATAAAGCAGATCCACTAAAAAGAGGGGGGAAAGTGATGGGAGGTGAACCTTTACATCCTTAATAGGGTTGTGACTGCCTGTTATGGGTGAACAACTCCGACTCTCCAAGCCCAGTTTGTCCAAGCTTTCTGGAAAGTGAATGCCTGGCCACCTGCATGCCAGCTCTATTGTCAGGAGCAGACAGAAGCCACTCCCATCTCACCTCAAACTCCTCAGTTTAAAGGATTTAAGTCGAGCAGCAACATTTGAAAAATGATGACTGCAGCCAATTACAGAGGCTTGCGACTTTCAAGCTAGCCAAAAATGAAATTATCTGCAAATTCTAGTTTCTACTAATAGCATTAAGAAATATTTAATGAAAAAGAGCCAAAAAAGTCCAAGTAATGAAGAATTGTAAAAGTGGTATTAGTACATCTACACAAATGTCATTAATTTACTGGGTGTGCACATTGAAATAAAGCCTAGAAAACATGTAACTCTTTGTCAGTGTGGCTGGGTCTCTGTCAATGTCCTGATGAGAGCCACAGGACAGAGGAGCCGAACTGTTGAGAAGATGAAACGGAAATAGAGGAGGGAGAAATTAATAGAAGGCTAGATAAGGCGTGCAGAAGAAAAGGGAAAGAGATTGAGTTTAGGTTTAAAAAAGAGCGATGAAGTGGCAGACGGGAGGGAGCCACCGTCTTTTGCTGGGTCAGCAGACTAGAGCTGCTTCCATGACCGCTTATCTTAAGCTAGAATACCACAATCTCCTCCCAAAAGCAGAAACACACGGGGGAAGGAGGTGACCAGCTTTTTAAAACTAGAAAAGATGCATAAAAATGTGATTCTTTAAAAAAATAAAAGCATTTGACCAGCCCTTTAAATTCTATTAAACTCTTGTAGCTTGAATAGCCGGTTTAACAATCTGAGTTCAATAAAAGATGCATTTACTAAGCTATTCTTTAAAATATCTTTTAAATATGTTGGAAGAAATATGTAAAGTAAAAAAATGCACTACAAACAGGCTCCTTTCATAGATGTGTTTTTTGTAAAGCAAAAGATTTAAGTAATTCAATAAATTCTTGATTTTTGCTGTCCTTCCTCTTGCCTCTCTTCTGCTATTTAATAAAACTGAATTTAAAGATAAATTCTAAGTCATAAGACTCTTTTCAATGTCGTGTATAGTTTCGGGGGGTTTTTTATTTAAAAAATGTGATGCACTGTATTCTCATTACAGTGAAAGAAAGAATTAAAATATAAGATAAGATCACTCGACGACGCATAAAAAATGCAGAAATATGAGAAGGAAGTCATCCGATCCAGGAGAAACTCCCTTGAAAAGCACTTACCACACAATTAGGAGGCAACAAACTACCGGTACTTTATCTACTACCAGGAAATATTTTTTCTTTTTCTCAGTTTTATGTCTTTTTTTTGTGCTCATTCTTGTGCATGTTTGCAGCTGCGAGGTATTGCATTTCTGTCCAAACTCAAACCGTTACTGCCACTATCTGTACACATGGATGAAACTGACATCTACCATCAAAGGTTTAAAAATGGTAAGACCCAAATGGTAGGCTGCGTAAAATTAGATCATTCTAAAAGGCTCTCATGCATAAACAGTCTGACAGACTCTGTAAAAGGATGGGGAATGGAAGAACATGTTATCCCTTCGTTTGGTTTGCTTTCATACATGCAAGTCTTGAAAAATGAACTAAAGCCTGAACCAGACCACAGTGTCAAGGAAAAAATAGTTATAATAGCGGCTTCTTAGCTGTTATAACTGGAATCTAAGTGTGTGGATACACGGACTAGCTACTTAAGGAACAATATTTACTAAAAAGGGAAAAAAGAGCATAAAAAAGTCATCCAACCATCATCATATTAATAGGTGCCTTCACCTCACTGCAGCAGTTTACTCACAAGACATTTTCATGTTTTTAATAATTCATTCTTCAAGAGATTCATGCTGTGCTGGTTGGCTTCCTACTCATAATGCAAAGTTAGTGTCATTTACCCTCTTTGGTTTCCTGCATCCTCAAAAGTGAATTGTACTTGTTTTCAGCTGGATCAGAGTTTGCTTGTGTTGATCTGCATCACAGCTCAGGTTTAAGCTTTTGTTCTAGTGCACTCAGATGCGCACTAAATGTGCCACTGTGAATGTACCGGTTCACACTGGGATAGTATGCCAGACTGTTTCTGATTGGAAAGGGGAACAGCACATAAAAAATAAATCAGGCATTATTTGGTTTGCATTTAAACACATTTTTCTCAAAAGTGGACCAAAACAATCAAGTATCTGAGAATCAGCAGCTTTGTATTTGGGGGTGGGGGTCCTACAGCATAGAAAACAAGAATAAAATCAATCCTTGATCAGTACAACTGGGTTTAAAAAGAAAATTTTCATTCAGAAAAGCAGTTTGAATTTATTAACTTAACAATTACAAAAATACAATAACTTTTCAAAGCAATCATTTGTTGTTTCACCTAAAAGCTCCATGAATGTTCAATTTAAAAAAAAAAAGTTATCAAACAAAATCAGTTTTAGAATGGAAATTTAACAAATCAATATTTTCACTGGAGTTGAGTTAAATTCATATTAAACAGTGAGCTTGTCATTAAAGTCAAATCGACTCAGCCATTAGGAATCAACACCCAGCCATGCTGATGAGGAAGGAAAAGAAAAGAAAAGAAAAGCACCAAGAAGAGAAGCAGCCAGTCCCACTGAATCTCTAACCATCACAGGGGTGAATTCATTCACTGGTGCACTATAGGGCATTTGCTTTTTAATGAGGCTGTCCTAATCCACAATTCCAAAATACAGTGCTCTAGAAATTCCCAAGAAGTCTCTGGGTAAAACAAGTGTGCGTTGATGCCTACTACATTGGCACTTTTATACCATAATGCATTGCGTTAGAACGATTGATCAAATGTTGTGTTCCAATGTACTTTTTAATCAACCATTCCGGTGTACATCAACAGAACACAATGGATTCATAAATGGTCTTCATCAGAAGTTCATACTGATCAGGTTTTTTCTTCGAGAAATCAGTGACGTCATTATTGGCGTAAAAAAAATAAAAAATAAAATAGTGAGCACGGTGACCGAGTTACTGTTAAAATCCAGGGAACAAGATAGTCCCGCGCTACAGTCTTTTAGGGAGTAGGGAGGGAATTCTGACATTGTGATTGGTGCCTGCACCCCTTTACAACAACAAAAAGAAATTAGAAATGTTCTCTATCGTTTGTGAATCAAGCTTTATAAAGCAGCACAGCAGATTGTGTATTTCTAATTTGAAATCTACAGCATCTAATCAATGATGGCAAATGATAGTGTGGTAGAAATGATGGCAGATGAGATTGTAAATGCGCAAATTTATTAAATATTTCCCCTTTATTGGACAGACTGCTGTCTCCATAAAAAGCTAATTCTGGTGGTAAAGCATTTACAGGCTCATCAGCCTGCTTGGTAGATAGTAAACTAAAAAAAAAAGGCACGGTCACCAATATCACATGAGTAGATTACTGGCATCATTTCTTTACAAGATGATACATGAGCTCAACCTTTCAGTTTTCAGTCAACTTGAGGCAGCCATTACTATAAAAGCACCAATATTCAGTCCAAGAAGACTGTGAGAATAGAGGCTTTAGAGAACATCCGTGGGATGGGCAATGTGAAAAACACACCAAACTGATTCCAAGACATCAAAACCAAGTAGTGCATTTGCCTCGATCTCTGCATGATTCAAAACAAGTTGAAAGACGGCTATGAAATGCACAACAGCGTTTTCTACCCTGTCAGTTTGCTGAGGAGCATTCACTTTCTCACATGGCTGCATGGAAATATGACAATTCAGTCACATATGGAACAGAACACACTTAACTTCAGGTAGAACGTCTGAAAAGGGGAAATCCCGCCTCTTTATTGATCATTTGTAACCTGCGTTTTAATGTTTACAGTGGAGCTTCTGATGCCGGACCTCTGCATTAAAGCTACATTAAAAGAAAATGGTGTAAGCCCTGCACCCAACACAAATGATCTTCAAACTGAATAGAGGTGCTCAACTTTAAGAAAATAAAACAGACAGTTTTTAGACAGAATCTCATGTTTAGGAACAGCTCAAGTAAATTTTCTGGGGTACTTTTCTGTACTGCAAAATGAAGTAACAGAACTGTGTGGACAAGGCTGGCATTCTACCCAGAGTTCAAAAGTCAGTTCATCCAGCAGAGGAATCTGACAATGCAGCATTTGTCCGCTTCCCAGCGACAGAACAATCTTCCTGCACACATGTTGACATGAAACGAGAACCAAGTGCAAGACAAGAATATTACAATAAGTCTTATTTTCTAATGGAAGAAAGAGAGGCTATTTTTTTTCTAATAGCAAGAGAAAGCTGTTTAATTGCAGTGCAATAAAACAAAGCTAATCTATCAATCTAAAGTAAGTGCAGTTAATAGTGCCAAACAAATTCTAAGAGACATAAAATCCTGTGTTTTTCTCAAATTAGATAAAACAAAATACCTGATGGTATTATCAGTGAGGTATAAATGTTTCATTTGCATTGCTTGTTATAGGCAGATTATTATCTATTACAACCAATTCTATGTCTGTGACAAAGTGACATTTCACAAGAGATATTCTGTCCACAAACAGAAGCAACCACACATGCAAACACCTCCACTTTTTTTATTGTTCCACAAAAACCTTTGCACTTTCCTTTCTCTTTCAATTCAATTCAAGCAGATGAATTAAATACAACATTTTTAAACACAAAAAACATCTGTCAATTGGAGACCAAAAAAAAGAGACAAAAAAGATGCTCCAAACTCGTTTCTATTAAAAATACAAAACCTTTGGAAACTAAATTGACCAAAAAAGGAATTAAGGAAAGTTTTTTAAATGCAAAATATAAAAAAATGCTAAACTAACCAGCGATTCAAGGCCAACTGAGTTGTTTCAGAACAATTGTTAATATTAGCAAATGTGTTTATACTTAGATGCCATCGTCTTGTTAAGTAAACTGAAAAAAGACAATTAAACCAGAGATACGACAGAAGCTACTTTGCTCTGTGTAACCTAAAAGGGGTAAAATTGCAACTCATTTGTATTCATTAACAAACAAAAGGGCCATGCATCTGTCCATCACCAACTCTCAAGTCTTTTGACCGGTTCTACCACAGTTGTCAGAATGATCGGGAGGTTTTAAGAAAAGTTGTCAGCCATCCATGCATCCTGTTGACTGTATAGGAGAACTGGACTGTTTTTATGGCCACATATGTCACCAATCAGGAGTAAGCTTAAAAACACCAGATTGGCCAGTTTATAACTTGAATAACTTGCAATAAAGAAAAAATATCTTTAAAAAAAAGAAATGACAAGAAAATAAAAAAAAGTGGCAGAGCAAGAATGTTTAGTCTGACAAACAGAATGACTGAGAACTAGCTGTCTATTTCTCAATAGTAGTCTATGGGATTTTGGCTTCTCTGAGCCAGCAGGTACTTTCTGTTTGGAACCATAGACTGTAAAAAAACAATGGACAGCTCTACCCTTTCCCTCTCGTGTTCCTAAATAGGAAGTACCTGCTGGTTCTCAGATGCCTCAGTGAAAGCATGTGTTGCCCGCTGGCCCTGCCTCTAACATTTGATTGACAGCTCCTCCCTAGCCCGCTTTCAGTGGAAGGGGTGTGGACTTTGAACAAGCCAACTCATAATTGGGAAATGTAGTTCCCCTACAAAATCTGACTCAGACCAAATACTGTCGACTGGATTCAAAATGGTGGTGCACGTATCAGGAAGAAATGTGACGGATTGGGCTTTATTTCACGAGAGCCAGAGGTTCAAGACATTTTCCATTGGTGACATCAACACCTCAATGTTTGGACCACTCATAACATCATCCATTGTTTATTTACGATCTATGGTTGGAACGCAAGATGGGGAGAGGTCACTCAATCCAGTTCTCTTATACAGTCAGTGATGCATCCTAAAACGTTTCATTAAAAAAAAAGGAAAATAATACCCATAGATCAATAACAGCTCTTTTCAACAAAATTTTTTATGTCAAATCTAATACATGCCAGCTGTCTCAATCAGAGAAGATTCACCGAAAGAAAAACCTTCAAGCAGAGTAGAGTCTGCATGGCAGTCAGTTCCTTTTTTTCTGTCCCCATTTCTGCTCTGAGCGTCTGGCAGGAGTCCCATGCACTCTCCCTTAACTAATAAACAAAGAGTGGTTTTCCTTATATAGCTTTACACAAACTCCACAACCTCCATGACTTGGGAGCGAACGTAAGTCTGATCCAAACAGAAAGGTTTCGGCCAAGGGCACGGTGCGCTGACAGTACAGTTACATAAGTCCCAAACATTAACAGCCACTTTAAGTGCCATGTCTGGGGTCAGTCATTTGGAGAATTTGCATCGTCAGGTTGGATAGATTTCAGAAAACTGCAAAGAATAACAAAATGTAATACTTTATTTTAAAAAAATGATTTGGATCCAATTTGTTATCTAAGAATTATACACCTCCTTTATCCAGTTTGTGATCAAAAGTTTGAAATTGTGAAGCTGCTAATTTGTCAATTTTTTTATTTGTATTTCTTTCACTGACAAAAACACTCAACATTAAAAAAAAAAAACAAAGACACACTATGGTCTTTGTGTTGGCGGCACTGGGGAGAAAAATATGTTCAACCTCAGTTTCTGCCCTTTTATGGAGAATAAATATAAATGACTTGGATATTAATGGAGATCATCATCCACCACTCAGTGAAAGAGCAAATCTAAATGTTTATCAGTTCCTCAAAATGTCTTCTGTGCAACCGCCAGTACCAGTTCTTCTTTCTATTTTGCTACATTCACTTCTTCTGGCACCCAGGTGGCCTTCCGAGAGGGTTACCCCTGATGGAAATAGGTCCCAAAAGATCTGAAGCAAGAATTTATCCTTAAGGCAAAACCAAGAATAGCTTCCCCAGGCTGCAGGAGGAGCAAAAGGGGTGGGGTACATTTGCAGAATACTCTACTAAACAAAGTTGTAAGCAGCCCCTCGGTCATTCCTGGGGAATTCCAACACTGAATCTTTTTTTAAACGAGCAGCAACATCTCAGAGGGAGAAAACTTTGATAAGAGAAAGGCGGGTGGAAATAGCAACATTTGTTCTTGACTTGGGTAATAGCTTCACTTACGACCAGCTGCTGAGGGACCTCCAGAGGAGCAGGGCAAACACCAAGTGTCTTCATCTCTTAAAAAGAATGAGTGGGACTGAAGTTTTCATTGCAACCAAGTGTGTGGAAAGCTGCACACATTTAGCATACTCTGGGCTGCAACCACCGTTACTCTACATTTTGACATAAGACCTGGAATACATACGTATAAATATTATTGGGCATTAACTGCCTGTTGAGTGAAACTGAGCTACGTATTCCACTTCCTAACTGCAGACTGTGACTCAGTCTGTCGACAGTGCTCTGCAATGTTCTAGGGTTCTCCTGTGACCTCTAAGAATCTAAAATCTGCGGTCAGATTCATTCGTCTCAAGCACAGAGAACAAGTGAATGAATGTGAAAGACTTTTGTCACCTAAAGAAGTCTGAGATTTACCCTTTAGGAGATATGTGGAAATTACAGGGTGGCTCTTCACACATGGTTTGGACAAAAGGAGCCATCTGGACACTGTTCACAGCACAGTGTGCTCAAGTGCTGCGAGCAACAGACACCTGATTAGGTTTCATTTCTGCCCTGGTGACTAAGAGGCATGTGCCTCAAGGTGGCAACCATAGCAGCCAGGATCTCTGCCAGAGATGCAGGCCAGTAATAGCTGAAGAGCAACCTGAAACAGAGAAGATTCCCTTTCAGCAAAGGGTTAAGATGATGGTCCACTTTAAGCAAAACCCCTCAGGTTACAGGCTAGAGCTTCACCGTAAATCTGAGGTTGGCTCAACAGTTCGGGATTCAAAGTCAGATTTGAATACAGCTTTAAAGAATATTTTTTTCCTGTTTGATCTTCATTAATGAGCATTAAAATGAATGTTATAACTACAACTATATTTCTATACAGGTACATCCTGCATGATTGAGGTAGTAGGGCCTCACCCCTTGAACCATTCAGATCTTCCCAAAGCAATGAATCGAGGCTGGGTTTCATGTGGTTTTAAAGGCTTGCAATATAAGAGAACAATCACAAGTAACTGTGCTGTCAATATTTACTCAACCTGAATACACACAGACACGAAAATTCAATGCTGAAGATCACAGCTCTTATCTAGAGGCATTAAATTAATTTGTTCATATAATGATGGACCAATGATCTAAAATAAAGATTTATGAGCATCTTGGATATTATGATAAACTGCCAAAGGGTAGGAAAAGGATGAGCAGGAAAGTGTTATTTGAAAATATCAATCATCATATCAAACTCATTTTTTTATGTTCTTTACATTGCAGTTGTGGCATTTAAACATCAGAACAAACATGTATTTGTTCAGTGACCATGTTGGCGACAGCGGTTGACTAAGTTCAATAACCTTTGCATTGAGAATGAAGGGAGTCAACATGTCTGACCTTGTTTCATTACATAACAGCCCTTTCAATGGAGAACAAAAAAAAGAGTCAATCTGCAATAATCAATAGTTCCTGACCATATACTGTGCTACGGTTTGAGATGGTGCATGTATATAACCACACTTACTGAGTTTTCCTTTTTCAAATCAACTAGAGATTTTAATTTTTTTTTTTACAAACTTCTAGAGTTTCTGGTTTTATCAAAAACTTTCAGAAGCGTGCTAATTAATTTCTTTTTCCAAAAGATACATTTGTACTAGGCAGCAGTGGATGCAGTTTATTTTTTCCCAGACAGAAGGCTGTGTTGGATTGCATGAAAGGAAATTTTATGCCTTTACTTGTTTTCGTTTGCTGTTCTTTCACATGCGGTGCTGTCAGGAGGAAACCAAAGATTAAGAGACAGAGAAAAAAAGTGAAAAAAGAAAATTACAGTTTCAAGACCTGCACACTTGGGGACAATATAATAAAAATTATAAAGTCTTACTGATCCACTGATTATTAAATAAGCGGAAGTATTTGCATTTCTTAACTATACCACATTTACCCATTAATTTTCAACAATTTTTCAGTATTTACATGTCTTCACATTGGGCCATCCTTCCCAATATTTGTCATATCAATCACACTGTTTGGATGGTACTTTTTGGTCCTCTGAATATTCATGATAAAGTGACCCCCGCTAAGTTCATTTGCAAGTGAACCAAGATCCAAGTGTTTGCTCCACATCTCACTCTTGGGGACCTTTCACATTTGCCAAACAAAGAGGACTATGCAAGAAAACAAGTTCGAGTAAACTCTGCGCTTTGTTTGATTGTGTAACAAAAGTCGTGGTTGTCTGTAAACAAATGAGGTTTTTCAACAAAAAAAAAAGTACAACATATTCTGTTTAAAGTTTCAACTTTTAAACTGAAACCCAAAAAGTTGTGTGGTTTCTTTGAAAACCATACAGGCCTCTTTGGCTCCAAAAAGCTCATGCCCAGAAACTAGTGTTTTGGAGCAGCATGTGATCTGAATAGTATCAAGGTAAAGCAGAAACACACACACAGAAAAAAAAATGGCAGGACCACAGTTGCTCAGGCTACAATGCACACTTCATGTTTAATTATAAACCTTAAGTCATGCTGAGTATTTTAAACAATTAATTAGCAAGTCCCAAACTGTGCAGATAGATTCTGTGGTTCCAGGAGACAACTGCTGCACCACAATCCACTTGTGATGCAATCTTAGACGGGATGGTGTGGGAGGCAGGCAGTGAGAGCATTGTAGGAGGTGGGGACAAAAAAACAAAAGCTAGAATGTGCAGAGAAGATTCGGCTACATTCATGCAACCAGCATTCAGACCAGACCCATCCTACCAAAAAGTCATCACCAAGTTGTGTAAATACATTTTTAAAAATGCATTTACACATTTAGACTTGTATAGATGTATTCCATTAATCTAGATATTTGGTCAAACTCTTAACATTTCAACACATTGTTTTGCTACCAGATTTGAAACCTATTGTTAGGAAAAGAGATCAAATGCTTTTTCTATCCAATGTCTCCAAGCGCTGCACACATGGGAGCCACAGAGACCTTTCTCACAGGAATTCCAACGTGGAATCTTGTATTTTGACTCTTGTGTTTAAGGTTACACATGCCTAAGGTGATCACAACAGAGTATGACATTCTGACATGGAGTTAACTTGAACTAGATTAGACAATGGAAGCAGGCACAACGCTACATGAAGATAAATTTAGCAAAAAAGGGTTAATCTCAAAACTTTTTGAAATATTAACATTTAGTTTTATGCAATATTTTGTTTATGCTGTCGAGTTCTTGTTGGATATTCAAGATTTTTCTGTACTTTTAGAAAAAGATGCTTCAACCAATTCCCTGTGAGGACCTTTTAAAGTGCCTGACTTTTTTTCCCAAAAAAGGCTTTTTCATGTGGTCCTGACCAAGCTTAGGTTACAGTCAATAGCAGACAACACAAAACAAACAACATTTGCATCACATAAATGTAGTACAAAAAAGTAAAAATGTTTATATCCATAGATTATTTATTTCTTTACCAATACCCACTAAATAAGTATTTTCTATTCAACCCCTTAAAATGGTGCCACATTGGTGAGAAACATGAATCAGTGGGATTAGCTGCAAAGCACAATTATGTGGGCTGGTGAGGTTTTCATTTTGGAGAAGCACCAGGATGCAAGTCATTAATTGCTTTTGTTCTTTTGATGCACAGAGTACAGCTAGCTTTTAATTTGCTAAAGAAAATCTCTTTGCGGATATAATCTCCCAGTGCACACAAAATGAATTTAAAACAAAATCAAGAAAAAATGTTGTACTTCCATTTGCACTCTTACAGAAAAATACTTGTTTACCAATGAACAAACAGCCACAAATATTTTTTGTTTTTTTTATTTTGGCATTACATATAGAAGTTACATTCATGAAGCCCCACTAGAGTGACACAGATTATAAACACTAATGTATGAGGTTAATCTTTCATTTCTAACATTCCTCAGCCAATTACTACAAAACATGATGAGTAACACACTCATTTTGAACCATTATCACCCAAATAATCCAAACTACATGAATTAGTTTGGTAAAGCACAGATGTTTGGTTACCAGCCTGGAAACCACCTCCAAACATTTCTTTCAGGATCTAACGAGATCCATAAAAACAGGGAATTATCTCCAGGTGACGAGCCTGGATAGAAGAAAAGAGGCCAACAAAGACTGCCTGAAGGTAAATAAAGCAGACTTTTGATCACTTTGGAGAACATGCTGAACCTGTGTAAGGGGATACTGCAAGTGAGAACTGTAGCATTTATACTGCATGTATAAAGTCCCAATTCAATCATCTTTTAGTCTATTTTAAGTGTTCCCAGTGGTCTTTTCATTATGATTTTGCTGTTTTTAGCCCAAATCAAAAAACCTGTGTGATTTTCGATGACAGTTTCTGCAGAGCAGAAGCAGTTTATTAAAATGTTGCCTCTAAGTGGGCGGGACTGTTGGCTTGGAGTAAGCCCACGTCCTTCCCATCACCCTTCAGTTTACATACTTTCTTCCCTTCAAGCTTTCAGCCCCTCACAAGCCCAACTTAACGTTACTGGAGCAAAGACAATGGCGAGCAAAACTGGAGCTATCCAGCTGTACCGTTTTGAGCCAGATGCCAGACATGCATGGATTTATTTGTCTACAAGTGGATGCATGAGAATAGAGCAGAGCAAGGAGCTTATAGCTTGCTGTAGCAGCTTCGACATCACACTTAAAAGCTTTTTTTGTCTGCTCCTGATTCACAATGACTTGGATTTAAAAAAAACTCAGAAATGCAATTTTAAGATTAACTCTGTTAATATATGCATTCCATCATAAGAAAAAAGGCCACAAAAACACAATTTTTAGTAATAGGTATGATTTTACTTGCCTGTGCACAGATTCTTCATTGAAAAACAAGATTCATCACATGAAAACGCTCTCTGGGGTTTGGAATAAAACAAGCCAACCAGTCAAACTCGTTTTCTCTGCACTAAGGCTGCTTAGCTCCACGGCTCAACATCTACCACCCTGCTAGTTTCCCTGCAGTTCTGCTGATTACCTAAATTGGAAGATTTTAGGGCTTTGATTGGCTTGAGCATAATTTGATCCAGCTAATCCAAAAACAGAAATCAAAAAGCCCAATAGATCATGAGTGCACGGGGTTGGGCAGCCGTGGCCCTACTTAGACACTCCTTCATGAAATAGTAATGACCTAAACTGCACATGCCAGCCATCCCTTTTGCAAATCTGACCGGCATGGATAATCAGACACCTGACACCCAGTTTTTTGTTTCTGACAGCACAACAGGGCTACCTGCGGGAGAACAGCTGCCACAAACAGAATATTCCCTCTTTTTCTGTGAAAATGTCATTATAGTTTGTTCATTGCTTCCTCCCGGTGCCCATCAGCCATGACAGTGGCTTGTTTTCTTGCAGAACAAAGAGACAGATCAATAAATTAGCCATGCCTAACTAATGAGTAACCCCGCTGAGATTGGCCTTAAGGGTCTGGCATTTATCACACCACACAACGGAATATGGACAAAGTAGATGCCTGTTAAAATTATTTGTAGTTTCTTTGCATTCTGCTGAATTCTGTTCCCATTTATCCAGGGTAGCGGTTTCCTCTGATTTACCACGTTTCCCCTAACGATTCCAGCACCGTTTCACTTAAGAGCTCCCCTGCAAAGAGAATCTGTTGATGATTCTGCTTTGAAAATTACTAATAGGATAATGGATGCATAAAAGCCATCTCCAAAAGGTCAGTGCAGTTAATAATGGGAGAAAAAGACTCCTGACTGCTAGATATGTCAAGAGAGCCAGATAGAGTTTGGTCAGTTAAATAAATGATTGGTGCTGTGGTCGGTGGCAGAGCTGAATACCAAGCAGGGGCAGAGGCAGCAGCGGTGGCGGCTGATGGCAGAGTTAAGCACGAGGCTCTGGAAAATGATATTTTCACACAGATGAAACGAAGTCGTAGCCGTTCGCAGCTGAAGGCGCACAGGCCCGGCTCATTAGACAGGAGCTGCCATTTTGAAGGGACACATTTTACCACGGAACAACTTGAGGTGCCGTGGCCTCGCTTGGATTTTCCTCACACATTCAGCTCTACTTTTTTAATGTGTTTGACTCCCACTGAAACATGATCCTGACAGCCTTGCAAATAGATGTAAACACAGGAGCAGACCTTGAATACACCTGGAAGATGCGTTTCAAAAATGGTAAGGAGAGCTCTTGATCCAGAGGCATTAGACAAACAATGGCGCTTGGAGTCTGTGAAGTCATGCATCTTCATATGACAAGCCAAGGTCTACATAACCAGGATGGGAGTATGTGTGGGGTATGAGGGGGGTTTTAATGGAAACTGCCAAAGACTCAATCACTCTACAAACATTTACTGGCTGCTCCCATGTCACATGGCCTGTTGTATCAGCCTCCCCATGGACTCACAAACCACATCCCAGCACTGGAGCTGTGGATTCACTGGCTGTTGATGGATCAGCAATACTAGTATCCATGAAAAGTATTGATCCCTGTGCAGAAACTTGGCACACATGGAGGAAATCGTCAAACACAGCCTGTGGGGTAGACATGGGGGGGGGGGGGGTCAGCTGTCACATGGTTTTCTGTAGTAAGAGCAGCATGTGATCTGAGGAATTTACAAAAAAGGTTTGAAAAAATATCTTCTTAAAAAAAAGGGAGAGGGTATATGCTCTAGACAAAGCCCCCCAAAAATGACACTTCCTATTCAAACCATGCAACGACAATGAAGGGGTCTAATCAATTATTTCAAAGCAGGAGCCAACAAAACTGAAGTTGGAAACCATCCCTGTGGAGTGGCAGCTTGACTGACATGGAAACATGGCGGAGGCTGCTTTCCTTTTTTCCTCCTCCTCCTCCGGCCGGGGCGCAGCGTAATTCCCACGAGCAGCCCCTCCATGAACTCTGTGCTGCTTTGACTCCACACGCCCACCGACTGTCCACGCGCGTAACCCCGCGGCGTGAAGCGCACGAGCTCGGCCAGATCATGGTTGTGATTAAATACCCCCAAACTTACCAAAAGACCCCCCGCAGCGTAAAGCGCCTTCCAAATAATCTACAAGTTCGGTGGTTTTAATGAGCATCACCGCGCGCAACTTATTCAATCTGGTAAAAATGGAAGAAGCCGCCAGGATCTCCTGCAGCAGCAGAGAAGAACCCACGCGGAGACGCGGACACTTTTTTGTTTTTTGGGAAAAGCTTGGTCGCAGAGGAGGTCAGACAGCTCTCCGTCCGTCCGTCTGCTGCGGGGGAGATGGGCACGAAAGAAAGCCGATTACAGGGCTGCACGCTTACCTCCAGATGCTCTACTGGGGCATTCCAACCGAGCCAGCCCCGGGGAGATGCGCATGAGCCGGCGGGGAGGTTGCCCAGCTTCCAGCACTAAAATATCCGGTGCTGCTCGGGCAAATTTCCGAGTGTCCGGGCAGCGTGAGAGAGCGGCGGCTACTGCCCGAATGCGTGTGTCTATGCGTGTGTGTTTAAACTGGGGAGTGGGACGGACCGGAAATACGTCATTTTAAAATGGCCCTTTTGTAGTTGTACGCAAGCCTATTGGAACTACAAACATGGTTTAAATGAGGTATTTAATAATTTATTGATCGTTGATTGAGTCAGGACGGTGAATTAAATCCTTTATTTTAACATTTTTTTGCTTTTTTATATAATTAAGGGTTAAAAATATTTACTGCAGGACTTCACAAGTAATACATTAGCAGATGAACAGAACAAACTGTAAAAATCTACCAGTAATTTACAAGTGAATGATAATAAAACAATCTTGGTTTTGAATAAAAATCATTTGATTAATTCTGTGTTTCCTCATCATTTTCATACAGACTAATTGAAATAACTGACACGCAGTTGGTAAAAAGTCTATTTAAGTATATGTGTAGTTTGTGGTGTCCAAGCTTTTTGCAAAGAAAGCCAGATTTGGTGAGGTTAAAATGTAATGTAAACATAACAATAGATAGCATTACCTGTGATAATCCTAGTGTGAATGCTGTAAGATGAATGTGGCTGCTGAAGATGCTACAGCTGTAACTGAGAATGCTGAAACTGATAGTTTAAAACGCTGAAGCAGTTACCTGACAATGATAAAGCAGTTAGCTTGCCAAAATGTTAGCTATAGACCAAATTAGCCTAAAAAAACTGGAAAAATGTTTTAATTACTCCGAAAGGTTATAATGCTAAAATATTAGTTCTCAGTTATGAAATATGTTCTTCACATTTGACCCATCCCCTGGGGGAGCTGCAGACACAGCCATCTCCAGGAAGTATTTGGTGGTTTACCCTACAATACAACACCTTTATGTTGAGTTTTGAGCAAGGAAGTACGGAGTCTCATTTTTAGAAAATTTGGCATGATTCTGCCTGGATTTGAACTCATCACCTTCCAGTTTCAGGGTGAACACTGTACACGGGGCCCCTGAGCTGGTCTTTTAAGCAAAAAGTGAAAAAGAAACATTAATTTGTCTTTGAAAGGGTCAGAAGACCTGTGGAGTCTAGCCCACAGTGTCCATGTGTCTGTGGGCTTGTGAGTTTGAAAGACTTCCTCAGTCCCCATGGAAACGGCTCCTTCAGCAGGCAGAGGAGGGGAGCATAAGCTGTTTATTTCTTTTCGGTTCGTTTATTCAGAAGTATGAACTACTGTTGTCTTGCTCTTAGAAAAACAAATAAATCTGTTCTCGTTTGGCCTTTAAGGCTCTGAAGGTCAAGGAGCCAGAAGTTGTTGCCAACAGCTTCCAAAATAATTTAACCATTGACAATCAATAAATCGTACACACAGTTCTTAGAAAGTGCTGATGGTCGCACAGCGCTGATTTTATGATAGGAGTCTGTGGAAATTTGAACGCTGCCCACATCTGGCTCATGGGCAAAACTTTGGACAGGCCTGATCTATCCTAAAAGTGAGGAAGTATACTTAAAGTTTGCTTTTTAAATGCTAACAATATTGTAAACTTAAAATGTTCCAAGTTAGTCTGAATAAGGATTCAGTTAGCTCAAACACTTGGCTCAAAACTTTCACTTTTATGGAGATAATAATTAGGTTGTCATGGGTGACCCTGAGCCGTGCAACTTTTTTAAGCTGCAAAATTCTTATACGGCTAGGAATTGTTGTAGGATTCTACGGATTTTTTTCCTGTCCACCATAACTCCGTCTGCTCCCTTTCTTGTCAATGAATATAAACTTCAAAGTCACATGTCTCTTTTTTGTCTTATAGCAGATATTCCATTATTTCTGTGTTTGTCTGCGTCTTTTCTGCCCTCTCAGAGCCCAATCAGTTACAGTCACCTTTTCCGAATTTGGTTGTGCCAGAGGTTTTCTCCTACTCTTAATTCAGGTGGAGTTTTCCTCTCAGCTGTCACCTACAGCTTAATCATTTCAGTCGCTGATGTGATTAGTTGGTTACTTGTGGAGGCTATTATTAAACTACAGCTAAGATAATTATCTAAAATGATAAATGATCTGGACCAATCTGAACAATCTTGTTTTATACACGATTAATTTGATTTTAACAGTGATAATTATTTTTGTTTGGTTTGGCATTCATTAGTGAGCACTTAAACCGACTTAATAAATGCTTCATATGGTAAATATCTCTTAAACCACATTTAATCTACATTAGTTTAATGTTCTTATTGTTGCCCTTGGACACAGTACGTCTGTGCACTGAATCTTCGCCTAAAGCATTTATTTTTAAATAGCAGCAGATGGATAATAAAACTCTAAAGTTCCATTTAGCAAACACATAATTTCCCACACAGGCAATTAAAATCATTGTAACGTCCAAACTTTTCATTTCTGAAAACAATGTTGAGTTAAAGCAGTGTCCAAATGCCAAAGAGTTCTTCAATCTATTCAGTCCACGATCCTGCCAACATTATTATGACTATATTTATTCTTTCAAATCTTTTGGATGGGCACTTTTCACTAAATCCGTTTAATAATTGTGTGATTTAAATTTTAAGCATGTTGAAGACAAAAGAGCAATATTGTCTTAAAATTAAAAGGTATTTAAACAAAATTGTACCTTGCCTGACTTTAACTACAGTGTTCTCAAGTTACTCTTTTTTTTACTAGCCTTTAAGTTAAAAGGAGGCAGTCTTAGTATAAATGTATGAACTAAATAAGAAAATAAATTCTTATTGATTCTCTGTATCTGAAATGGAACAACATTCATGTATTTATTTACCTTTTAGGAGTCAGCTGAGTTGAGCAGAGCTGCACCGTGTAGTAAGGATATAGTTGGATGAAATCAAAGTTTAAGTGAAGAAGGGTCAAAGCTTAAAGATGCTGACCCCAGCAGGAAAAAATGGCCACGGCTAAATTCCAGACATGCTTATGGAAGCCCTTTATTACTGACAAATCACTTAACACTGTCTGTCCTTCTGCCACACACCAGAGTCTGTCTGCTTCTTTGACACATAAAAAAGGCCTGGAAGGAGGGGGGGCATGAAACTAATTAAGGTGTTTGTATCTAGGTAGCAAGTTATTTAAATAGACAGGGTGTCTGCTTGTGTCTGGAGCCTTCTCTGGATCATGGGAGTGTTATTTTAGGTAAATGCCGCCCTCTTGCGGCTGTATAAAGTCAGTGCAGATTCCGCCTGATTTTAAATCTTTTTCATAAGAAAATTGGCCATCAAAACGGAATTCTTACCAGTAAAATTGGAGACACTACATAAAAAAAATAGTAGCTAATTATATGAATCAGACTGTAGTGTAAGTGCATTAAAATTATTCAGACTTGTGTCTTAATGGTGATCACAACCAAATAAATTAATACTTATATGTAATGAAAGCAAAACTGAATTCTCTAAATTGTCCCTGGGTTTGCACGTGTGCACACAGGTTCTAAAATATTACCAATCAAAGCAGCCACTCTTTATTGAAAATACATCTATAGATTTTTCAACATTCTAAAAGAAATATAATTTACTATGTACCCAATGCTTGACAGATTTATAGGATTAAAGTAAGAGATGGAGGTTTTAAGTCATAATTATTCAAGAATAACTTTTAAGTATACATCATATTTTAGATCTTTTAAACAACTTATTAAGGAACAGAGCAAAGGCTGAACGATTTCATGTACTTTTATTTAAAATTATTGTTTTTTCCTGCATTAAAATCTTTATTGGATATATTTATTTAAAAAAATCCAAACACAATAATCTACTCTTCAGTAATAACTGCTTTGGCCTTTGGTTCATGAATGTCAGATTCCATCCCTGGTAAGGTGGTCCTCCTCCGAGCAGCAGTTTCAATGCTCTGCACCAGCTCCACATCCCAAGGATGGGTGACAAAGCTGAGCACCTCCCCGTTCTCCATCCCTCCAGCTCGGCCCACTCTCCCCGCCCTGTGGATGTAGTCCGTGTGGGATTCTGGAAAGTCATAGTTGACGACTAGGCGCACCTTGGAAGTGTCTAGGCCTCGTGAAGCAATGTCTGTGCATACCAGCACATCCACAGTCCCCTTCTGGAAGGACTGGAAGATTCCAGCACGCAAAGCAGAGGGCATCTCCCCTTGCAGTCGAGCATGCTGAACCCCAAGTTCCTCAAGTGAGTAGCCCACCCAGTTAACTGTGGCGGACTTGTTACAGAATATCAGAGCAGCCCCAGCTCCTTTCTCATGCTGTAGACGCTTCAACACCTGATAAAGCTCTAGGATTTTGTCTGCACCTTTTATTTTAAGAAAAGTCTGTTTGACGTGTGGCATGAGGCAGTGCAGCATTCTGCTCTTGATGGTCACCATTTTGCCAAGATCTGTCACCTGGCTGAGCAGCTCACCCACGCCGCCCGGGAAGGTCGCTCCAACCACAAGCAACTGAGTTTTGCCACAGAGACCACGCGTTTCCTGGGGGCCGCTTGCAATGTTTGTGTGGGAAAGGATGTTCTCCAGCATGTCAGAGAAAGTTGGGTCAAACATGGTGTCGGCCTCATCAACCACCAGGAAGCTCAGTGCATCCAAACACAAACAGCGTCTCCGCAGAGCTTTGACCAGAGCACCAGGTGTAGCCACCAAAATATCTGGATGGTTTTTCTTGAAGACAGCCTTGATGTGTCCCACACCTCTCCCACCACCCACAGTTTGTGTGCGAAGCCCAAAAGAGGCGCAGAGAGTCCTGGACACAGCGGCCACCTGCTCAGAGAGCTCTCTGGAAGGAACAACCACCACAGCGCGAATCTTGTCCATCTCTGTGCTGCAAATTTCCAGCTGCTTATCTGCCTGCAGCCTGTGAACTATCGGCAGCAGGTAGCTCAGCGTTTTCCCGCTGCCCGTCTCCGCAGCACAAAGGATGTTGTGACCTTTCATGACCTTTGGGATGGTCTGCAGCTGCACAGTGGTAGGATGGGTAATCCCAATGCTATTTAAAACTTCTACCAGCTCTTTGCAGATGTGGAGTTTGTTAAATGTCACTGATGGTTTATCTTCATCCGTCCTCTGGTTTGCCGGAATGTAGGGTGCCACAGCCTTGGTGTTATTGATGATAAAATAGTCACCAAACGCTTTCTTATGTTTCCATCCCTTTGAGCAAAGTGTGGGCTCCTCGAACTTTCCCAGCACGTACCTGGCGCTCTGGTTCAGGACGGGGTTTCTGCTCTGGATCAGGATCTTTCCAGCTTTTACGGTGCTGATCTTGCTTTTCCTTCGAGCTTGCGTCACATTTTCCACTCGTCTCTGCAGATGAAGCGGCACACGAATAACAGCTGTTTCTTCTGGGGGTGTTGCACTTGCGTGACAGAAGCGAGCCTGACGCAGGACGGCAGCAACTTTAACAAACTCAAGTCTGCTACTAAAGACGAGAGCTCTGGACGAGGCCAACGCTAAACGCCCGACCTTCACTGCCTGCATTTTTAAAAATAAAACCAACAAGAACCAAACACCAGACAACGATGTAAACACCGATCTGAAACTGCCTACATGACACCTAAACCCCAAATAAAACCATAATTTAAAGTAGAAAATTGGCTAAGCTACGACGCCTTTCTGTTAGCTACTTCTCCTGGGGTACCCACGCTTCTTTGACGAGTATTGATGACGTCAAGGACGCAGGATGCTGATGTCATAAAATACTAAAATAAAATAAAAACTCGAAGACTCTTGTTTTTTTGTCAATCAAGTTAGGAGACAGTTTTGCATTTATTTTAATCATCGTTTACAGACAAAGAAATGTTTGTCTGATTTGGAAGAATTTATGATCACCGAATTGAAGGTAAATATGTAAAAAAAAAAATCTTCTTTTTCATGTTATGTTATACTTTGAATTACATGGTTTGTCCAAAATTGACATTTTTGGTTTTCAACTGTTTTATTAATTTATGGAATTTCCACATTCACAAGTATAAATGGTTCCATTCACAACCTTGTTTTAATTTATTGTTTGGATTGCAAAAGTAGTTGAATGATTTGCAGTTTGCCTATTTTTAGTATGTAGTTCATTTAAAAGTTTGTTAAAAATATGACATAATAATTCACTTGAATTTTTTTGCTTTCAAATGATTTCTTTGTTTCTTAGCTTTTAAACAAAAGTTCTTAAACAAATACAACACAAAAACTTGATTGTCATTTAATGAGAATTTTTGATTTTTAGAATGTAGTTTTTTACTTTCCAGTTTGCTTGTTCTTGTATTTATTTTTTGCCTGTATAAACCATGTGAAATTTTTTGTTTCAAATTTTACATTCTTTAACATTGCATTTTCAATGTATTGTTGGTCATTTATAACACATAGTACTCTAATGTCTCCTGCACGTTTTAATTATTCAGTATGACTGGACATTTCCAACCTCTGGCAAGAGCTCATGACGAAGGAACGAGGGTTACAATTTTACATTTTCCCAGAAAAAACAGGGATTTACCCATTTTTGCAGTTTTTCTAGTTGACTTTAGTTTCTCTCTACAATGCAAGTTTAACATACACTTGCTTTTATAGTGAAATTTTGCATGCCTTTTAAATAAAACGTCTTAAAAAACCGAGTAAATTAATTTGTGACAGTAAAAGGGACGGACTTTACTAAAAAGGAAGATTATATTAATCTAATGATGGCCCAAACTGTAAAAACTGTGCTTAAATATAGTTTTATAGAATAAAAAATAATGTTATATAAAACGTTATATTGCTGTACCAGAAAGAGTAAACTGTTATTTTATATGTAAATGTCAGTGCCTAACAACACAGCAACTGGATAACTGGGATTATATTTGTTTTGTTCCATGTTTGTAATAATGAATCAATCAGCTGATTAAGGGCCCGGTGATGCAGGACTGCCTGCAGTATTACAATAATAGAAACTATGATAGAATAGCCATGGGTGGCAAAGAGCACTGTCACTGACACAACTGTGACTGTCAATAAAAATCCAAATCACTTTGAGCTGTGGTCAGCCCACCATATCAAAATCAAGACTTTTAGCGCCTGTGAAGCAATAAAATACACTTTTAATATTATGAAACAAAGTTTGTTGCGATCACGATCACAAATCACCACCACAGCAGTGACAGGAATTATTCGTGCTAAAGTTCACGGGTGGATAATCCAGTATTGCTGCTTTGCTGCTGCTGTGGAGGATTATTAAAAAGGGAGACTAATCTCTTCAGGCATGCATCTGCAGAGGGTCCTGAGGGGAACACAGACCTCCACTTTCTGCTCTCTGTCTCACACATGCGCTCACTACCTCCAGATGAAGATCCATTCAAATGTTTACTTCTATTCATGTACATTTCCATACAAACTGCTACTTTTTGATAAGTGTAGTTGTATTTACGCACAGCATGGTAAATAAAAGATGCAGCACACAGCATTAGTATTTCTGTCACGCATAGCATCGATTGGACATCAGCTACACTTCACATGTGCTGGGTGAATCAGCCCAGCCATTGATTTGGTGAAACTACAGAGTATCAGTTGTGCTTTCGGTCACTTCTTGCCTAATGTTGGCTTAATGGACCCCAGAATCTCCACATTTAAAATTTTCAAACCAAGAGAGCAATCTGACCGATCTGTAATTGAAAAAAATTAACCAGGGTTATATTAGCAATGCAGTGTTTAATGGGAAACTGTATTTAAATATTTGTATTTACATATATTTTGCAAATCACATTAGAGCTACAAATAAAGAATAAAGAGATAACATTAAACACCTACCCATCTTAAAATTCTGAAAAAAAATCTCCTTTTGAATTTGATAGTAGCAACACTTTATGGATTTACTGCTATTTGTGTTTAATTACTTTTATGGAAACTAAAAAGAGCAATAAAAAATATTTCTCACAATGAATCTATTTGCTTTTTTCATTTCTTGCTGCTTTTCGTTTCCAGAATTGATATCATTTTTGTTTTTACCTTTCAATGATGCCATCCTGACATGTTACAACTCAACCAAAGTAGTTTTCAAATGTTTAAGCAAGTCTTTCTTTAGAAGTCCTCTATGATTTCCAGAAGCCTGTTGTTGCTTCTGGTACTACTTGTTTAAATTCTTTATCAGTACCTTTTTCTCATTGCCATTCATAAAACAAGTTTAATTCCCACTTTATTTTAATCATTGTGTTTTTTTTCTTTCTTATATTTATGTCTGACTGGAGATGGAGAAGAATTGTTTTGTAAAACCTAATTTTTGACCCACATTCTTGCTTAGTTGCACAGTTTAAACAATAGAGGGCAGCAGAAATCATTAAAGACTTCAAGTTTCAGTAGAACAGAGCAGCAAAAGCAAGTGCATGCAAACTTTTTCAAGTCTGTATCCCTTTCCTAAAGAGAAATAAACAACAACACACATTTCTTTTCAATTTTATTCATTGTGAAAAGTTTTTTGACTGTTTTTTTAAATACCTCTGGCTGCATATATCTGCATATCTGAGAAAAAGAAGAGAAAAGAAAGAAAATAACTGTTGTGAAATGTTTAAAAACTGACATGTCATGTTCTACAGTTGTCACCATATTTTTTTTGTTTTGCACATTGCACTTATAATACACTGAACTGCATCATCTGTGATAATTTAATGCTGTGCTGTTGCTCTGCATGCACGCACCAATCCCTCTAAGAGTGACACCTCTTATAAAACAACCAGTGTGGGGGCAGACTGTGCACTTTCTCTCCTTAACTTTCTTAACAAGAACATAATATCATAAACCACATCTTCTGCCTCCCACATGATTTGTTTTCTTTATCTTCTCTCTTCAAAGGTCATCTAAGAGATTAAAGTAACCTGAATTAGACTTGACTAGGTAGGACGTGTATGTAGACTCCCCTTGTGCACTGCTCATATACCTCTTGTGAATGGCATGTGCCTCGTTGACCACATCTGTTTAAAGCCAGGCTTTGAGGGAACGATCAGTTCAATACTTCATTTTATTTATTTTTTTAGCATTAACAGTTTTTCTATCACAGCGTTCAAAATCAAAATTTCAATTTTTTATTTTACTGTGACAATTATTGGGAAAATTATTGAAAGTATGGCTTTATAGTTATCAGATAACTTGAATTTTGTGCTTGAAGATGTCCTAATTATAACAAAATAATATATTTTTTTTAATTGTTTGCTGTAACAAGTTGACATAAAGCTTTTCTCTTTGTAAAACAGGGGGGTTTGCTTGCTTCTTACTCTGCAGGCATAGATGAACATATGTCTGCTGGTAGAAAATTGCTGGGAGAAAACGACTTCAAAGACGGTGAAATTTTGTGCTTTTGCTTGGAAATCAAGACCACAGGAAATGTGATATTGATGCTTTCAGCTGCATTTGTGAACTCAGCGCTTGTCTTAACGCCCACATGCCTTCAACACGTCTGCCCGTGTCACAGAAATAAGAGTTTAGATGCCTATATAAACTAAGAACAGCCAAAAAATGCACCCTTTATAACATTTTAAAAAGATTTTGAATTGCCTATCTTTTTTCTTATTTAAATGAAGCATGAAATGTACAAAATCATACTTGTTTTGCTGCAAATCATTAGCAAAAAGCCATAAATCTCCTTCATCTTTGAAGTCTGGACTGAATAGCTGCAACAATGCACATGATAAACGTTTATAACCATGCATGTGAGTGTTGCAAATTACTTTAGTGAAACATTAACAGTGCACAGTAGCGCAGTGGTTAGTGCTCTTGCCTCACAGAAAGAAAGTCCCTGGTTGAAGTCCCGACTGGGGGATGGAAACAGTGTCATAAATGGGGGACCGTCCTGTGTGGAGTTTGCATGTTCTCCCTGTTCATGCATGGGTTTTGATTGAAAAATGCTTCATTAGTGAATTGGTTATTCTAAATTGTTCCTAAGTGTGTGCGACTGTGGCCCTGCAACAGACTGTTGGCTGGGTTAGGCTCCAGCAGCCCCATGAGCCTGAAAGAGAAGAAAGGGTTCAGTAAATGGATGGGAAACATTAAAAGTGCCCTGATATGAGCAGAGCATATCTCTGTAATGATGCAATGTTTGAAGGCATCAGAAGTAGTAATTTGGCTCTTTATTGCTGATAAGGCAATGCAAATTTCAATTCAAGAGTCCAAAAAGCAGCAAATCTGAATATTTCAAAATGCTGCAGGGTCTAAAAATAACCAACAACAAAAAAACACTCTATGTAGTAAATGTTGTCAGTCGATAAATTGATTTAAAAAAGCAACTTTTATAGCTTTATCTCATAGTGTTATTTACTTAAAAATTAACCTTGGTTAAGAGGAGTGGAACAGCCAATGCAGACACATTTCAATCTGCTTCAATCTTTTTTAACTCTTATTGTAATACTAATACTTTCAAGTATCACCACACAGTGATATATATTTTATTCTAAATTAAAATAAAGAACTGAAAAATGAGTCTGAAATCTGATATCAAATTTTGCTGCTATTGTCAAAGGTTTCCTGTAACATTCTGGGTTAAAAAAAAACTTTTTTGCAGGATGACAAAGTATTAGAAGAAGTCATCTTTCCTGGAAGGAGAAAAACCATTCTGGATGAGGTCCCATTGTGTAAAGCAGGGTCTACAATTTAATTGGCTGAAAATAAGCCGTGACCAAGATGTTTGCAGATCCACAACAGCGGCTTACGGGCCATTCACTTGACTAAATGACATTGATTAGTCATCAAGTACTGGTGTCTGGGCGGGCTTGAGGGATCTAAAGGTAAAAAGTGCAGCATGTTGTTATTCTTCCAGCCAATTTTGTCTTGGATTAGAACCATTCTGAGATGGGACAGGAGGTGTAAATGGAAGGGATCTACTGGTTCAGAATAATAAAGCATCATAAAGACTAATAGAGTATGTGGTAAATGATCAAATTATGAGATTTTTTAAAATATTTGTTGCAAAAATATAGGACTAAAAAATTAAATAAAAAAAATCATTTTTTGTTTGCAATATTTTAAGTCTTTAAAACCATTAAATTAATCACTGGAAAGTGCGTATTTAGACTATTAATAACGATTTAATAAATGTTTAGGCTTTAAATGCAACTTTTTTTTCTTTCTGTTCATGACTGTTCATTAGCTGCACGGTTGTGGGTCCGTCTTGGGTTGTGTTGTGTCTGCTGACGTCACCGCTGGAACTGCCTTGTGACGCGGGGTTAGTAAAAGTTGGGATCGGAGCTCCGGTGGGAGAAACCGAAGCAGGCAGGAGGAGACACGGGAACGGGACACTTACACAGGCGGTGCGGTGGTGTTTTTTTTTTTTTTTTTTTTCCTTCTGTTAAAGTCAACAATAAACACTTGTTTGTGTTTTCACGCTCGTTGGGGAGACAGGAGAGAAGCAGAAAGGGACAGAGAAAGCCGGCGTAGGGGGGCAGGCGACTTTCACTGAAGTTGAAGCCAGAATTCCGCTCGTCAACTGCCAGAGGAAGAGACGCCACTAAAACTATTTTGGATTTTTAAACACGAGGGAGAAACGAGGCTTCACGCACAACAGAAAACCCACGAATTGAATGTAAAAAAAAAACGTAGTTTTTTTCTCTTCTGCCCTCCTCCCCCGCTTTTTTTTTTTTTTTTTTTTTTTTGGCGCCGTGGAAGCCGGTAAATGTTGTGACATTTTTAGGACCTCTTACTTTGCTCCAGCGGTTGACGGTCGAGTGGCGGGGTAAAAACCCGAGCTGTCAAACCCGATGACTACTGCAAACTGCCATGGGAATGAGGAGCTGGACTTCAGACTGATCTTCGGGGAGGACGGGCAGCAGCCGGTAGGCCCCTCAGGTCAGTGTGGTTCCCTTTTACAGTGACTCGCGTCTGCGCTTGCGGGTTGTAAAGTAAAGCGCAAGAATATGCTGTTAAGTTTCTTCTCTGCTAGGCTACAGTTAACTTTCACTGGGAACTTTCGCCAGCGTTGTAATATCTTAACATTTAAACAAACTAATAATTGTAAAGCAAAAGTCATGTATTAGTGAAAGTATTTTCCCTTTGCCCTGTAAATATAGATGTATATTTTTTCTAGTTGTCACCTCCATGTCTTGTCACAACCAGCTGTCATTAGCATGCTAGGCTAACAGGCTAGCACAGCTGCTGTAATTGCCTTTCAGTGACAAAAGTTTCAAGCTAATTTCTGATCAAGTTTTTGCGTTTGCCGTTCCACAGGCCTTCAGATTTATGAGGACAGGCGTACAAGGCTAATCTAATTTAATAGAAAATAAAATAAAAAAAAAAGCTTCACAAAGCTTTAATGGGTTAAAAAATACATATTAAAAAATGTTTCTCAACCACAATATGTAAATATAGACTTTAAAATTCATAAATATTACCCATATATTTGCGACATGAGTATGCTTATAAACCTTTGACGTTTCAACAAAAAAAGTATTTTATGAAAATTACCTCTCCATAAAACAATTTAGAATCATTTTTGAATTGCATAGCATAATCTCTATTCAATGGAGAGCAAATTAAAGATAAAACTGAATGTTTTGACTTCATTTAAAATAATGTCAATGTCCTTTTAATGGGCTATTTTCGATGTAAAATGTCTCCCGTTGAGTGGGTTAGCTGGGTAAGCTAGTGAAACAGGCACCATGCAAGGTTGATTGTACTATGAGGGCAGGGTATGACTCAGAGTAAACAATTTAAATCTCACTTTGACAATTTGGCAAAGGAATGTGTGTAAACACACATGCATACTTTAAACAACATGCATAAATGTCAAAAGGATTATAAAATAAATGAGCAGAGGAGCAGAAAACAACGTTGGTGATATTATTTAAACATAAGCCCTGTTTGCAACTGTTTATGGACAGATGTTTCTGTATTTCTACAAAAATGTAGAAAAACGTGTTTAACTTTTTTCAAGTGTTTCCATATCATTCCACATGCAACCCTTTCCGTTAACTAAATAAGGAGCTCATCGGTGTCATGCGAAATTGAGCTGCAATGACTTGTCTTTCACATATTGGAAGAAAAAAATACACATACATAGCACATCATTTCTAACATTGTAGTCATTGCAGGTGCCACGTTAACACACACTTCTACAGAAGCAATGAAATAATTTGATGGTTGATATGAGAAAAACAAAACAAAAACTTTTTTCCGAGCTTTTCACCTTTTCAGGTTTTAGTCAACATAGTGAAAAATCTACGTTACTTGATATTTTTAACATTGAATGTGATTAATTAGAAAATAAATGCTTTTGCTCTAAATTTGGATAACCCAGGTCTTTATTTTAACTTCTCAATTTTATTAATTTTTTTGTACTAATACTTTTCATTGGTTTTGGTGACTTTATTTTTATTTTTGATAAGGGACTGTTATCTTTGAGTTTTCATGTCATTCAACAAGCAGCAGTGGAGGTTCACATATCACTGTTTACAGTGTGATGTGTAGAGTACATTGCAACTTTTATGTCAAGTTTCAAATGTGTTTTTAAACAAGTATGTCAAGACTATTATCTTAAATCTCACCCATCTTGGAATACGTTGAAGCCACTTTTTGTGAATATTTGTTTTTTGTCCCAAAGATAAAACTAAACTTCTTCTAGACCAAAGAAAGCAAAATGTATTTTATTATCCTTTGTGAAATAAGGGTAAAATCCTAATATTTTTTCTAGTCCCTCAGCTTTTTAATGTATGGTAAACCAGTGCATCTAATAGTTTATTTTGACTAGATTTGGCCGCTTGCTAACAAATCATCTCAATACAATTTTATGTCATGAAAAAAACAGATTATTTAGAGATTATCCTGCTATTTCAATCTAGTCTTGCTGGTAATCGGTCTCAAACTTTGAAGCAGTAGTTGCTTAAGAAAGTAGCGATGACACAGTGGAATTACTTTGCTGTTGGTGAAGACAACACAAAGCTTTTGTCTTATGATCGAGGCTCATGATGTCACTGTAGACTCACTGTGGATTAGTCACATGGTGTCACGCATTTAAGGATTATTTACCAAATTTAAAACATTTTTTGCATGTTTTTTGCTTGGTTTTCCTTGCATCAAACCCTAACTGTCTTTTGCATTGTGATTCACAGAAGCCCATCACTCATCCACTTCTCCCCACCAACTTATATTAAAAATCTAATGTTAATTATGTCTTTGAAGCATTGACACATACTTGTAGTGGATGGTGACTAGTCTTGAACAAAAAAACTGACATTTAGGGCAACATGTAAATGATTTTTATCTTTGAAATGACATTAAGCATGTGCCGATTCAACAGTGAAAACAGTTGTTCATGCTGCTGTTGCTAACGTTTTCTGTATCACGTTTTTTAAATGACAGCGTAGCGTTACCAAGACCAAGGATTAACTTCAGCGATTTGAGTGACATCTGTATGTTTTTTTTTTTTTTTTCAACGGGCTCATGTCAACTCTGTTTGCATGCTACACCCACACCTTAAACAGGTACCTTACCAGTCACTATGAAAACACAAAAGAGCAATCTGTTTGGCAAATACAAAACTCGGTGTTGAAGCCTGTCTCAAAACAAGGTTGTATTTAAGTCTATGGGAAGGATTTTCCAAAGAAAGAGACATGAGCGGTACTCCAAAATCTCAATGCAACATACAATAGGTTAATTTATCATTTATTAGAATTAAACTGCTTTCCTTAGTATATGAACAAAAATACATTTTCTGTCTTGAGATGATGAAAAACATTTTTACCATTTGATATAAAACAATTTTGGCATTATGTACAAAGTTCAGACAAAATTTAGTGTTTGCTCTGTTCTGTAAAAACATAAAAGGATCAGATTTAGCAGTTGATTTTACAGATTTGAAAAAATCTTTAATTACAAAATGCAAAACTGATTATTCAAATCTGCGACTTAAAGCAATTTCTTGTTAAAACTAAACAAAATAAGCTTTGAAATGGAAATGTAAAAGTTGAATCACTATTTACTTGAATTATAAATCAAAATGAGAAATGAGCTTGTGAATTAAAACTTTAAAAGTCTTTATAGGTTGATTGGCAGCTCTGGAACTCTTTTTGATACACATATATTACAAATGGTTAAAAAAAGTAGAATCTTAAGTAGAACCTTTGTCAGACAGAATTGTTGCAATTATCTAGGATTGACATTTATAAGTTTTGATATGAGATATTCTCAAATCTACAGAATAAGTTGTCATGAGATTTTCCTTCCAGTTTCTCTGAGCAATACTAAGCAGGTATAACCCAGAATTCCATTAAATGAATAGCTGAAAGATTTTAGAAACATACATTTTACCACTAGCATGACTTTTTAAAAATACTTTTCTTAAATTAGTCAAAGTCTAACAATATTTATTTCGGTTGAGAAAGAAGTCTAGAACATAATTTATTTGTCTAGATTTATGTGCATTTATATATGACTTGAATCTTCCCAAGATTTGTCAGTAATCTAACCAATTCTTTATGAGGTGTGTTGATCATTTTGAATATGTGTTAAAGTGATGGATGTTGATTTTTATTGCAGTCACTTTAGTCAGGCTTTGTAGAACCACATGTTTTTTTTAAAAGCTGAGCAGATGAAAATCCGTTCTTTATGCTGTTAAAAACGTATAAAATAATATTTAAGTTTGTGTCTTTTGTAACACATAGATTAGGTTGATACAGAGATGTTCTTTAACACAAAAATCCATTCTTTTTATTTGTTGTATTTTGAGTTATGAAAAAGTAAAAGGCTGAAACTGTGGCTTTTAAAATCTTAAAAACCTTTTTTTGAGTGAAATTAAATGTCTTTTTGAGGCAGGAAAAGGAGGAATCTGCATTCAAAAAATATTTGCAGTAACAGTACCAGGAGAACTTTTAATGTGGTTTTGTCTGCAAGCCGCAGTTTAAACCAAAATTGAGTCCTGGCTCTCTGAAACAAAAACTGCATTCTGATCCGTTTCTCTGCAAGTCTTGGTTACCTTGCGATCTTTCTATATGCAGAAGTGTCTGTTATTATAGCATTTATATATTATTAGCACAGACTACCATATCTCTCCAGCTGTCTTCTGTGGGAGTCCTCTTAGTCTATTTGTATGGTTTTCTTGACATGTATTTTCCTATTGCTCAGAAAGCCGTTTTTCAAGGCAAATTATTCAATTTCTCCATTCAAAGGAACGAGTCAGTTTCCCTCATAAATCAAAATAAGAAGATTATAAAACTGTTAGCCACTGTGTATTAATCGCACTCTTGCCAACAGAGTATTTGCATGAACAATGTTTTGTAAGAAGTAACTCAGTCCAGCACAAAAAATAACTGGGAAGAATTGTACTTGCTCTGTATATTTTATTCTTATCCAGCGTTTTAAATGTGAAGATCCTTTATCATTCTCATGTTTGACTGAAAGGAAAAATAAACACATAAAAGCAATCAGTCATCAGAAGAAGTCATCCCAACTGTTGAATGAAATTATTACCAGAGGAAATGTAGATTTTGGAGCAAGGATGTCGAAAGGATGTCTGCAGTGTTTTCTTTTGAAGACTGCCACCATATTTAACAGTAAAGAGTTGTTGGTTTTTTTTTTTTTTTTTTTGAATGAATGGTCATGATGAGAACTTTTCATCTTACTTCAGAGCTTCAGGGCAGGCGTGGGGCAGTGCTAGAGCGGTTGACCTCTAAAAGATCACAAGTATGACCCTTTGGTTTGGTGTCGGGCAAAACACTGAACCCCATATTGCTCCTGGTGGTTATGGGTTGGTGCCATTGCACCGGCTGCACCATTCACACATAGCACCAGAGCTGCGGCATTGGTGTGTCTGTTTGAATGGGTGTACACACGTGGACAAAATTGTTGGTACCCCTCAGTTAAAGAAGGAAAAACCCACAATTCTCACTGAAAGCACTTGAAACTTACAAAAGTAACAATAAATAAACATTTATTGAAAATTAAATAATCAAAATCAGCCATCACTTTTGAATTGCTGATTAACATAATTATTTAAAAAAACAAACTAATGAAACAGGCCTGGACAAAAATGATGGTACCCATAACTTAATATTTTGTTGCACAACCTTTTGAGGCAATCACTGCAATGAAGCGATTTCTGTATTTGTCAATGAGCGTTCTGCAGCTGTCAACAGGTATTTTGGCCCACTCCTCATGAGCAAACTGCTCCAGTTGTCTCAGGTTTGATGGGTGTCTTCTCCAAATGGCATGTTTCAGCTCCTTCCACAGATGTTCAATGGGATTCAGATCTGGGCTCATGGAAGCCCACTTTACAATAGTCCATCGCTTTTCTCTCAGCCATTCTTGGGGGTTTTTGGCTGTGTGTTTTGGATCGTTGTCCTGTTGGAAGACCCATGACCTGCGACTGAAACCAAGCTTTCTGACACAAGGCAGCACATTTCTCTCCAGAATGCCTTGATAGTCTACAGATTTCATTGTACCTTGCACACATTCAAGACACCCTGTACCAGAGCAGCCCCAAAACATGACTGAGCCTCCTCCATGTTTCACCTTTGGGACAGTGTTCTTTTCTTCGTATGCTTGGTTTTTGAGTCTATGAACATAGAGTTGATGTGCCTTACCAAAAAGCTCCAGTTTGGTCTCATCTGTCCAAAGGACATTCTCCCAGAAGCTTCGGGGCTTGTCAACATGCATTTTTGCAAATTCCAGTCTGGCTTTTTTAGGATTGTTTTTCAGCAGTGGTGTCCTCCTTGGTCGTCTCCCATGAAGTCCACTTTGGCTCAAACAACGACGAATGGTGCGATCTGACACTGATGTACGTTGGCCTTGGAGTTCACCTTTAATTTCTTTGGAGGTTGTTCTGGGCTCTTTGGATACAATTCGAACGATCCGTCTCTTCAATTTGTCATCAATTTTCCTCTTGCGGCCACGTCCAGAGAGGTTGGCTACTGTCCCGTGGGTCTTGAACTTCTGAATAATATGAGCCACTGTTGTCACAGGAAGTTCAAGCTGTTTAGAGATGGTCTTATAGCCTTTACCTTTAAGATGTTTATCTATAATTATTTTCGGATGTCCTGGGACAATTCTCTCCTTCGCTTTCTGTTGTCCATGTTCAGTGTGGTACACACCTTTTCACCAAACAGCAGAGTGACTACTTGTCTCCCTTTAAATAGGCAGACTGACTGATTATGAGTTTGGTAACACCTGTGATGTCAATTAAAGACACACCTGAGTTAATCATGTCAGTCTGGTCAAATAGTTTTCAATCTTTTATAGAGGTACCATCATTTTTGTCCAGGCCTGTTTCATTAGTTTGTTTTTTTAAATAATTATATTAATCAGCAATTCAAAGTGATGGCTGATTTTGATTATTTAATTTTCAATAAATGTTTATTTATTGTTACTTTTGTAAGTTTCAGATTTCAGTGAGAATTGTGGGTTTTTCCTTCTTTAACTGAGGGGTACCAACAATTTTGTCCACGTGTGTATCTATAAAGGAATGGGACTATGACTTTAAAGTGCCTTGGGCTTTCAAGGACGGTAGATAATAGCTATTTTTATAACATTTTTTTTCAACCTGCAAAATAAGGGCTGTTTTTGTAGGGAAAATAATGTGAGAAAAAATTATAAGACAGGACAAATCCCGTTAGACTCCAACTTTTTCCTGAGATTCAAAAACGAAAAGAATTCCTGCAGTCCAAGCTAACCAAATAGCTATAGATCCTCCAAAGGGATGCTAGCTTTATTCAACTTCCTGTAATAGATGTGTGAAGAAAATCATGTTATCACACAGCAATATCAGACACGTCAATTTTTAATGTACAGTGTTGTTTTTCTGCCTGCCCACTTTATAACACCGTTACTGCCTTCAGGTTACAGTCAGTGTGCAAGCTGCTACTCGAAATTCAATATTTAAATTGCCGTTCAAAACTTCTTTCATTTATTTGTACGTTTCATTTGTGATATTGTGGTTTTTTTTTAAAGCAAAAACTATTTAGTTACAAACAAATGATATTAAAATGGTAACATTTCTCAAAAGATTAAAGAAACAATATTATACATTTTTTTAATATTTATTTTACTTTTATGAGGTGTTACTTTAAGTGCCTTTTATTGCACAGTGTATGAGCTGCAAAAAAGGAAACAAACATGCTGCCATTTTTAAACTTCTTTTATTACATGTTTTTGCACAAAAGGCCTCAGGCATGCGATGTTTCATGTGATGAATGTTGCTCCTCAGTATAAGAGTCCTGGTTTCTTTGGCAGATGTTTTTTTTTTTTGTGGGGCTTGCATGACTAACACATACATACAAAAGTGTGTTTTGGGGGAATTAAAATCTTTTAGGAGTTACGCTAATTTTCTCAGTCTGTGACCCTGAATTTGACCAGCACTCTGTCCAGGCTTTACTCGAGTACTTAATTAAAACCACAATACCTGAATCTTTACTCCCTTATTATTGTTTTCTTACTGCTAACTTGTTTTTTTAGCCTTTTTGTTTTGGCAACCTGGGGCTAATTGATGAGTTGACAAAAATGTTTACTGTGGCAACAAATACCGTCATTTCTGAAAGCAAACTGGACTCTTACTAAGAATTCTATTCAGTTTTGTAATAGCTGCGCTTTGATGACAGAATATTTTGCAGATACCCCGTCAATAGAAGGCCCATACATGCATACATATTTCCAAGGCTTCTCAAGCAGTACATTCATATGAAGATAGTAAAAGAGGGCTCTTAACATACAATATGCAAATTCCTTTAAAGAAATTCATTGATCTTTATCATTAAAAAAACGATTTGCCTCAGGCAAAAATAGTTTTTTTTCCTGTAAGTTTTTAAATTTAAGATTGTATACCTTTGTTCAGTTTAAATGGCATGTTTTGTAAATGCATTTCTTGTTACCAAACAAAATTGGTTTCAGAATAGAAAAATTTTAAAAAGATTCAAATAAATCATATCAAAATAGGCTGATTCAGGAATAATCGGCTGGAGATAATAATTTCTATTCTATTCTATTCTATTCTATTCTATTCTATTCTTACACTTTATGGGAATGGCCAGAGTGAAACTAAAAAAGGTTATGCTGATAGCTCAGAGTTCATTTTTATTTTAAATGAGAAATATGAACTACTTTGACACTATAAAACAGCTACAAGAAGGTCAATCGATGTTCAGAAATGATTTTCAAACTGACTTGAAGTTCCACTCCAACTATATTTTCATCTATTGTAAAATTGTTCCCACCGTGGTCTTTTAATACTAATATTAAATATTAATATTAATATTATATTAATATATTATTATTATTATTATTATTATTATTATTATTATGCAGTTTTTACCCAATATCTAAAAGTCTTGTATTTTCAGACATATAATCTGCAGCATGGCAGAAATCCTTTGTTTACGCTCTTTCCCTTTAGCTGACAGCCCCTCACAACCCCAAGCTAACATTAGTGTAGCAAAAAAAAAAAGGCGAATCATATTGGAGTTATGCAGCCATAGTTTTGAGCCAAATGGCATCTTAGATGAAAAAAACAAAGATGTTAATGGATCTATTTGTCAGCAAGTGGAAACATCAGACTAAGCAAGAAGGGAGACTTTGTCCCACCGATGGCAGTTGCTGCATCACAAACCCGAGCTTTTGAAATTGCGGGTTTTTATACTACAAGAACATGTTAAAACTACCAAAAACATGATTCTCAATGGAGTGGGTTGAAAAGGACATAAACTATTAAATATGTAGTTCCAGATATCTTGACAATCTATCTTGTAAAATCAATCAGTGCAATGTGATGGTTTCATTTGATATTGACAACAGCCTCTAACTTACTTTTATCATTCTAAACAAATTTCAGGATTGTTCTTTACTAGTTTTCAATTTTTTATCTAAAGAAAGTTGAATTTTCTTTTCAAATTTTTACTGATTGTTAAAACTGGTTCCAGTGAATATGTGGTTTAAAATGAGGCAATGAAGAATGGCTGACAGGGTGGTAGATCCAATTCAGTGCTGTCTGACTTTGGATTCAGCTGGAGAAAGTAAAACAGGGCACCCCCCGTCAAACTGCTAGCGACGAGGATCATAGACGATAATTTTGTTCACCTTAATTTTACACAGTCAACTCCTTTCTTCTTAATTAATTTTCCATGTAGACATTTTTTTCTTTTTATATCGTTTGTATTCATAGCGGTTGAATTTAGATCCGTCCTTGTAACCATAGCAAAGCAGAATTGTAGACGCATCAGAAGGACAGCTGTATTTCTCCTCTTGCTGTTTTTTCTGAGTGTGAAGGAGATCAAGGGTCACATTGGAGAGTGATCTGGGAAAATGAACTATCCAGATGCAGTGGACTAAATGACATGTCAGATTTGGTTTTCATCTGGGAGTAGCATACTTTAACCAGACTTCTAAATTTGTCTGTGTCTTGCTCATATATAAAGACACCATTCCAGGTTTGCTACCCAATTAGACTATCGAACGAATGTAGAGAGCTTTTTCTCCTTGTCTATGTTGTTGTCATTGCTGCACTTCTGTAAGCCAAGATAACAATCCTCTCAGTCCTTGTCGTGGGAAAGACTGAAATTACATCGCTCTCATGCTGGACTATTTTCAGCTCCCAATGAGAGTGCCAGAGAGCAGACGGCAGGTTCTAGTGACTACTTCTTACTTTAAAGCAGGAGATTCCCTGTAGTCCCAGCGCGTCTGAAACCTTCAACTTTTCACTGCTGAAGCACTTTGAGGGCATAAGAAGTAGAGGCGTGGAAGAATGCTGTGTGCCACATCACCAGGTGAGTGTGTTACCCCCATGCACTCCAGCCAGGTGTGTGTCTTGTTTGTTCATGCATTAGTCTAGACATTTGCGTGAATGAACGCCTCACAGCAAAGTAAACAGCTGTTATTGCTGTGCAACTCACAAAAAATGTTAGAATTTACATTTAGAAATAGAAACACAAGACGATACATTTTTTGCCTCATTCAGATTGAAACTGTTTCAGCATGAAATACGGCTGAATTAACTTCTATATGCTTCAGCTAAATTTATACTTTCATGTACTCAAATTTTATTTATCATGTGCATTTTGTTGAATCTGTGAAAATAATATAAAGTGTCCATGTGATTACAACATGTAGGAGTCAATGACAATGTTAGATTTAAAAGGATGTGCTCTATTTATAGAGGCACTGATATTTATTAAAATGTAAACAAAGGAAGGCAGAAGGACAGTCGTACATATGGTCCACATGTGGAGTTAGATCTCTGTGTGGGTGCCCCTTAACCCTGCTGAAAAGAGGGGGTCCCAGCACCCAATGTGATGAATGAGACGTTTGTTTCCTGGGGCGAGGCATGAGTAACTATGTGTGGCATCTGTCTAGTTTAAATTTAGTGTAACAGAAGCTACCACTGGCTGCACTGTGTCAACATGTTGGAGACTGCCTTACAGCAAAGAGAAATCAGTTTTACTCCTGCATTTAAGCTCTCTCAAACTGTCTTTTCTTAATTTTGTGACATCTTTGTCACAGAGATTCTTGCTGGGTTTTTTTGGCTTTCCCTTAAAGCGTTTGATCAGTCAGGATAAATCTTTTCAATAAATCGAGTGTTTTTTGTGGTCCTTCTTCTGTTACGTCTCACTTGAAGAGGCACAAGATTTTCAAAAGTAGCCCAATCATTCCATCATAAACATTCCTAAAAATAATAGTTAAATACATTGTTGTAGTCTCTGTGAAGAGAAAATCAAAAAAGATAAAGCAAAATAATTGACATAATTTTTGTACTATTCTGGCTTTTCATACCTTTTCTGAAGACTGAAGGGCACATCAAAGGACTGCAAGTGGCTGAATGTGTCTTAGCACATGGGTCACAGCAGGAGTGTAAACCACGTGCTTACAGCTGAGCCAAATAAGCATCACATACCAGTGGTTAATTTAAAATATGGCTGTAAAATAATCATTTGTTTGACACAAATAAAACGGCCTCATTTATGCTTCTAAAAGCCATACAAATGAAGCATCCTACTTTAAAAGCAGTAGTGGAAATCATAGTGCCCTATGAATTGATATTTGTAGTATTCAAGAGACCATATCGGAAAACATTAAGCAAAATAAGGTTTGTTTTAAAGAATTAAAGTAATTTTCTGCAGGCTGGGGCTTTAAATATTTAATTTTGAAGTTACATTACCGGTGTTTAATAAATGGATAATTATTTTTTAAAAAGTGCTCACATTTTTTATTTATTCTTTAAATATGATATGGAATTACATCTATAACTACACGTAAAATTATAGTTACAAATTCTACAAAACAGCCTCTCAGTACTTGAGTGACTTTTTAAAACTTTACTAACCCTATAAGTTTATTTTTTAAATGGTTTAATATATTTACATTTTGTCTGTTTTTATCTGCACATCACACAGCAATGCAGCCCATCAGGTATTCTGTTTTTTTGGCTACACAAGAGAAAGTTGCAAAATTAATAAATGAATAAATAAAAGCAAAACTTAATGTGAGCCACTTTGTCCTTTCATCCTTGTTAATGACAGAAAAACCCTTCATGGCATCTGAAGTAACCTCAACGCCAACAAAGTAATAACCAGGAATAAAGAAGTTTGCATTAAAGCTTTAAAAACTTTTAGTACACTTGTGTTGTTTATAAGGAGACACCTCTGTGTTTAACAGGTTTGCTCCATTCGTTTATTTTTGAAAAAATTCTCTTGAAGAACAATTCAAAAAAGTTTATCCAGTTAATCCCATTTATTGGCCACTAAAGAGATTTTTTATTTATAGAAACAAATCAGTAAACTAATAGAAATAATTTAAAAAAAGTTGAAGTATGTTGAAAGCAGAAAAGAGGAGTGGAGGTGGCTGTAACATGAACTAGATAAAGTCTAAACACAGGTACAGCTTTACAAAAAATACAGTTTTTTCAAGCTCAATATTGACATAGTTATGATAAAAATGAATAAAATGTTAAGAGGTGTATTAGTGTCCACATACAAAATTATTTTTTTGAAGGTGGTTTTACACTATAAGATTCATTTAGACAAAAAATATGTTTGGATAGCCTGGTAGGGAAGCTTTCCCAATATTCCTGTCTGTTTGAATTTGTATAAACTAGATTAGTGGGATTGTCATATGCAGACAATTTACAAGTGGTTTCGACAAATCTTACAGACTCACTGTTCTACTTTAGTTCTATTTCAAACAAATACAAACTCTAGTATTTAGCTTTCTGTCTATGTTTCTTTATATACAGACACAGGAAAGCTATACTTCTTCTTTTTTAACACCTTTCACACTCTACCTTTCAGCTCTGTTTGAGTTTTTTCAGGCAAACACGTGGTCAGCTCAGTTGTTTTAAATGTCATGCCTTTGAGAAGAAACCTCTGACATTATCTGCTTCGAGTTAATTAGGACCACCAGGCTCTCTTCTAGTCTGCTCTATCTGCCTCAAACCACTACAAGCTGGAAAGTGCATTTTTAAACACACTTGTAATGAGAAATTGAACATTGTTAAATGGAAATCTAGTTTAAAAAATACATAGATGTTTTTCATTTACATTGCTGCATTTGGACATAAAGACTTGTTTACCTATGTTTTGGCATTCATTTATGTTGTTCAATTAAATGATTATAAGTTTAAAAAATAAGTGAAAGCTGCTAAATTTTAGCATACCGAAGAATATTTTTGTGTTGATTTATGTCGGAGGCTAAAAGCTTCTGTTTTTGTGATTGGGGCAAAACAAATGATGCAGAAACCATGATCTTTATTGAGTGTTTAACAGTTCTAAATCAGTGTACCTTAAGTGCACATTGTTATGTGTTTAAAAGGATTCTAGTTCGTTGGTAGGTACTTAGTTCAGTGGCTACTTGGCACTCTCTTTATCCCATAATATTATCTCGGCATGAGATTGTTAATTAGGAGCTTAATTTAGCTGCCCACATATGTTAGCATTGGCTTAGACTGCCATTGTTAAGCCTCTGCTGGCTACCAAGTCTTCTGTGACGACACAAGAAGGCAGTTGCTCATGTGTGGAACCTTGGTCTCAACACTCCATAACACTAATGTCTTATAAAAGATTCAAGCCTTATTATTTTCCTTTGACGTATATTTTGAATTCCCTTATTCTCACAAACAAATAAAAATAAACTCAGTCACCTATGCATTTCAAGGATAACTAGTAAGTTTGGCTCAAACCCAGCCAAAGGGATTAGTGTCCCAGGTGTATGCCAGCCCTTACAATATGTGTGAGCAAGTGCGTCACTAAGTCTGTGTTTAGAAATGCAGGGCACCAGCAAGATGCAGATTTCTTGGAAAGCCCAGATGATGGAATTACTTTTACTTAGGTGAACTCCACCTTTAGTCACCAGAAATACATGTCTTGTACTTTTTTTTGAAAATGTATTTTCCTAAATATTTTTATTTTAAACATACATTGTTATGATACATTATTTGAACTTTCTTCTTATAGGAATCACAGCTAGAAGGACATAAGAATAATTTCTACTTTACATCACAATATAGTTTTTGTAGATTTTGTTTTAAAATAAGTGTTTTAAATCTGGTTATTGATAATTTATCTGAGGTATTGTCCTGAATTAATCCCATGATGCATCATGTCTGTTTGCTCATTTTTGGTCTGCTTTGTTAATCAGCAGTCTCTTAAAGAGAGTTGAAAGTGGAGACTGGCCTAAACACAAAGCCTTCTGTGCAGAGGATGTAAGCAGAGCCTGTTCTAATCAACCTGCCTGCCCACCACAAAAGGAACCCTGGCTTATATTACCCCGCTGCTCCAGCACCACATGGTGTTAGAGTTTGTTAGTAACCTAATACACTAATAGATGTGTAGGGCATGTGCACATGCACGCAGGTGTACACAAACACCCAGATGTAAATTTACACAAACGTCTCTACCCATTATGATAGAAACTAAAGATAAGAGAGAAGAATAAGAGCAGAATGACTGTTTTCTTACACTGCACATATACACTACCAAGCAATAGTTGGGGCAACGGTTAAATTAATTGGTTAATAAACTGAGTGACATTATACTATTGCTCTGTAGTTATGAAGTTATGGTTGTCCAGGTTTTCCAACTAAAATATCCCTGATCAGAAAAGGTGTGTCAAAAAAAGCAAAAAAGCTGATGATTCTGTTATTGGGATGATCCTTCAGACGCAGTGAGTTGCTCTGACAGAGTCTTTGTATTTCACATGCTTTTTACAGACATCATCAGAATGTAGCATTTGGGAGTTTAGAATCAGGGAGGACTTTTTATAGTCTTTGAATGTGTATACATTAGTCTGTTTTTGTTCAGTTTTGGGGGGGGGGTGTACTCACTATAGAAAAGGACATTTTTGGCCACTGTAATTGTTAACTATTAAAAGGGTCAGGCAGGTGGTGCCAAGTACATTTTAATGTAAAGGATAGGGTCTACCTTTGGTGCAAAATGTATTGTTACATGATAAACCTTAATACTGCCTTTGCTTTTCTGTATTTGAAAAATTATAATTAATTGACATACACAAGCAACTAGTAGAAACAAAAAGAAATTCCAGGGCTATTGACAGGACCCCGCAGCAACAGTGAGTTTGTCATCCTTCTCTACAGGAGACTAATACTTCCTATCCTCTATAGTAAACTGGGCTTTCTCAGAATGCAGGCCTGTGTGCCATTACTGATCACAGGACAGTGATACAGCTCACAGTAGAAATAGAGATGTACAAAGTCACTGTGGATTATCTCCCATGAGAGAATTCACAGGGAGTGGGATGGAGGACCAGTGGTCTGCTTTGTGTCAAGGAGTTGCAGTGAGTATCATCATTAACATTGGATCGGACCGTTCCCTTTTGTTAGCGGGAGAACACAATGATCTTGGTTGTGTGTCACAAACATCCAACAATCCTTGCTTCACTGAAGCATCTCACAGTGAGACGGAGATATTATTAGCTTAGGTACAGCAAAGCCTCTTACAGATCTTTATTTAACCAGATTGGCTGTCTGATGTATGGACACTTGAGGAGTGTGTGACGCACAGGACTTTCAGGATCACTGTATGCGGCCTTGCAACCAAAGTCATTGATAAATCAACAGCCCTACAAAGTGCTCTTCCCTGACCTGCTGTCCTAAGGTGACTTGGCTGGTTGGGGGTTCCCAACACCCAGCCCTTTTCTACCAATGTAAGGTTTTAGGTTGCAATCTAAATTTACCAGAGAGTAAGAACAGGGCTTTGTGCCAGGCTACATGGTCACCTCTATTTGATTCTAATCTCTTTATAGCAACTCTTTACTGACTGTTATGTATTTCAAAGGAAAAACTGTATTGCTTTAATACCTATAGTAAAATAAAGAACCACATAATGTTGACTAATTGATATTGCTTAGATTGACCTATGTCCTCATCGCTATCATTAGACCAAATCTGAAACTTTTAGTTTCTTGATCTTTCTGGAGCTTTTGACTCCCAACATCACAACTTACTTCTTTTAACATTGTGTGAACTGTTTATGCTTGAATGGCTCTTAACTGTTTTTAAATTTGTCTGATTGGTTGGACATTCAAAGTATCCTGGCAGGGGAGGGAATCTAGACATAATCAATTTTGCACTGATCTTTTGTTCTGGGTCCTCTATTCTTCTCTGTCCACACCAAGTCTTAGCATTTCCTCAGAGACTTGGTGTGGAAATCAGTGTGGACACCATCATTTGCTCAAATGCCTTCTCTATCCTGTTCTATGCTGATGACACTCAACTCTTCCTTTCTTTTTCCTCTTGTCAATATAACAGTTTCAGCTGATGGCTCTGCCTATCTCTCTTCTTGTATGAAAGAAAACCATCTTCAGCTTAACCTTTATTAGGACAGAAGTTCTGGTCTTTCTCGTCAGTCTCTCAAATGATGAAGCAAACTTCCATCACTTCCATCCTCACCAAGTTAACAAAAAAAATTGGAAGTCATTGACATTTGAACATGAACAAAAACATTTTTTCCCTTTCTTATGCAAGGAGATTTAGTCTGTACAACAGTCAGAAGAGCAGACCTCATCTCAGGGTTTATGCCACTTAACTTGTTGCACTTCTTTTGGGCTGGGCTTATTAGTGTGTAAACTTAAACCTCTACAGATTATTCAAAATCCAGCTGCATCTCATTTTTAGTTTAGTTAGAGACTTGTCTCTCTTCTCTTAAAGCCTTTGCACTGGTTTCCAATAGTTGCCCCGATTAGATTCAAAGCGTTGACTCTTGCCTACAGAGTGATAAACTTCACAGCTCTTCTGTACCTGAACAATCAAGTCCAGGTCTGTACCCCTGCACGCACACTACATTCTGCAAACGAGCGACGTCTGGTGGTTCCTGTACAACGTGGCAAAAGATCAAAAGCTAAACTTTTCATCTCTCTGATGATGGTCCCTTTGTGGTTGAATGACCTGCCCATCTTAGCACATCCAAAAGCCTCATTTGCAGTCCTGAAATCTTGAAAACTAAAGCAATTTGTAGCTTCAACAAAAAAGCTCTTTTTGTCTTGGCGAAGACATATTTCATACAACACTTAACTACAGTGTGTGACCATGACCTGATTTCTTTGCTTGCTTTGTTCATTTGTTTGTTGCTTTGGATAAAAACATCAGATAGATTACTAACTCAAAGCTATAGACTGAACAGGAACACATGTATATTTTTTGCTGTCCAACTTGTGAGTTCAAGGGTGTTAGTATCCACCCTTCCTGTTTTTCATGGTGCAGGCACTGACCATGAAGTCTTGTTTGCATAGTATTTGTCTTTGCTAATGGTCAGAAATACACAGGCGATTGTATAAATCATGGTTGATTTGATTTGGATTAAGAGGGCTGTTGAGTGAATGGCAGCTGTAATTGGAGGTCAGCCATGGATAATTGCACAAATTTCAAGAAAATCTTTCATTAGTGTCACAATTTTTTTACATTTGGTAATGACATATTTTTCATGTTCATGGCAGATTAAAAATGCATTCAAATTACAGAAAAATAATTTTGTTAATATAAGTTAAATGTGGTTAAGAAACATTTGAGATGTTTTTGTTAAATTTTACCTTTTTTTGGTCTTGTGAAAGCCGTGGTGACACTTTCATGTTCTAACAAAAAAAAAAAGAACATGTTCTTAATGTACTTTATAATGCAGAAAGAAATATCTTCATCGTTATAAACAAGAAAGAAAGAAAGAAAGAAAGAAAGAAAGAAAAAGAAAGAAAAGTTAAGAAATATTACATTTTCTTCTGCTTGGACAACATGTTTTACATTTAGTAACTATTTTCTCCAATATTTTTGGTGTACCGGCTCTTGGCTCTTAAAACTATTGTTTCATTGATTAAGTCAATAATTGGAGACAATGCTTATGTACAAATAACAGTCATCCTACTTATCAAAAACTGCTGTAACACCACTTAATAAAACAGAAATAAAGATCTTAATATTTGTGCTGCTGTTGTGTAGCTGGTATAAGTATAAACGTCTATCCACAAGTTGCAGCTAATATCAGTTAATTATGTAGCAAAAACCTTCTTAAAGAACTATTTCCCCCCTTAAATGTACACTCACAGTTCCCTTTGCTTGGTAATGAAATGATGTAGCATAGCCATAAACAGATGACTTGCCCCTCTGTGATAGCAAGTACAAGTTTAGAAGGGCAAGAACAGCACTTGTGAAGGCACAATAAACTCCTCCATGTTTGCAATGTCTGCTTGAGTGCTTCTCCTTTCCTTCTCTCTTGGCAGGTACATTCAGCTGCGTAAAGACATTTACATGGTCTTGTGACGTACCACTGACTTAGCTCTGTGTTAATGGAAAACAAGCAGGTTCTTTGAAAGCACCCGAGTGGAACCAGCCGAGCACAGTCACTAACAACCGCTTTGAACTAGCACAGGCTCATTTCTAGTGGAAAATGTTTTCTTAAAAAAGTGAGGGAAATGACTTTTAACCATCTACCAGCTATTTAATTTTCTGCTCTCATCTACATCTAACTCAGTTTGTCAGCTAAAACATGTATATGAATCATTCATACTGTTGCAGCTTTGTCTAAATCTGATTTCTTTGTATAAACTATAATAGTGTATGCATTTGCTTTAAAGCTGCTTTTCATACCCAACACAACATGCAATAGGATTATAAAGAATAAAGATCCTTGGTATTTCTTGGTTTGAAATGAATATTGATTTACTTTTTAGAAAACCCCCCAAAACAATTCTCATAAAAATAATATTTCCCTAATTTATTACAACCTCAAGACACGTTTAATTTCAAAATTTTGATTTTTCTTTGGTTTCTTTTTTTTAATATCTAGCAAATGTCATTTTCTTTTACTCTCTTGCATTACAGAATGCTTATATTATGATATTATTGAGTCATCTTGGGGCATTTATTATGTCTCTAATTTTCTCTTGAAGAACCCTGAAATGGCAAACCTTACAATGCATATAACCCATGACTCTTACGCAATTTATTTTAGGCTCCTTGAGATATTTTTTGGCAATCCTAAAACTGTTACTTCCTGTCTGTAATAAGGAAGTGTAATTCAGGCTTTAGTTCACTTTAATAATGAAATACTCACAAAAATACTTAGAGTGGGAGCTGGTAATACCTTTTGAGCTTTTATCAACAGGCTCTAACCAAATATTGCAGGTGCATACAACTCTTCCCCAATTTTCCTGTGGCTGTGTTTATGTGTATACATACTGCCTGTGCTGAATGACCTTTGGTATAAATAGCTTTCTGGCACAAACTGTGACAGCACACACTGTGGAGTGAATTTGTTGCTGAAGTAGTGCTGTACAACATTGGTTATCCCTACTGGAACAAAGCCTGTACGACTGCATGCCGCCCAGCAACAGCGTGTCCTTCATTTTCTTGTAACTTGCCCCAAGAACAAACTTAAAACAGAATTTCATAAAGAATTTGATGTTGTTTTGGCAACACAAATCAAGTTCTTGTGTTAAGAAGGTGAAGTGTGTAAAAAACATGACCTAATCATGACAGATCCATTTAACTGTGTTATCGATGGAAGACCATTCTCCTGGTGCTTATACATTTAGCAGTATTTTAGATCAACAAAAGAAGGGCTTCAAGGCTTACAAACATTTGTATTGTCCTTAGTTCTTTTAAAACATTCAGTTTAGCCTGGTTGTAACTTTTAACAGTTATCATTTTGTGCTACCTTTGTCAGTAAAATTCGTTAAAGTTGTATAACTAGGACATATCATGTGGCTGTAATTTTTTATGTTTTGATGATGATAAATATTTGATAAACACACCAAATTTAATGTAAAGATTCTGAATTGTCTTTGATCTCATTCATGCATTTATGTAGGTTGCTATGTTCTATAAGCCGTAAATGTATAACTTTCTACACATCAGTTACGAATTTAATTTAGTCTTTAGTCTTTTTTTAATCACTAGAACTGTTTTTATACTGAATTGAATTTGATTATTTTAACTAATAAAACGATAAAATTATCTTTATAGCTGGGAATTTTCTGATTATAGTATAGTAACCCGTCTCTCCTTTTTCTTTGTTAGATTTGGACCCTGATGAGAATACATCTTTTTATATTCTAAATGTGGGCCAGGCTCAGTCTATGGTCTCTAACCACCAGTCTATTGGGCTCCCTCGTCATGGTATGCACTCCCACTCTCAGGTCATCAACACGTCACCCCGGCCTCCACCACACAAGCCAGGATCTGAGGCTTTATGTATCGGGACACAAGATTCCAAATATGGGACTTCTCCTCTGCTGCCTTCGGCCCCTGTGGAGACACCAAAGGCCTTTGAGTGCCCCAGTATCCAGATCACCTCTATTTCTCCTAGCTGCCAGCAGGAGATGGATACCAATGATGGGGACTTGAGAGTTAATGGTCCTGATGGGGATTACCATGGTGAGAGACCGTTGTCCAGAGATCACCTTTATTTACCGCTGGACCACTCATACCGGGACTCCTCACTCAGCCCTAGTCCCTGCAGTAGCCTTTCCTCCAGGAGCTGGTTTTCTGATGCCTCCTCTTGTGAATCATTTTCTCATGTCTATGATGATGTTGACCCAGAGCTGAATGAAGCAGCTGCCAGGTTTACTCTGGGTTCCCCCCTCACTTCTCCAGGATGTGCCTCACCACAAGCTGTTGGTGGAGTTTTGGAGGAGCAGCCTCATTGGCAACATCACAACTCTCCCTTTGTGCACCACTCTCACTCCATCAACCTGTCCCCTAGACAGTCGCCTTGCCATTCACCACGCACTAGTGTTACTGATGAAAACTGGCTGAGTCCCAGACCATCTTCCAGACCTTCATCACGTCCCACCTCACCCTGTGGAAAAAGGCGCCACTCCAGTGCAGACATTTGTTTCCCTAGTTCTTTGTCTCCTCATCACTCTCCTACACCTACCCCTGGACCTTCACCGAGGAGTAGCGTGACAGAGGACACTTGGGCTGGGAGTCCCTCTGGAGGCATGTCACCCTTTCAGTGCTGTCCATCTGAGACAGATATCCCGTTAAAGACGAGGAAGACCTCGCAAGACAGAACAGCTTTGCAGACTGGAAAAGGAGAGCTGGGGCTTGATGAGCAGACAAATATACCCAGCAATCTAGACTCCCCTTCAGATGAGACTCTGCACCTCTTGAAAAAAGATGGACCTGTGGAACAGTTTCTCTCAGTGCCATCACACTTCTCGTGGAGTAAACCCAAGCCTGGTCACACACCAATTTTCAGGTACATTTTTCATAAATTTTCCACATCTCCATGTGTCAAATGTAATTTCATCTTTAGATGTGCTTGTTTTGAATTTTATACAAACTACTTGCTCCACATATGAGCGGCACTTTTACAACTCAGCTGCTTTTTTTAAAGTCCCACTCCAACTATATTGTTATTTATCGTAAAATCATTCCCAGTGGTCCAGTGGTTATTTAATTATGATTATGTAGTTTTTAGACAAAATCAAAAAGCCTGTGCTATTTAAGACAAATTTTCTGCAGGAGCTCATTAGAAATTTTCCTCTGCCCATTATTGTTGCGTCACAAACTTGATCTTTTTCAAATTGCAGGACTGTGTCTGCTCCTGATCATCATGATTTGAATAAAGAAATACTCAGAAACACAGTTGTAATCTTAAATTATTTAAGCAATTTAGAATTATTTGTACGTGTAGTAAATTGACTTAAATTTACTTAAATAATCTGAATTAAAACATTTTGATTTCTTGGTTCTTTCTTTGGGTTCTCCAATGGTAAGCTGTAACTCAACATCCATGCAAGTTGTCAGATGTCTTATTGAACATTCACTGTCCAACTGTTTTTGACATAATGTGGGGGCATGTTAAAGATTGCATCCTTAAAATTAAATCATATTTTTAAATCCTATTGCTAGATTTTCTGTACTTTTAAGTTTCTAACCTAAACTGTGATTGAAAACATTAACATTTTTTTTATATTTAAACATATATTTGTGTTTAAATATGTCAAATGTTATATTTAACATTTAAAACTTTTAATATTTTATATTAATATTTTACAATAAGATTTAATATTAAATGTAATTAATTTTGGACTTTTGTCCTTAAATGGCTCTGTCGCAAGTGTTTATGTTACTATAGTAAAAATAAAAATATTCCAAAGTAAAATGATACACTAAATCATCTTAGGATGAAAGTTTCAAAAACAGCACTTTTTTGCTGTTACCTTGTTTAGAGATTGGGCTGTAGTCCTACCATTCTACATTCATAACAAGTCCAGAAAATTTAGCAGTTATTGCGATCCCTTTTAAGATGACACAACCTTTATCTTCATGGTGACATTTGTACCTGATGGACAGTTTCATGAATTTCAAATGTATCTATTTTTGAGTGTTAAAAGAAAGAAACGTGACAATTACAATAGTTTAATCAGTGTTGATCCATTTTAGCAGTTTTATCCAAAAAAGCCCTGAAAACTTTAAATAACCACTGTGGTTAAATAGGTAACGGATTTATAAATTCTGGTAAAAATTATAAACTTTGACCTAACAACTCTAGTCACGCTAAATGGTTTCATAAACCACACAGTGTAATTTCAAGAAAATCTCATGGATGGGACTTTGAGCTTTACGCCATCTGATGAATTTGACTTTGTTACATCAAAGAGTTAATCAGATTAATTAATGTAGCATTTATATCACACACACAAGGACAGGAGCAGTCTTCTGTCTGTTTTCCAATGTGTGAGACAGATGAAGACGAAGCCTCGTTTGTGTGCAACCCCCCCCTAGCACTTTATATCAGCATATGGCAACAAGGCCAACACACACACCCACACACACTCATGCACAGACATAACAGAACTGCTGGCTCACATAGACCTAACAGTGCGCAAACACTGGGTCAACTTTGGGATGAGTCACATTTTGATCTTAGTAACCTTTATGTATTTTTTCCCACAACTTGATTAAGCCTATTTATAACACAAATTTGCATGCATTTAAGATAGATAATTAAAATACATTTTCCTGAATGAATTTTTACAGACAAGTCTGTCATTTAGAACAATATTCAGGATTTAGGCTACAGTGCTTCCACCAGAAAGTAGCAGTAGTTGTTTTAACATTTAAAAAAACAAAAAAATGCCTAACCCAGCTAAAAAAAACATTTCTGTTTCATTTATTGATTTATAGATTTATAGATTGGCTGCTTTTGCACAAATCATAAAGCAATTTTGGTTGTTTGTTTTTGGGTGTGCTTAATGATATGAGTCATAAATGTACTCTGATTTCCATGAATCAAATGGAGTTTTAGAAGGGCAGGAATTAATTCATAGTCACCATGTCTGTTATGCAAAATAAACAATGAATAGACTGTATTGATTTGTGGGATATTCTAGAAATAGTGATCCTTGCAGCGTATTTATTATAAATTCAGGATACTACTAGAATTGATTAAATGAAACTGAAGGTTGTGGAACCATGAAGAAGACATGATAGAAGCCATGCAACTGGACAGGGCGCATCCACCCTTTGACAAAGACATTTGAGAAAGGTTAAACTATGACAAGCCACTGTCCATTCTTGCTCTTCTCTGTCACAAGCTCATATTTCCTCTGTACTCCACTCTTGTTACTGTGGTAGCCCTGCAAACCCGCACGTTCTTGGTAGCAGTATAATTTCTCCAGAGGATATTTTTAGAGTTACGATGCTTTTAATTCAAAAATTAAATATTTCTTATTCCCTTATCTAATCAATCACTAAAATGGCTGTTTTTGGCTGTTATACATTTACAGATTAGAAGTTGATTTTGTGAGGCTGTTTTGGAAGAAGATGACACATCTGCATATATACGTAGCAGCTACTAATGATTTATTTCAGAATTGAAGAGATTTCTCAAGTGTAAGATATTTTATGTGCTCTGCTTGTTTACTACTTTTCTCAAACTGGAAACAGACCACACTTGACAAAGATCCACTGTGTGGTGAAGTGAAACATGATATTGCAATATTTAATATCTTATCTAATGGATTTTTTACCTCACCTCTCAATTTGTTTTAAGAGTTGTTGCTGTTCCTTTTTCTCATAAAATATTTTAAAACTTCTCTGTCTCTTGAGCCTCTTAAGGAGACTTGTTTCTTAGTTTCATGCTATGTCATTCATTCATTCATTCATTCATTTTCCTCTCTTTGTGGTGAAATCGGTCATAGTCTGAGCTAAGATCCCAGACATCTTTATCCTCTTATGCCTCGTTATTGAACTACTCCTGGGAGGAACAAAGCAGCTGACTGATGTATTCTCTCCAGCTGGATGTGGTTCCGCTAAAAGGCACCCTATAACTGGAGGAGACTATTGAAGAACTGAGGCTCTCCAGACACCTAACTGACTAGTTGTGGTCTTTTCAGTGTGAAGTAGTGGAGCTTTTGCTTTCTGACTATCTAGATTGACTTTGCCCTGATGGTAAAAAATGTATCTTCTGCAAAAAAGTAAAGATGTAGTCCAAAGTTTACCATTTCAAAATCAACCACCTTTTGGCCAAGCCAAGAAACTTTTTCCAATAGAGGTTACGACCACAAAAAAGACCCATGTTAAAGTCCACAACCCATAAAATAGATTTGGTAACTTCCGAGTACACATTTTTTTGTTACACTTTTGATTGAAGTAGTACATTAAATTCATGCTGTTCATATTTCAAAAGGTTTAGTTAAATAATCTATAATAGTGTTGTGTAGCATAGAAAGCAATGAAGTCTAGAGTTTAATCTGCTTTGACAGAAATTTTTGGCATCGGTGTTTAAAGGGTTTTAGATTAATGTAAGACAAGAGGACCCAGTTTCTTTGTGGTGGTAACCTTTTTTTATCTTTGAGTGCAGCTGTTTGAACAGGATTTTTCCTACTCTGATTAAGAAAAAGAAAACAACCAAATGAAAACCCAGAGGAAAAACAAAACGCTCCCCCTGTATCACACAGTAATTAATGCATTGCTAACCCATAGTTTTCATACCTCCTGCTCTCTGTTTCACATTATAAAACGGTACAGAAAAACCCCTTTTGGAAAATGATTCATCCTTAGTTATTTAGCATGAAATCTTATAAGTTTTAAGCTTTAGAACAGGACTAATACACGTGGGCATTCCAGTGAGTCACAATGCTGAAGAAACACGCACTAATTTTTGTCACAATTTTTCCGCCTGTTGCACAATGTCAGCATCTGAAAGGGAAATGCCAAGTTGAGCCTTTTGTAGGTGTAGGTAGCCTTAAGAAGCGATGCAGTATTTGGCCTTGAGATGAAACGGTTGTTCTTGACTTTCAGAATTTGTGTTGGACACACGTGTGGGAACTTAAATCCAAACTAAAAAGTTGAAAAGGCCACCTCCATGACAAGGTCATGGTTTTAGAATCTGTTTCTCTTCCTGGTTTGTTATTGTAATTAATAAACTATTTTGTGTTTGCTGCTGCCTTATAGCCAATATTTCAAAGTATTTTTTTGTTTTAGCTGGATTTTAAATAAAATGTTAATAAAAAATCAAAAAAGTAAACTAATTTCTGTTTTTACATTTTTGGATAATAAATAAACAACCTAAGTTACACTTTAGCAATGGATTCCCTTTATTGCTTTGACATGTTTCTTACAGAATAAAAAAAGGTGTTATATTCTAATTTCTATCAGTCAATTATAACCACTGTTTGCAAGATTACAAAAAGCATTAATAGGACTGTTGCATTTATAGTTCCTTTGCAACGGTCCAGCATCCAGCACCTGCATGTGTGGGTACAGGTGTTTATTTTTATGCCTTTTTTTCTTTCAGAACCTCCTCATTGCCTCCTCTAGATTGGCCACTACCAAGCCAGTATGGTCAGTATGAACTGAAGATCGAGGTACAGCCTAAAGCCCACCATCGAGCACACTATGAGACAGAGGGTAGCAGGGGAGCCGTTAAAGCAGCATCCGGGGGCCATCCCATCGTAAAGGTAATTTTTATTTTGTTTGTTTGTTTTCAACTCAACAGAAATTTGGGTTGACTTGCTGCTACACAAAAATAAAGACTTTAAATGAAGCTGTGAAGCTGCCCAGTTCTTTAAATATGGTAACATGGGTCATGGATAAAAACGAAAAGCAATGTGTTTCTAAAGTTTTCTGCTAAGGTGCCTATCAGTTCTTTGGAACAATTCCTTTAGTTGATGATGCTGATTGGTCAAATGGTTAAAAGTAGCCAGTAAGTCAGTGAAACATCTATTTTCAGCACTGTTTTTACTTGGGAATAAAATGTTTTCTGTATTAGTATTTGATGAAAGGTAATTACATTTGAAAATGTGGGTGTTTTCTTTAAAGATCAATAGAAAATTGTTGCAAATGTTTAGATTTTATATTTTAGTCAATTTCTCTTAGCTTTTTGGCTCACTGATGCAGTTTATTATGCAAATGTTAAATAATCCGACACCTCTGCAATGTATTTCTTTTTGAAACATAAAAGCAAGACATTGGTAGAAAATAGGCAATACATTTTGAAATGAACAAATTAAGAAATGTTTGTAAGTTACAACTTTTTTTTTTTTTTTTTTTCATTTGTGTTGGTTATTTTTGTATTTTAAGCATCCATCAAACTTCTCTGAAAATGAACAAACTTTCCTTGAGCTAAAAGCTAGTCTGTGGGGTACCCAAGTTAAAACACTGGTTGGATCTTGTCACACTTCAAAAAGGTTATCCGCTTTCATGTTTTCCTCAGCTGGAAGCGAAGAGAGGCAGCCATACTAAAGGGCTATGACTGGAGTTCAGTCAGCTGGTATGTCATTTGATAGCACGCGTGACAGGGTAGCTGAGAGAGTGAGACAGAGATAAAGAAAGAAAGCAAGCAAAAGTTGCAGATTTCAGGCTCATTAATATTCTTTGACAATCGTTCTTACCATGTGACCCAAAAAGGCCTGTTAGTGCTCATCTGTAAGCATGTTGTAGAAACTTCTAATGGCTGAATTCAAACAGACACATGGGTCCTCTGGTTCTCAGTTGGCAAAGCTCTTCAGCCAAACTCAACACACTAATCTTAGGCTTTGACCCAGGCTTTTTGTAGCATTTGAAAAGGAGGTTTTGACTGTTATTGTGAAACTTTTTATTGATACCAAATTCATTTTTGTTTTATTTATATAGGACATAAATCCAGGTTTGCTGTTTGGATGCATTTTCTTACCACAAAGTGTTTTTGTGAAGCCAATAGATGTAGATAAGTGTCAGTCTGACCCTTTTAATGAGACCTATTAACAATGTACACAAAAGAAGTCCTTTTACTGACATTTTTATGAAAAGAGGCCAGAAAGAACTACTACATTCCCTGACTGTGACATGGCTCAGCATAGATCAATATTTTTTGGACAAACCGAACCATCCTATCAAAATCAATCTGCATGCTATTGCTCTGAAACAGAGAATGTTTTTAATTATTTTGCTTTATTGTCATGTCCGGTATGAATAGCCGTTTTTGAGAAATGGCACCAACAGTAAGACACTTGAGCAGAATTAGTCCAATGTGCCTTATTAAAACAAAACTTAATTTTACTAGTTAATGTTTTTTTTTCTTTCAATGTTTAAACACAAATTAACTGAATTTGAATTGCTGTTAAATATAGCACAGGATGGAATGAACTGCAGAGTAAATCCCTTGTAAGACATGGTATGAATTTACGACAGACTAATCTTGTAGAAAAAACAGGGAGAGCCTAACAAGCCTTTTGCACATTTGATTAACATTTTTTTAAGTTTTGTTTGTGAACATTGTTGACTCTTAATGTCATTGGCCATGACTGTGCAAAATTACATCCACACTTCTGTCATACATTATGCAAGATCAAGTGATGAAGCTATGATAAACACTTTAAAACCCATGGACACCAAACTTCTTAAAACAGCAGGATTTAGTTGCTTTACAAACAGTCCTCATACATGCAGTCATGCAGGCTCCTTTCAGGCCAATCATTAACCATTTCTACCTCAGTTAGAACAACATTCAAACTTGCCATATGTGCCGATGCATAATTTAGTTGTCAGTTTTTTTCAGCAAAGCATTTGCCACACTTGCCCTCATTTCCCACCCCGGAGGGAACTGATTTGTGATAAACTTCACTTGCTGCAGCTTGCACTCAAACTGTTTCTCGGGTCAGACAAGACAACGATGAAGCTGATTTCAAACCCAACAAGAGTTTGGTTCTCTGTGTCTCTCTTTATGTGTTGTGGGATTATTGATGTTGGGATTACTGGAGTGGGATGGATATGGGTTGATAAAATTGGTCCATGTTTTTATTGCTACATGACATTAACTAGCAAAGGAAGTTTTATAAACTCTTATGTCAATGTATAAAAAGATAAAGACACCCTCTTTGAGTTTTCAGACTTAACATTTAAACAGAGTGAATTACCACATCATATACTGCTGTGAAAAATATAAAAAAGATATTTATTTGTATTTTCAAACCAATTTTTTAAGGGACACTGTCCTTGTAAGGACAAACCTAAAAACAATAAGATAAATTAATACAGAATAATGCAATTTTACAAAATTATAAATGTTGCTCAGTGTACCTGGTGGATCATGAAAAAAATCTGATTGTATTTTTGCTTCTTTTTATTTCCTAAAATTAAGGTAAAATATTAAGTAAAACAATTCATGCTAGTAAAGCTACATGTTGTTCCAAATAATTTAAATTTTTTCCTAAAAGTCATGGCTTCAATTCAATAGGATCCATGGAAACTTTGGATTTGGCTTCTGAAGATTTTTATCAAGACTGGCTGGATTTTGACAGTCATTGCCACACATTTATAGGTCCTACTTTGTTAAAGAATGTGTTTTTTAATGCAACTTTGTAAACCAGGAATAAGCTTCACTTCCATTTTTCGTTAAGGGAGATCTGGATTTCTTCACTTGACACTTTTAATTATATTTTCAAACAATTTCAGTATGATATCTTGCACTTTACCCTGAAATGCAGCTCCTGGGTTTTTTATTTGTCTCAGCCTTCATTGGTTTGCACAAAGGAAAGTCAACTCCTGGGAAAATTGGCCAAAGTAACAAATGCTTCCTCTTAGATAAAGCTTTCCCCTCTTGAAACCTTCTTTATATAATGTAAATAGTTTTCCAAAACACTTTTGTAGAAAAATGACAAAAGTATTTATCAGAGCTTGAAGAAAATAATTTTAGATGCACATTTTAGAGAAGTTATACATTTAGTGCGTTTGATTAACTGCAATACAAGAAGTGAATGGATGGAGTTGTGACCGACACTTCTGTGCTTTTGTTTTTGCTTTAACAGATAAATAATGACAAAGTATAATGACATGTTATTTAAAAATCATTGTGACACCTAAAAGCATAAATTATGTGTGCAGCCATGTACACACCAGTGTTTGTTGTGTACCTTAGTGTGTTGAAGGTCAAACTGCTTCTATCAATGTGAATGATTTGGTTGAGCTACAGTTCCCTCACTTTTGCATTACCAGCTGCAGGGATGAAAGTGAAAATCAACTGTAATTCTGCTGAACATTTCATCACCAACCTTACTCTCAGCAGTGTGTTGTTTCATACTTGCAGGGTTGAGTGAGAGAAGACCAAAAAAAGAGTTCATATGCTTCCCATAGATGGTTTGCAGAGTTCTTTGCATGGTGAGAAAATGTGTGGGTGATTGAGCTAGTGTTTGAACTACAAGTCTGCCTAAACGCAAACTTGAGAGGAGCCGCTTTTCTTCACTTAAATGCTTTTATTTGCTCCATTCAATAGTTTTCTGTCACACATTTTTTTACAAATTGAACATTTAAGTGTAATTAGTACTATATTATATCAAATCTGTTTTTAAATTGTGGAAAAGGGAGTTTATCTACCATTAACAATTGTCCTTTTGAGAACAATATTGAAGGTTTCCAATTGGGGTGTACAGCTCTTTAAAGTGAAACAGCTAATTTATCTTTAACACCATAGATGTACTGATACTCAACTTTCATTCTTAAAGACCCATCCAATCATTTTTGATTAAAAGCATACCCAGTGAGTAGTCTTCTAACTATGACTATGCCTTTTTTTTATATATTTATTTTTCTAAATTTAAAACCTGTGTCATTTTCTAGGACATATTTCCTACAGAGCAGCAGTAGTTCATTAGAAATTTGCCCCTGAGTTGTGGCTGGGACTGTTGGCGCAGAGTAAGCCCACCCCCATTTCCAGTCATCTATCTGTTTACAAGCTCCCCGCTCGCACACACAGCCCTTAAAGCCCCAACATAATATTATTCATGCAACTAAAATGGTGAGCAATATCGGAGCCATCCAGCTGTACAGTTCTGCGCTGAGGAAAACTGAGATGTGTGCGGATCTAGTCTTCTTCAAGCAGATTCCTCAGAATGGAGGAATTGGATTGCCGTTGTAAGTATTACGTCACAGCTACAATGTTTTTTCAATGACATTTTTGCGTCCGTTCACGGTTTGAATAAAGAAATACTCAGAAGTGCAATTTTAATCTTAATTTTCTTTCTTTTTGTCATTCATCATCAGAAAAATGCCACAAGAACATATTTAAAACATCAAAAATACAATTTTGTTTAGAGTGGGTCTTTTAAAGTACTGATCAGGTATTTGAGGAATAACCTTCAACTGCTTCGGGTGTCCTCTTACAACTTTTTCCCCCCCAATGTTTTGAGTCCTTGATGTTGATGCTTTACAATCACACAAATCAAGAGGCCCTTATTGTCTCACTTTTTTTTGCTTACTAACGTTAAATTTTTATATAAAAGCACCATTTCTAATTTTATGTGAAAAGAAGCTATCTTTATGTCTATTGAAGTATTTACTTAGCTCAGCTTGTAGTTTAAAAATCATTGACATTTCTTACCCTAATTTTACAAACTGGGTCAATAATATAGAATTTACTATAAAATACTTTTTGTGTCTTATATTTGTCTGTGAATGTCACCGGCCTATTCTGCTCACCTGCTTCATACTCACTTGTTTTTGTTTTGTAAAGCACTTTTTGCTGCCGTTGCATGAAAAGTGCTTAATGAATAAAGTTTAATTTGATGATTTATCAAAAAGAAATTTGTTTTTCTGGGTTTTTTGCACAATTATTTAAAAACATTTTAAGTAATCTTTTGAAAATATTTTAAAGTGTTTTACTTGTCCGTTTTTACGGTTTGTTGATGTGTCATACTGTTAGCAATGTATGAATAGAAGTATTTGAGTAATCACACACACACATGTTGCCACTTTAAACCAAATGAACTGCTTCCTTTGACCATGTCTAGACAGACTGCATATGCACTAGCCCAGCAGGTCTTTAAGTGACTTTTTGTTTGCACTTCACACCCACCTTTCTGCTGCTTTACTTGTGCCACTTCTGGTTGCCCTTTACAATAAAGTACAAAATTTAATTTCTTTAACCTAAGGTGTCAGACTTGTTTTCGCAAGAACAAGTTAACCTCAAATGCCATGGCTCCTTTCATTTATCATTTTTTTTACAATTTTGATAAAAGAAGAACGCAGTGTAATTGAACATACAGCTTAGGTTAAATATTATTCCATAGAAGGAAACTTTCCGAGTTTAAGGAAACTTTAAAGTTGTGGAAGGAGCTACATAGAATGTTATCATGCCTGCTTGTGTTACAGCCACAGTTTTTCCCAAATGTTCCAATATTCATGTTTCAGGTTGCTGTTTCCTTAGACTCCAACTGGTCTTTGCAGATGGTCTCCCTTACGGAGTCTGGTTCTGCCAAAGGGTTCCTTCCCGTTCTTCCGTTTAGAGGTCGTTTTCCTCTCCACTGTCTCCCCCACACAAAGGGTGTTTGGACCAACCCCCATCCCCACTCCACCAAAAAAAAAAAAAAAAAAAAGTCTAAAGAGAGACTAGTTGAGTCAAAGAAGGGTGATCACAAGAGAGATTGGAAATGGAACCGATCAGTCTGTAAAAAAAAAAAGAAATTCAGGATACAATTTTAATACAATTAAAACAATCTGACCTTATTGAAATGATCTGGTTGAATTGAATTAAAATAATCTAGAATGTTTGGAACAACTTAGATTTTAACAGTCACAACTCATTTTGCTCAATTTGATGTTTGTTTCGTGCTTTGGGACAACCTTGGTTCTAATGTTCTGTTGTGGTTCTGTGGTTTTGAGTGAGCTGGTAAATCATACAGAATGTCACCACATGTATTAAAATATGTCATATTTTCCTTTCCACTTCACATCTGGAATTAGACAAATCTATTTTAAATTACAAACTGAATATCTGCAAAACATCCTTTTTAAAAAAAGGATAACTTGGAAAATGGAAAAGTGCAGTTCTGTGAGCAAAAAGTTCTGAAAGACTAACTCCAATGAAAATTGTTATTTTTTTCTGTTTTTAATGGGTTCTTGTAGTATTTTTCTCATTATGGAGGACATGTTTGAAATAATTTAGGATTAAAAATGTGTTTCTTAGTATTAATTTGATGTAAACCATAATGGATCAGGAGCAGAGGAAAACGCACAGTTTGATAAAGCTCAGGTTTGTGAGCAACTGCCGTGGTCGGGCCAAAGTCTCCCTGCTCCGCTCTAACTCTGATGCATTCACTTGCAGAAAAAAAGATTGAGACTGTACATCCTGGATAGTTCCGATATTGCTCGCAGTTTCTTTTGCTACGGTAATGTTAGCCTGGGGTTGTGACAGTCTGTAAGCTAAAGAGAGGGAGTGAAAACAGAGGGTTGATGGGGAAACTACTTCAGTCCCATCCTCAACCCAGATGAGAATTTCTAATGAGCTCATGCTGTTCTGCAGAAAATATGTATTAAAAATGTCACAGGCTTTTAGTTTTTGGTCAAAAACTGCATAATCATAATTAAAAGAATACTGGGAATGATTTTACAACATAATGGTTGGAGTGGGACTTTAAATGTTAATATCCACCAAAGAAGTCGAGAATAAACTGGCTGATCAAACTAAATGAAAATAATCATAATAAAGGTAAATTATTTCCAAACCATTACTTAGCTATTTGCTAACTATCAGTAAGCTTTTAAAGAAAGTAGTACAAGCATGTCAATAAAATGGTCTAATCCCAGTAAAATAAAAAAAAAACTTACGAGACTAAGATACTAAAGTGTAAACCTTAGAAAATATTTTATAGTTTTTAGAATTTCACAAGCACTGTGTCACATTATGATGTTTTAGCTGCTGTCTGGACTTGAGGATGGTTCCTTTTTTGACCACAGTGTTGCCCAAGTCGGTGTTCTCCTGTGACGCTTAGTCAGCAGGAAATGAAGATGATGTCTGAGCTCTGTGGAGAGCCCGTTTTTAGATCCTGAAGATGTAAAAATATATGGTCAATGTTTAACTGTATGAGAAACAAAATTGTAACTTCTTTTGGATATGTTTGTGTGAGTTAAGTGACAGGCTCTCTGACCTCTGCACTGGGCAGTTAATAAAAAAATACATTTTAACCCAGGTTTACATCAAAAGAAGCACTAAATAGAATTCCCCAACACACATTAGGAAAGTTGCAGACACTACAGGACTGTAGTTGGTGAGATAAAGGTGTAAACTATGCTTGTGAAGTGAAGAGGTAGAGGTAATACAGCTCAACATTGACTCTGGAAAGTTAATGACTAAGAAAAGCATGTTTGTTTTCTTTGTGTGTTTATATTACACCAGTGGTTTTAAAATGGCTCTGTGACATTTCACTAAGTTTACTTCTAGCTGAATGTTTTCTTCGAAAGTGATTTAATACTTTGAAAGAAATGTCAGGTGGATGTCCCAAAAGACTGTTGGCAGGAATCTCTAGTGTACAGTTTCCTCTGTTTTTTAAATATTTGTTTTATTTCATTTTTTTTCTCAAAAAAATAAGGTAACATCAAGATAAATTTGCTCATCTGTTTTTTGATGAGCAGTTCTTTTTCCTCTTGTCTTTATTACACATTTGGTAAAAAGTCACATAAATGATGTAAAATTTCAGGCTCTAAAATTCTGAATGGTTCACCAGAATTTAAGACCTTTCAGCACAAGACATTTTGGTCTTTCTTAGTTTCAGTTTTGTGTTGTACTATCTTTAGCACTGTGCCTAACAATGAGTGAGGGGCCCACATGAAATGCAGATTTTGGTCCACAGTTTACCCTGTGTTTCTAAGCCCCACACTGTATGCAACTCTTGTTAAGACATTAAGATGTCTGTGTCATTGGTTCACTTACAACACAGATTTTTCATTTCAGTTGGATGGATAGTGTGATGTGGTGTATACGGCACCAGTTTGGTCTGAATAAACTAGTAGAGCTGAAGGAGACTGATCAGTTATAACACAAGAATACGTATACAGTAAAAGTTAAATGTGGCAGTTAAAACCTATTTTACTTCTGTGGTTGAACTCTATTGAATGCAAATTTGTTTTGGAATGCAAATTTTGCACAGACATTTTAACAAAATGTGGATTCATTGTGATTTTTAATGCTGCTTATCTTTGCTTTTTCCTATTATTTCACGGTTTCGACATTTGTGAACGACTGTTTTAGCCATTTCCCTGGGGCTAACTGCAAATATAATTAGTCCACCTGTTGCTAGGAGACATATATAAATCCAAAGCCTCTCTGGCTACAGGCTGAGGTATCCTTAAGGCACATTAACCAGCTTACTGGAGTGCTGCTGAACCCACACTATTATAAAGAGCCCCTCTGGCATTGGCATTTTGGATTCAGATGCAAAGACAGACAAAGACATTTTTAGATAAGATGAACATACGGTCGCTGTCACAGAGAGGGAGAAGCAAGACTAGTGAATGAGAATGAGTCCACACAGAAAAACAGATCTATTCAGTTTTACTTCAATAATACCGGGGTATGCATAAAAATATTCCATTTAAAAGAGTTTTCAAAGTTAATAAAGCTATAAAGTTATAGCTATGAAATATGTGATAAATTATTGGCTGCAGCTCTTCAGCACAGCTGTATATTTCAGTCAGTTTAAATGCATTGAATGATTTTGATCCCCAAGCTGGAATACGTGTTCATGACCCCATTACTGTTTGATTCAGCCTCAGTCACTCCATCTCACGTTCTTCAATAGTCAACAAGCCTCTTTTTTTTTTCTTTGCTTGTGTTTTATTTTTATTTTTACGTGCTCTTTTTCTCCATCCAGACGTTCCTCGTCATACCTGACAGTTCTCACACTCGCCAACACTGCTCTACAATCAGGAGGCAGTGATAATAGTGCAGAGTCGTAAAGTTTACTCAGTTTGAACTGGTCTGAGCTCGTGTTGCCTTGCCCAGAGGCTGTATTTGATGTAAGCACGTTGGGCTCTCATGTGTTTTAATTGGGCTTGGGGCATGTTTAGGAAACGGCTCCTGAAAATGAGCGAAGAACAGAGCGAGCTGAATGAAGGAAAGCGGAAAGGGGGAAGACCACAGAAAAGGCATAGAAGGAACTGAGTCAGGATCAGTCTAGCAAGGCCATATACAGCCCTCATGCTGTATACAGTAAACGCTTCTAAGTGTGTGCGAGTGGGTTTGTGCATGCGCATGTATTGACCTTGTTTAAACAAACAGTCAACCAGCCCCCTGGCTCTTGTTGCCCTCCCCAGTGTGCTCGGTAAACAGCGAGCTTGTGTTAGTGTTCTCTGTGTGTTTATGGATCCCATGGTGTCACAGTCTAACACCAGGGAAACCACTGCTGTAAAAGAAAAGCCACCTCGCGTGACCTTGGCCACCATTTCTTCTCTTTTCATATTTGTTGATGAATGCAGGTTGTACATGGGAGTCGCACACACGCTAGACTGACTGTTTTATCCACACACAGACACTCTCACACATCACAGACCTTTCCATTGACCACAGTTTACACCAGTGTTTGTGCACTTAAATCCTCATATTCTGACACAAGCTTTAGAACTGTAGTTTACACCAGTGTGGTGCTTACTTATACACACACACACAGCCGCACTGCTGCATACACACGGGGAGTCTCACCATGGCAACAGCTGAGCAATACAGAGAAACAACTTTAGCATAGTCAGGCGCTTGCTGTGAGAAAGTGTCAAGTTACGGCACAGAGCTGGAGCTGAGGTAGGTGAGAGGGTAGTACAGGGATAGAGAGGAGGGAGTGACACATGGTACACAAAAAGAAATGGCAGCAAGGATGAAGGTGGCGGCGAGGCAAGAGAAACGGCCCAAAAAAATGAAAATGTTCATCGATAGGTCGTTGATGTCAGACCACACTCACAGGTGTTTTTTGCTTTATAAAAGTGGTGATGCACCTACTCGGAATGGTTGCGTGTTGTACAAGTCACAGGACACAAAAAAATGCTTAATAAAAAAAAAAAGTTGCTCTGAAGAATAAGTCACACATTTGGGAGAACAAAGCTTCCATGCTTTGCGTAACGCTGCATTCACACCGAATGCGATTCACGCATCAAATTCACGTCTGTTGGTTCTTTTGACGCATGTCAAATTTGCATCTGCTGCCTCTTTTGACACACGTCAAACTCAATGCTTGTACAAAAATGTGATCATAAATTGGATGCTCAAGATGCGTGTGGGAGTGGCTACTGTCAAGCTTTTAACCTCATTGCTACAAGGAAGTGTTGACTGTATATTTCACGTATAATGCATGGAAGATACGGATGGCGTTGAGAAATCAGGTTTATTTATGTTAAAGAGCTGTACAAATGCATTGGTAAACAAATCTCTATGTCTGGGTTCATGTGATCATTCAGTCTTTGTTTTTTATGACAATCTTTACCTTCTACTGCAGCAGCGTCTGAATGTAGTACTTCCAAGTCTCTGTGACCCAGGTTGAGGACTTGTTGTACCACTTTAGTGCGAGGAAGGAAAAAATAAAAACACGAATAACAATGTGTCCATGCAAAAAAGAAAATAAAAAGTTCAAGAGGAGAACGATGAGATTCGATTGTTAGCAGCAAACAACCACCAAAGGGCAGCTGATTGTTAGTTAGAAAATATCCAACATAAAAGCTCAAATTTATTTTTTTTAATTAGTATAGTCGCACCCCTGGCCCATATTCCAAAAAATACTGTGCTGTTTTTGTTATGGTCTGTTTATACGTGTATGCCAGGTTGAAAGGTCCTTTTCTCCCTCACCACACTAGCATTATTACTGGCTCAGTGGAACAGATGAAGACCAAAAATAAGTGGGACTTTATTTAGCAGAAGCTGAGTATGTAACAGTATACAGAGGTCTTATTTTAAGGGAAAGGCTTTATTCTAAAGTTGATCAGATGTTGAAAGTCAGAAGTTAGTTATGTGCCTTAGCAAACATAAGGCTGAGTCATGTGACCGTTTTTAATGTCTCTGTGGTCTAATAAAGAACTGTATTCCACTAGGCCTGATTTACCATTCCCTTTTGCCTCAGATCTTTCTATACAGGCATAAATGGGAAGAGTTCAAAGTGCAATGACCACCGTGCTGAGGCATTTCACACCCAACCTTAGATTTAGGAGGCAGCAGAGATGACGGAGGAGTGAAGAACAAGTCGAGAGTATGTGTTCAGGCTCGTTGTCTGCAAATTGTGGTTTTTTTTAATTCCTTTTCTGAGGCAAAAGTGGAAATAGCCCCACCGAAAGTGTATTTACTTTTAGAAATGTATTTTTAGATACTATTTTTTTCTTAACTTTTTGGTTTTGGCACTTGACACACTTTTTATTAGTTTATTATAGTTTGCAATTAGGCAAAAATTTACCAAATGTGCAATAAAAATTGATTAAACTTTACATCAAGGTTTTCTGCCATCTGATCCTTCTTGGTATTAAATCGCTTTCTAAGAAAACAGTCAACAGTCAACATTCTCTATTTGTATTGGGTTTGATACTTGTGTATTTGACCATGATTGTTTTTATCTTCTAAATTAAGCTAAATGGAACAAAAGAGTCAAATGAAAACCCTATTCTTAATAGCTGATACCTTTTATCAAATATGTTTACCCTAAAAGATTGGACTTAGTCTACTTTAGCTTTCTGATTTTTCTTTCATCTGTTTGTCCCGTTTCTCAAACACGTTCCTGCAAACATATTATTTGATTCTGTCTGGAACACACATGGTGCTGGTAATAAGCATGACTGTACTTATGCTGTACGTGTCGCGGAGCGTATAATGCCACATGCACATGAGCAAACACTTTGCGCGTACCAACTTACACAATGTGCAGAAATGATCAAGGAAAGAAGAAGGAAAACTGCCTGCAGGGTTTTTGGGACTTTTTCCTGAATCCTGAAACAGTTGTCATTTACAGCCATGCGTTCCCTCAGGCGAGGATGCCTAATGACCTGTTTGGTTGTTACTAGCAACGTTTATGCTCTTATGTGGTTTTTAAGATCCACTGTGGTTTTCAAAGATGGTCCAGTTATGGCTTATTGGGAGACTGTCATCCTGCTCTTTGATTCTAATAAATTCCTTCCACGTGCATTTTGTGCACCTCATTTTTTGGTTTTACATTAACTTTGAAGTTTTAGCTATGACTTTTGATATTTTAAAAAAGAAAAATCCTTTAATTCAGTAAGGAAAAAGTTAATATCCAATGCTTTTCTAAACTATTTGAATTACATTTTTCTTCTTGATGGCAGCGTGCCACTGGAATGAAATCTTATTCAAATATAATATCAACCAAAAATGACTGTGGTTAGTCATGCACTCAAATCAATCCATCACCAAGTCGGAGTAAAAGAGATATATAAGATCTAGGAAGGAGTGCCAGCATACCTTCTGGTTAGGAGTTTTTGCTTCAGAAGCCAACACAAGCCTCAAAGCAATTCCATTCTTAAAACGTAGGTGTGGATTGTAACCGTCACTTTATTTCCCCAAATCAACAAATATTTTCCACTCTAGTCACTAAAAAGTTTGGACATGTTTGTTTTTTTTCTTTTAAACAAAAAGGCCTATAGTTAAGCTTACTAAATATTTGTATCTGTAATTTGTAGCTGTAACTATTAAACATGAACTGATTGAACACACGATCTTCAGATGGCTTTATTATTATTTTCAGCAAATTTCCAAATTTAGATCACTGAAAAAGCTGCTTTTCTTAAGTCTAAATAGCATGAAGTCAAACGCCACAGTAGCAAGTTAGACCCAGACAGGTTCATAGGCTAATTGGGTTTTCATACGGTAGTGACTGTTGCCCAGATTCACTAGTGAACTTGTACCTGCAACTCCAAACGTTTATGTTGCTTGCAGCTTCACAATTCAAGATTAAGATATTGTTACAAATCATTAAAAAAAACTATATAATTATATATATATATATTTTTTTTTTTTGCTAATGAAAAACAATTTTACCATAACTATTGATATAAATTAAGGAACGGTGTAACTTTCATTATAAGTCATATCCAATCCTGTAGTCAAAAACACTTAATTTAAGCGATCAATATTAAAATAAAGGACTGGATAGGCAAAGTTTCAATAAAAATATTTAGTGTTTACTGATATTTTTCATCAATCTACTAAAGTTGCCATTTCATCAAGTTGTTGAAGAAATTCATTCATTTGCCTGCGTACTATGGGTCCAGGACCAGGAACCACTCTCAGACCCATCTTCCAAGGTGGTCTCGATTTGTTTCCAATCAAAGTAAGCTCCAGCTCGCGCTGACTTTCCTCAGTCTGAATAGACTCTGTGCTCGGTGTGGAACAACTGGACCAAAACGGTCACTGTAGCCGGGCATTTTAGGATTGTAAATGGAGTAGAAACAAAGCAACCGATGAGCCACGGACCTACAAGGAGACACAGCATTGAAATGTGGTCAAATGAATGCAGTCTCATGAAAATAACTTTTAATGTGATACACGGTGCTTCTCACACTGTTTTCCAGACAATCTATATGTCATAAACACTTATTTACCTGGCCAATGACTAAAGAGTCTTTTAGCCACATGGTTTTGTTTACAAGCTTTAGCTTAAATGTCTGGTGGACAACAGTCTGAGTACAGACCGAAAGCAAAGTTCAGGACTCGCTCATGACTAAAGGAAGCGAACTTGGTCCGAACCATTAGACTTCTCTAGTCTGAATACAACCTCAAGCCTAAGAGGCTTTGTTTTATTTGATTTGATTCTATTTGCTAGCAAGAAATTTTTTATTTTTTATTTTACATTTCTTTTACAGTTCTTGTGAACCACCTGTTGTCTTTATGGAGTCTTGGTGCGCATTTCCATTACATTTAATGTTTTTAATTAGCTCAATTTAATGATTTGGTACTTAATAATGAAGAGATACACGTTACAGTCCTGTTTACTTTGTATCTCTTAGGTTTGCCCTGATATAGCTTTCAGTAAACGCAGCATATTTCAGTGTTTCCACATTCAGGCCAGCCTAATATATCTAATCTTATTTCACCACAAGAGCTTCCGCAAAGGGCCAAGTCAGAATAAACAAACAAAAATGATCTGGGCTGCCACCATCTACCAATAACAAGTTTTAGTTTAGAACATCAGCTAACCAAATCTAAGATTTAAAAAAATCGTTTCTTTCTCCCTTATACAGTTTTTTGTACCAGACACTGTAATGTGATGGAAACCTGCAGAGGAAACAGTCAATAGCCAGCTGTGGTGGGGTTGAGGTTTTGCCGTTATGGGGGATAAACAGCAATGAAAGGCCTTGTTCTTCTCTGCTAGCCTCAACAGGCTGTTCTGCGCCTAGGCTGGAAGTGTGGTTATTGAGAGCAATATGGTGAGAGCATGTGTGTGTGTGTTTCGGGGGGTGCCATCCTGCCGTCACAGAGTCTGCCAAGCACAACATTACAACAGTACTGGGATTGTATGGGCTGTGTGTTTTCCTTGTCCCTTCACGGAGGACAGATTTTGCTCAGTTTGTATTCTTCCCGTCTTTAGCCTGCAAACATCACCTTTCTGTCATCATGACTCGCGTGTCGAGGTGGAGACTTGGGTTAGAGCCCTCAGCAAAGCACAGCTGGTAGTTGGGCCCCACCAGTTTGGCATGTTTTGAATGTACAAGAATGAGTTGTTATTGAATGTCTTTCTGTATATTTATTTAGAAAAATCTATTAGCACATGAACTGATTTGTGTATCATCCATCCACAGTTATCTGTGACATTTCCAATACAGTGAAACTGACAATAATATTTGCTTATTTTCCCCTCTGATGGTAAAGTCAAGAATTCACATCTGTTTCTCTTCTGGTCTTTCTTCTGTCCTCTGGGTCAGCTCATGGGCTACAGTGAGAAGCCTGTCAACCTGCAGATGTTCATTGGAACAGCCGATGACCGGTACTTGAGGCCACACGCCTTCTACCAGGTGCACCGGATCACTGGGAAAACTGTAGCCACAGCCAGCCAAGAAATTATGGTCTCCAGCACCAAAGTTCTGGAAATCCCTCTCCTTCCTGAAAATAACATGTCAGCCAGGTCGGTGTCAGTAGCAGTTTGGAGGTTTCATTTTTCATGAAAATATTCTCTTTCAGGAAGGTCTTGGAAAACTAGCCATATTCATGGTCATTTACTGCACTTTATAATTGATTCCTTTAAATTGATTTTTGTGTTGGCTATAGAGGGACAAATTTGGATTTTTTTGTATCATAGAAATGTTTTTTTTTAATATTTTTATGACCAAAAGATGTTTTTTGAAAGCCATGATTTCATTTCGTTACAACTTTGTTTGAAATTGATATGGATGGGATTTTTATTAAGTCTACTTTTGTAAAAAATCTGAATAAGTGGTATTTGTGGTTTGGGATTTAGCACTTCCAGAAAAGAACCAGCATTGTCTCTTTTTCCCTGCAGCATCGACTGCGCAGGCATACTCAAACTGCGGAACTCCGACATTGAGCTGCGTAAGGGAGAAACGGACATAGGAAGAAAGAACACGCGGGTCCGAGTGGTGTTCCGGGTCCACATCCCTCAACCCAACGGGAAGGTGCTGTCTCTGCAGGCTGCCTCTATTCCCGTGGAATGCTGTGAGTGTTTCCCTTCTAACTCGAGGTTCAAAGTTGTAAAAAATATTCATTCAGAAAACAATGCAAAGCTTGGAAGAAAAAGCAAATAAGCTGCTGGGAACCACACAAACCATTTAGATTTGCCTCGAAAACAAAAGCTGACTGACAATCAGGAATTTGATTTAATCCATTCATTCACATGCCCACATAAACAAAACTAACCAGTTTTACCAACTACTGTTCAAGTCTTTTGTAGAGATGAGTCTGTGTGATTTCAAATTTTACATGAGTGCCTTTATTTTTCCCTCTGACTCGTCCAGCCCAGCGTTCAGCACAAGAGTTGCCGCAAGTTGAGAAATTCAACCTGACCAGCTGTCTGGTCAGCGGGGGAGAAGAGATGGTTATCAGTGGCTCCAACTTCTTCCCAGAGTCCAAGGTCATCTTCCTGGAGAAAGGCCCTGGTAAGAATCTGATGGGTGGAATCTGGATCTCTCCTAAAATATGACTGCAGAAGTAGTGCATAGGGCCTTCATTAGCATATTTATTATTGGCTGTGTGTCAGTTTATTTTTTTGGTTTGATGTTTGCCAATGCTTTAGTGATGGGCCATTCTGCCACGCCTTAAACAGATTTGTTAGCTGTTGAGAGACGTTGTCAGCATTTAAATACACGTTTTTCTGCACAATCATCACTGTCGTCAAAATATTTTTGTTCTTCTACCTTTGTGAGTTTTTTGTGGTCATCTTGTTTCTCTTACTGCAAATTGTTCAGTCTTACCTGACAAAAAGTTTTAATTTTGGTATTTAGTTAAGTAACTAGGGTAACAAATAATATTTAGTGTTTATTTATTAAAACAAGGCTGCTGCTGATGGTTTATAAAGTAGGAAATTGTCAAAACTTTCTGATCATTAGCTTTATATTATGGCAAAATAAATGTTGAAACTCCATTGACTCCTGGCTGGCTTGTACCATGATGGGCTTAATTTTTTTAAATTCATTTAATTATATTTTCATTTCCTCCTTTCTTTTGCAAACCAATCTTTAGTAAAGCTTGTGTAACAGCCAGATGGAAATTTTCAAAGGATGCCATTTTTTCAGCCAGTCTCTACCTGCCTCAGGTGCCTTTTTAATGTTGGGAACCAAATTCAAGTTCACACATGGCAGAAAAGTTAAATAGAGTAGTTTTTGTGAGCAACTGTCATTCTTTATGGATAAGAAAAAAGAAGAATTTGCTGGGAGGGATGTGTAAAAGTCCTGTGAGGCATTTCTACTGGATCACAGCAGAGAAAAAGTAGCAAGTCTTTTCCCACATCTCTGTTGGGAAGAAGTTACTCCTCACAGTCTATGAAAACTATAAGCTGAATGTAAAAAATAAAGCAAAATGGATTCAAGCATGATATTGATTAAGAATGTGTAAATGATCATCCCAATTACTTGTCTGTCAGTTTTGATGCATAAAGAAGTTGGAAAAAGTAGTTAAATGGAAGACTAAAATCTGCAGGGCAGTGACGACCGTTTTTCCATCCTCTCTTAATCTTTGAAAGATAACAGCAAGTTACCTCACGTCGTAAAGTCTTGCATGATTTGCTGATACAAAGAAACGATGGGTGTGTTCCAAATTGCTGCGGTACACACTATCGGAGATCAAAGCATCTGCTTAAGAGATATTTTTGTTGCACTTGTAAAAAAGGAGAGTAGTTATCTTTTTTGTCCTTTAGGAGAGTCTCTTTTTTGAGTTTTTGAAGTTGACTTTGCATGTAAATCTTTAAATCATTTGAACATGGATTGCTGCTATGTTGTATTTTTGAAATGCTCACACATTGAGTTCTAAGAACAAAAACATCTCATGATTCACATAGTGAACATCAATTTTTAAAGGATTTAGAAAATCTTTCTCTTATCTCTACTCTGCCTTTTTATTTGCCTATCACATGTTCTTTGACATGAAAAAAAGCAAACATTTAAAAAAGAATATTGTTTTAGGCTTAAATAGTAGTAAGACAGGGAAAAGCTGAAACAAAGGAGTCTGTGGTTTGACTGACTTCATAACTGAACATAAACCAAACCAACTGAGTTAACTTCAGCTGGGAGTTCCTACAAAGAACTTAAACTAGACTGTCAAACACCGCAACAAAAAGAGACTCCATAATTGGTATTTCACTTTAAGTTTTACAAGCAGGAATGTTTATACAAAAAGCTCCACCTAAAAAGCAACTCCCATCTATGTAGAGCAGTGACTCACTCATAAGGGGCATTGAGGTGTTGTGTTACTGTCAATGCTTCACTTAATTATGCATCTTTAAATAGATTTAAGCCTTTGTCACCTTCATTTATTGATATGTTTTTCTTTCATTCTTTTGGAAAAAAAGGGTGCACAATTATTATTTTTTAGACATTTAGTTGGGTTTGATAATCCAAGTTGTTGCTTTTCCGTGGTATGAAGTCCTGTTGGTGCTTGTTGTCTGACAGAGCATGTTGGGCCTTCCTTCATGAAAGAGTGCAGCTTGTTGAATGTCAACAAGTCGCACTGCAGTAATGCACAGCTGAAAAGACAGGCAAGGTCATCGCTCAGTGAGGGGAAAAAATTATTCTTCTTCACAATAGAGAGGATTTCTTACATGCAGCACCAGTGGAGTCCAACTAATGTTTGAGATGACACACTTTCTGAATCATCTGAAGAAACTTTTGGGCTTTGGCAGAAAGCGGAATAAGACCCCACTTGGGTCGACATGTAGGTTATGCCTTTTTGCAGGCGTGTTGCAAGGGCTTTTGGGGATGTCTTTCAGGTTTTGTGAAAGATGCCACGCAGGTGCAGCATCAAAAGTGAACACCAAAGAGAAAGCAGCTGAAAGAGGGTTTTATGCAGCTTAAAGGTTACTCAGTAGGTTTTTGCTGTTCAGTGGCCATTTCTTTGCACAGTGAATGAGCACGTGCAATACCAGACTTCATCTTAAATAATTAATAGATGTAAAACAATTAAAGGTCTTGCAGATTAACTCAAGTTATTTATTTATTCATTTATATGTAAAAAAAAAAATCTTTTATTTATTTATTCCACTATGCAAAAGTGTTAACCGGCTAAGTTAAACAGAAGGACATCTGGACATTTAACAACTTTTTCAAAACTGTTCAGACGTTCTCTATTGAGATGCTAAAGTGAAAGATTTTCTCCACTACTAATTTTGAAACAGTCTGCTATAGTGTAAACTATGACGCAGCAAAATGGAAAAAGGTAGGATTGCTGCTTCTGTTTTCGAAACAGGAAGAACTCCTCTTACATTCACATCCAAATAGTGCCAAAGTACTGCAGGATGTGATAAAATGGTGCCAAACTTGGGTTTGACACATTCGTCACATGCATCTTTTGCAAAGACCCACGCACAGGAAGAATTGAACAACTAAGTGATGTTTCTGATCAGCATAGCATGAATTTCTGATGAATTTCAGATCGTTTTACTCAGATGTTCTGACAGTGAAAAGCATCTTGAATTAAAATAAAACATTACATTTACACGAAATTTCCACATCAAGTGCTAGTTAAGTTTTATCTAATATTTTTTGTTTTATTTTTCTTCCCAGACGGACGCCCACAGTGGGAAGTTGAGGCCAAAATCAACCGTGAGAAAACTCAAGGCGTAAGTGAGGTTTTTACTTCTCCTTGGCTTTCCCTTTTTACTGTGATTTTTGCTTAAAGTCTCACTCCAACTATATATATTTTATTTAATTGGAAAACTGTTCCCAGTGGTCTTTAATCACAATTATCTCGTTTTTGGCCAAAATCAAAAAGCCTGTGTCGTTTTTTAAAACATATTTTCTGCAAAGCAAGCACAGAATTTTCCTGAAATTCTCATCTGGGTTGTGGGTGGGACTGTTGACGCAGATGTTAGCCCGGTTAATTTCCCATCTACCCTTTGTTTACGCTCTCTCCCGCTAGCTTATAGCACCTCACAAGCTCAAGCTTACATTAGCGCAGCAAAAAAAAATAAAAAATAAAAAAAAACAATATTGGAGCTATCCAGCCATGCAGTTTTAAACCAGATGGGAGCTCAGATGTGGAAAAGGAAAAAAAATGTAAAAGTCATTTTAAATAATAATAATAAATTATTTTATGCATGTTCTCCTTAATAAGAAAAATGAAATAAAAACATGTTAAAAATTCCAGAAACACAATTTTAGTTGGAGTGGGTCTTTAATGCAATTGTTAATTTAAAAAAAAAACACAGCTACTCATTTATTATGTGAAATGTATTTTGTAGTCCTGCATCGTGGTGGACGTCCCTCCGTACCACAGCAAGTCCGTGAGCTCAGCCGTGCAGGTGCAGTTTTATGTCTGCAATGGAAAACGGAAACGGAGCCAATCGCAACGCTTCACCTACCTGTCAGGTGAGTTGAAGGATAGTCATGATATTTTGACTGAATTTCACACCATTTATGTATAGATAGGGTTTCAAAGGATACATTTTTGTGTCAGTCGACACTCATTCATTTACGTATTTTTTTTCCTGCTTGTTTAATGATTCTGACTGAGAGCAAAAACTGTGGCACACGTCATGAGGGATTTACCAATCTATTTTATTTCCTCTACAAAGAAAGCCTTGTGGCTTGGAAGGAGAACCTTATTTTTACAATTACATTATCACCTGCTAAGAGATGGTCAATCTCGTAACATGCATTGCCTGCTTCTGACTGATTTCTGAAATGTTCTGCTGTGCTACCACTTAATGGCTTTTCCAATCATTTCACTAATATTAATAAGAAATTAACATTTTAAGTTTGCTTTGGCTTTTCAAGTCAAGCTTATATTTTGATATTTGATATTGTTTTTTACAACTAGTCAAACCGAAAACTCCGTTGGCGTAGTATATTGACATGTGAGCTTTTTTTCTTTTTTTTTCGCAATGCATCCCAACACCGCAACAGTGTGTACATTGCATATGTGTGTATGTGACAAAGCAGCCTTGCCCATCCACCCACCCAGCATTTCTGTTTGCAAGCACGCCCACTCGGCACAAGCAGTTCCTGTTTTCACCGCTGAAAGATCAGCGCAGCCAGTCAGAGCGGTGTAAAATAACACCGCACTATCAGTCAAGCTGGGTCGCTTACACCACCAGTGTCACCGGGGACGCCGCCTGCTTTATTGTGGCAAAAAAGAGAGAAAGGAAGAGAAAAACAGTCAGCCAATCTGGAGTCTTTTATGTTTAATCTCATACTCTTGCCTCACTTTAAAGGGGAATTATACAAAATCTGAAAGACAGGATCATTTGTAATTGAAACTGTTAAATAATTATTTTTGTTTTGACTGTTTATCTATTAGTAGCTGTTTGCAATATCCTTGCACACTTGAAAACTCTTGGCACAAAGTTTCTGTTAAAATAATCCCTGCTTAGCCTTTTCTGCACCTCACAGTCCCACAGGCATTAAGGGTGAGTGAAGGACAGTCGGTGAACTTGTTTGTTCCTTTGGTGTAAATTAGGCTTGGGGGCATTTTGTCTCCTCTCCCACACATTTCACATGATTGCACCCAAACTGGCAACATATGCTCTCTCTATGATTCAGAACCATACAAAAATAAAACTCACCACAAGGCGCCAGATTGGGAAATAGGTTAGCGATTGGGATAGTGGTACTCTAAACTTTCAGACTAAAAGGGAATGGCCCCATTCTTTTATATCAGGAAGACCTACTTCACAATTATGTATTTCAGTTGCTTTAAAGTCATTTGATCAGGTGTTGTTCAGCGTTACTGCAGACTTTTTGGTATTAAAGATAAAAGAAAGGAAGCTAAAATCAAAAAGATATTCTCCATTATAACTTATTGTAATCTTTTTTAAGAGTTGGCACTCAAAAGGCTGTAGTGAGCGAAACAAAACTGGCAGTAACCTCATATAATTTGTATAATGCAGTTCTCGTGCTTTAAATGCATCTCAGATCTTACAGAGTGAAAGATTGCATTTCCTTCCTCTTAACTTTTGTTTTTTTTTCTCTTTTTCACCGTATTGCACAACAATACTTAGCTCAACTGTATTATTTTTCTTATCGCGCTTGTTTCTACTAGCAATAAATTAAAACATAAAAACACTTGAGAGTGCTGCTGTCCTCACCTGTGGGCGTAAGAACATCTTAACCACAGCCCTGTGGGCCTGCGCACATCAAAACACTTCCCTGTACGGTATTCTAAAACAGAGAAGTTTTCTTCGTTTGTCATTCTAGTGCAGAGACTCAGAAGACCATGAGCACATTTATAGAGACACAGTAACAATTGAGAGCTTTGCAGAGTTGAGCCCTGTAATAACCTATTTACTCACAGTAAAACTAAAAAATAATAATAATAATTTGTGTGCTTGTAACAAGTGATAACCAGCACTTTCTTTGGTGCACACAGAAAAAAATGTGTTTTGCCTTTTGTACTTCATAGCTTCACACTTATTCACCGTGATAAAAATAAACAGATGTAAAATAAATGAAATAATATATTTAAAAAAATATAATTATAGCTGGTTGCTTTTTAGGGGACTGGCTGGGAAAAATAACATGTATTAGTAAACAGGGATTTGAATAACGCAGCTGATGTACACCACGGTCAGAGATTTCTGTTTAAACACCTACTCCATTGAAGAGCATCAAAGGGATGCTGAGATATCAATGTAGGGCTAATTCTGCGCAAACGGTTCTGCCCACAACTTAGGTGAATTTCTAAAGAGCTCCTGCTGCTCTGCAGAAAATATGTCTTAAAAAATGACACAGGCTTTTAGATTTTGGCTAAAAATGGCATTAGGCATAATGCTTTTAGAATAGAAAAAAATGTAATTGGTGTGGGACTTTAAACAAAGCAAACTAAAACATACAGTGGGGATCAAAAGTTTGGGCACCCCAGGTAAAATGTTATATTATTGTGCATAAAGAACCCAAAGAAAGATTAAAAAATCTTCTAAAGGCATCATTTTACAAATGAGATGTCTTTTTAATATGTAAAAAAAAAAAATCAAGTTTTATTTCCATCATTTACCCTTTCAAAATAACAGCAAACAAAATAATGGTGTGTCCAAAAGGAAGAATGTCTCATGTGTAAACAGATGCCTTTAGGAGATTGTTCAATCTTTTCTTGGGTTCTCTATTCACAAAAGTAAAATATTTTACCTGGGGTTCCAAACTTTCAAACTTCCCCAACTGCAGAGGTATAGTGTCAGTAACTTCTGTTTCTTCTCTTTTTTCACTCCTTTTCCTGCCCCTCCCTTAGTGATGGTAAAACAGGAGCACAGAGATGAGCTGGATCTCCCTGGACCCCCCATCTCCATGCCCCTGGCACATGCTGCCAGTTTGGTCCACACTCAACTGCCTTCTCCTGAGCAGAGCCACCCATCGGACAACCTTCTGTCCAGCTCCCCTCATGGCCTGGCCACCAGCTCCGGACATGGCCTGCTACCTCTGCCGGGCCCCTGCGCCCCCCTGAGCTCCCCATCTTTCCAGCACCTGCCTCACCTCCAAGGTCGCAGTTTGCACCACCCTCCTGCAGACTGCCACATGACTTTCCAACAGAGCTCTGGCCCTGCTCCCCCTCAGCCCTTATACCAGCCTTTGCAGCACAGCCATAGTCCGAGTCACAGCCTGTCCTTTAATGGCCAACCCAACCTCTCACCTCAGGGCTACGAGAGGCTTCCGTTTCAGCAAAGCCCCACTGCAACATCACACCCACTGAGCATGGGCATGGTGTATCCATCTTCCCCGTGTTCTTCACCTTCCGCATCAACCAACCCGATCGTTGGGTCCCCGCAAAACCAACAACCTCTGCTCACTCCCTCATCCCCACACCTCCACCGACTAGGAGGTTATCACTGCTCTCCAAATTCCAGCCAGGTGCCCTCTTCAGGTGGGCATCCCCTCTCTGGGCAGCACTCCTCCCAGCTGCAGCGAGGAATGGATTACCACCCAGTAAGTCAAAGGTCAGCGTCATGCCCCACGCCATCCACTGCACCCCCTCCACGGATGGTTGCTTCTCCCCACTCCGGACCTTCTTCTCCTCAACTCCACTCGCTGCCCTACCAGTCCCCGACCTCGTCTTCCCCCACCTCAGGTGGCAGTCCTCTGGGGGCCTTGCAGCAGCATTCAGGACAGCCGTCTCCTCAGGCCACAAGCCCGGTCATGAGCAGTCTGTCCCCAGCAGCAGTCGGGGCGCTGGTTCATCCTCTGAGTCCTCAGGGGCCCTTTCCTTCCGAGGGGGAGAGGATGATCATCAAACAAGAGCCAGAAGACAGAGAGCCCACTTTCCGCTCCATTGGCCTGCAGGACATCACACTCGATGATGGTAAGATTTCATTTTTTTCTCAAGATTTATGAAAACCATTTACCTTTTTTAATGATGCTACACAGTTGCTGATCACCAGCATTCCAAAACTAGACTTGGTCATTCTTTTATTAGGTTTCAAGCTGGTTTTATTAAAATCTAAATATTACACAGATGAGTTTGTGTCTCAGGGAAGACAGTCATCGCATCAAAATGTGACTTTTTTTTGTCTTTGCTTGCATTGTGCTTTGCTCTTTTTCAAATTATTCTTTCGCTGATTCATTGTGTCCGATTACTTGAGCTGAGTCATAGTTAAGTTCAGTTTTAGTCTGAAACCATCTGATCAGACTCGATTGAAATTGGATTTTGTACCCTGATCAGGATCAGATATATTTATTTTATTCCTACTATGATCAGTGCTTTATATTAGAAGCTTATCATTCTAGATAAATACTCTACTAGAAGTCTTCATATCATGAACAAATTTCAACATTTTATTGCCTTGAATCGCAGCAAAATACGGCACAAGTTTAAGCAGGTGGCACACAAAAACAGCTCGGTAAAGTCGGCAAGATTTTCATTTTGATGTCCGGGCTTACGTTTTAAACTGACAGCAAGTATCTCTATTGGTTTCTCCGAATGCAGACAACAACCTACAAGGGCATTTCAAAAGAAATCTTTTTTCTTTTTGAGGAGAACGCCACTCAGAAAAAGGAGATTTAACCCCCTAAGACCCAACCTCTTCTTTGATATGATTTTTTTTTAAATTTCTCTTTGACAGAGCTCCAGTTAAGCAAAATTAACTACTGTGGTAATATAACCCAAAATGTCATTTCCACACGTTGATGTCAGGTTTAAAAAGGTAAAAGGATTTAAGATTAGATTCACGTTTGAAAATAAAGAATCCCACCATCTGTCAAAAACAACCAAAACTAATAAGTTGTTTCATTGATATAAGCTAGTCAGGAGTACTTATTGTGTTCATGCTACAACAATGTTTTTAAAAGAAAGTCATCATTCTTTTTTAATAATTTTTAATGGAGATTTGAATAATATTTGATCAAAAATGTTTCTAGTTTTCTAGTTTCTAGTTCTAAAGACACTACAGCAGTCTGTAAACATTCTCACATAACTAATAATCACCTATTTTTACTGGGTAATTGTTCACTATTTTTACTTGATTGTCAAAAGCTACTTCACAGAAGTGCTCTGTTTCAGTATTAAATAGAATAGATTAAAAACTAGGAAGGAAGGTAAACAAAATAAATGTCTGAGAAAATGTGGATGTGTTCATTAAATTTGTTCATTTTTTTCAATGTGTTAGAAAAATATCTGATCTGGACTCTGTTTAGACGGATACTCAAAATCAAATGACTCTGAATTGGGTCGGGGCCCAAAAAACCCGATAGGGACCTCCCTAGTTAAGCTCCTTTTTGACAAGTGTTTCTTCAGGTTTGATATTTGGAGATCCAGATATAATGTCATAAACAAAATAGGATTAATAAGAAAAATCTTATTCTGGCAGATAATTGGGTTCTAAAAAGCATTTTCTTCTCTGGCAGTGGATTGAAAAAGTAATTTCACTTTAATCTTTATTTTCCTGGAACTAGGGAACAACAGAGTATTGAATCCTATCGTACTGTTAGCTACGGCTGCAGCTGGAACGCTGCAGTCATTGCATCCTGTGCGTGCTTCCATTTGTGTAACAGCTCTCATTTGAAAGCTCAGTAGAAACTTGTTTACCTAACAGCTGAGTTTTATCTTTTCTTGTAGCGTATTAATTTTCCCCTGTGCATATGTACCACTGTGCTCAAAAGAGCACTTTCAACTGCTCTAAAATATCCTCTTCCTTATCTGCACATCAGATCCGCACCTGTTTTCTTTTTTTCCTAACCCCGGTGGCATATTCAAATGAGCCCACTGAAGATTTAGGGTTAATAAGTAGCTTGGTGAGGCAGTGTGGGAGAGGGGATATTGTGTGTTTGCAGGGGTCAAGCTAATTAACACGAGGCAGCTGTAAATAAATCATGTGTGAAGGACCGACTGGAGTTCATCAGTGCACAACACTTGACAATACTATAACAATACACAGACTCACTGTCTCCCTGCTTTACAGTTGGATTTGTAGGTACTTCTGATTTCTGTTTATCCACACATTTCACACTTGAGCTCCATAAAAGAACCTCCTCACACAACCGCAGAGACACGACTGGGGGAACTCGTTCTCCATCAAAAAAAATGTAAAAAGTTTGCGACACACTTCAGCCGGGAATGTAAGTTCTTTTTTGGAGCCGGTGGCTAAAGATAGCTTTCTGTGCCAGCCCAGCTCTGTAGGCCATGTTTTAATGTAGCAACAGGAAACTTAGCACAGCTTTTAGCTTTAGGAGGTCATGGCACACTCTCTAAAGTAGCTCACTTTCTGCACCCTTTGGCAGGCAGACGCATCAGAATAAAACACAAGTGCAAATGAGTTTTAACTGAAGGTACCAAAATCCCTCCTGAGGTAAAGTCAGAAAATTCTTTTATTAGATTCAGACTGTTGCACTTAACTGTGCAATGAAAATGTTAAAACTGTTTTCTTGTTTTTTTAGACTGGGTAAGAAATTAGATTGCAAGCTTGAATTCTTTGTGGACCACAGATGATCCTGTACTGAAATACTTTCACCATAGGAAGTAATATTGAATGTAACTGTGACGAGAAGCTAGCTAGTCTGCTCTCATTAAAGTAATGTATAATCATTTTAAGGCACAGTTATTAAAACTTTGGCTGTTGTTTTAAACGGCAGAAGATTAGTTTTGAAGCAAGCAAGAAAAACATCAAAACACACCGACCCACTGCAATGAAAATTGTGTTTTTGGTGTTTTTAACATGATCTCGTGGCATATTTCTCATGATTGAGCGCATACATAGAATACTTTAAGATTTATACTGTGTTCCTGATTGTTTATTCAAATTGTGAAGGATCAGGAACTGATGAAAACCCGCGGTTTGGGTTTGTGATGCAGCAACTGAAGTGGGTGGGTCAAAGTCTCCTTTCTTCGCCACAATTCTAATCCATCTACTTGCAGACAAACTGATCCATTAATCTGGCTCAAAACTGGACGGTCTGCATGGCTCCGATATTGGCCCCGCTTTTTTTTTGCTACACTAATGTTAGCTTGGGCTTGTTAGGTGCTATAAGCTAGTGAAAGAGAGTGTAAACAAAGGAGTACTGCGATGTTAATATGGGTTCACTCCTGCTCCAACGGTCCTGTAGGTTTTCAAATGTTTTTTTTGTAAATTAGCACAGTAGCTGTTCATGTTCAAGTGGAGTTATCAACAATTTGTCTGATTTACTTTGCAGTTAAAACTTAGAACAGAGTAAAGCTTTGTTTCCTAATAATTCACCTAATTCATGTACTCTTAATTGTTTTGTCAATAGTGTTTGACTGAAAGGCTAATAACACCTTTGTGATGTGTCATAAAAAAAGTTTTAGCCCTGCCTAATGAAAGTTGGTGACATTATTTTGCTCCTAACGAGTGTGTTGGTGTCATCACAACAGGAGAAACCAGCTTTCTGATGCAGTCTGCAGTGAAACTGTCATAAGTTTATCTTTTGAAGTGATGTGGCAACACCTTCCAGCTTTGGATTTCTCCAGAGACCACGGTTTTACAGAAATATGGAAGTCTTTATGAAACTGTAGCTGTGAAATATGCTCCTAAATATTTGTTGCTTTTGCATGATGAATAGTTTGCCATACAAAAAATGAAATACTGCAGTAGAGTGTCAGTTTTGATGAGCAGGAATGGGAAATGTGTGTGTAGAAAGTGCTCTAGTTAGCAAGCAGATGGTCCCTGTGACGCACATCAGAGCATGCTCAAGGTTTGTGTGTGTGTGACAGGGAGATGGTCTATTATGCTTATGTAAATCTATTTGATGTTGTGGAGGTGTGTGTTGGGGTGGCTGTGCGTGCATATGTGTTTGTGTGCAGGCAGAGCATGAGATGCAGGAGGTGTAAAAACAGACTGGGAGACAGATGGACAGACAAAATCACAATCCATCCTCTCTGCAGGCTCTCACAGCTAAGACATTCACACTGAAATTTAGATGGCATCTAACATAAAAATGCTTATATAGATGTATATTTTAGTCAAATGTTCAGAAATATGATTTAAATTGTTTGAAAATAAGTGATTAATCAGTTTTGAATTGTTATCAGATGATCTGCTATGTTTTGTTTTTTTTTGCTTTAGAAAATGACACACAATAACTAGAGGTTTCTTGTAGAGGGTCAGATTATCATCCATTTGAATTTTTTTATTATACCCTCAGTATGAAAATGTTGTGCAAACACTTGTCAGCTTTTGTGTTGGGCTACTCAATTAACAGAAGTAGCTTAAAGGATGGACTCTCATGTGACCAATTATAGCTGTCATGGTAACAATCTGAGGCGGGTGCAGACCCATGCGTTTAGCTCATTAATCAACACATGACTGTGCTCATGCTCTGCATGAAGTGATGGAACAGTGGTGCGATTGTCTCTGTATGTTTGTTTGAAACTGACGACAGTGTGTGCAGGGAGTCTCCCCTGTGCCTTTTTTATTATTATTATTTTGTTAGCTGGACTCCTCCCAAAATGTAATGCTGGGACAAACTTGGAACTCAGCTTGGAGGGTGTGAACCCTCAGTTATCCAGAGAAGTCCAGATGTTATCCTGGAGATGGAATCAGACTATTAAAACACACATTATTTTTTTTGTCTTTACATGGTCATTAACATTACATTTTAGGGTTTTCTTTTTTGGCTGAACACCTTTTGTTGCTTCTAATATTTTTGAAATATTGATCAGGTACTGATTTGTGTAGCGCACTGTAATTAATCTTCATCTGAACTTTAAGGTTTTTTTGGCAGTTAAAGTTCCAATCCAACTATTTTTTTTCTATTTTGAAATCGTTTCCAGTGGTCTTTTAATTATGGTAATGCAGTTTTTAGCCAAGCATAAAAATGTAGTGAAAAAATGTGCTAATGTTGTTTTTTTTTTATCGTTCCATTAGAAATTTGGCCTCTGAGTTGTGGGCAGGACGGTTGGTGCAGAGCAACACCGCCCCCTTCCCCTGCCCCACAGATTTTCAACTCCCTCCACGGATTTTCTATGGGGTTAAGATCCCAATACTGACCAGGCCACTCCAGGACCTTGAAATGCTTCTTACTAAGCCACTCCTTCATTACCCTGGCAGTGTTTTTGGAATCGTTGTCATGTTGAAAGACCCAGCCACGTTTAATCTTCAATGCCCTTGCTGATGGAAGGAGGTTTTCACTCAAAATCTAATGATACATGGCCCCATTCATTCTTTGCTTTATGTCATCCTGGTCCCCGTACTGAAAAACAGCCCCAAAGCATGATGTTTCCACCCTCATGCTTTACACCCTCATGCTTTACTGTTCTTTGGATGCAACTCAGCAATCTTTCTCCTCCAAACACGATGACTAGAGTTGTTACCAAAAAATTCTATTTTGGTTTCATCTGACCAGAGGATATTCTCCCAATCCTCTTCTGGATCATCCAAATTCTCTCTAGCAAACTTTAGACGGGCCAGCACATGTACTGGCTTTAGCAGGGGGACATGTCTAGCATTGCAAGATTTGAGTCCCAGCCAACGTAGTGTGTTACTGATGCTAGCCTTTGTTACTTTGGTCCCAGCTCTCTGCAGGTATGCCTCATAGGTATGCCTATGGTGAAAATTACAGGCCTCTCTTATCTTTTTAGGTGGAATAACTTAGTTACTTACAATTAGTGGCTGACTGATACTTTTTTGCCCCACTGTACACAAGGAGGTAAGGAGGAGTGGAGCGAAGCGAAGCAAGGGGACTTTGGCCCACGCAAACTTGAGCTTTTTCAATCAGTGCGTTTTTATCTGCATCACAATTTAAATAAAGAAATACTCAGAAATGCAGTTTTAATCTTAGTCTTTTATAAATGTCCTCTATCATGAGAAAAAGGCTACAAGAACATGTTAAAAACACCCCAAAAACACAGTTTTCATTGGAGTGGGTCTTTAAAGATCTTGTACAGTCTTGTATACTGGTTCTAATGACCAACAAAATCACACAGTGACTTAACATCAATACTCCCACAAGTGCAGCACAGATTAAAAAGAAAAGTTATTCCCAGAATGAGGGACTTCCCCACGTCTTAACTGAAGACCTCCATGTAAGCTGACTGTGGGAATTTAACCGCAGCGTTGTTTGAGTAACCGAAATGTAAATCAGAAAGAGGAAATCGCTCTTTTGCTGCGTGAATCACTGGAATACATTCAGCTCAGGATGACCTACAACACACCAAGGGAAAAAAAGATGACAAGAAAAACACAGTGGCACTTTTACACACAGAAGATCAAATGTTTGCTCACATGATTGTGTAGACTTCTGTCCAGAAAGAGAAGCAGCAGCAGTGGTGAGTCTGTTCTCCCGCTTTTCAGAGCAGCTGCAGCAACAGAAACCCTCCATCAATCTGTTTCCTCCTGTTAGACACCAAACACTGTTAGACATTTGAATAGCAATTATTCAGTTAACTCTGCCTGAGTAAACTCACAAGAGACATTCTTTAATCTGTCAACTATTTGTTTCTTTCCAATCCATTTAGATTATGTTTTATTTACTTGTTTTATTGTTGACATGTAGTCCATATGACACACATTTTTAAAATGCAAATCAACTTAAGTCTGTCATATAATAAATAACTACAAGATTGAATATATTTGCTTATGGTATTGATTTTCAAAACAGCATAAGGTCATACTTAAGACAAGACAATTACAAGCTCTAGTTGAGATGATTCTGCTTTCCTTTAAAGACCTACTCCAATAAAAAACATGTTTTGGCGTTTTTAACATGTCGTGGCGTAATTCTCATTGTGGAGGACGTACACACGTGGACAAAATTGTTGGTACCCCTCAGTTAAAGAAGAAAAAACCCACAATTCTCACTGAAAGCACTTGAAACTTACAAAAGTAACAATAAATAAAAATCTATTGAAAATTAAATAATCAAAATCAGCCATCACTTTTGAATTGCTGATTAACATAATTATTTAAAAAAAACAAACTAATGAAACAGGCCTGGACAAAAATGATGGTACCTCTATAAAAGATTGAAAACTATTTGACCAGACTGACATGATTAACTCAGGTGTGTCTTTAATTGACATCACAGGTGTTACCAAACTCATAATCAGTCAGTCTGCCTATTTAAAGGGAGACAAGTAGTCACTCTGCTGTTTGGTGAAAAGGTGTGTACCACACTGAACATGGACAACAGAAAGCGAGGGAGAGAATTGTCCCAGGACATCCGAAAATAATTATAGATAAACATCTTAAAGGTAAAGGCTATAAGACCATCTCTAAACAGCTTGAACTTCCTGTGACAACAGTGGCTCATATTATTCAGAAGTTCAAGACCCACGGGACAGTAGCCAACCTCTCTGGACGCGGCCGCAAGAGGAAAATTGATGACAAATTGAAGAGACGGATCGTTCGAATTGTATCCAAAGAGCCCAGAACAACCTCCAAAGAAATTAAAGGTGAACTCCAAGGCCAAGGTACATCAGTGTCAGATCGCACCATTCGTCGTTGTTTGAGCCAAAGTGGACTTCATGGGAGACGACCAAGGAGGACACCACTGCTGAAAAACAATCATAAAAAAGCCAGACTGGAATTTGCAAAAATGCATGTTGACAAGCCCCAAAGCTTCTGGGAGAATGTCCTTTGGACAGATGAGACCAAACTGGAGCTTTTTGGTAAGGCACATCAACTCTATGTTCATAGACTCAAAAACCAAGCATACGAAGAAAAGAACACTGTCCCTACGGTGAAACATGGAGGAGGCTCAGTCATGTTTTGGGGCTGCTTTGCTGCATCTGGCACAGGGTGTCTTGAATGTGTGCAAGGTACAATGAAATCTGTAGACTATCAAGGCATTCTGGAGAGAAATGTGCTGCCTTGTGTCAGAAAGCTTGGTCTCAGTCGCAGGTCATGGGTCTTCCAACAGGACAACGATCCAAAACACACAGCCAAAAACCCCCAAGAATGGCTGAGAGAAAAGCGTTGGACTATTCTAAAGTGGCCTTCCATGAGCCCAGATCTGAATCCCATTGAACATCTGTGGAAGGAGCTGAAACATGCCATTTGGAGAAGACACCCATCAAACCTGAGACAACTGGAGCAGTTTGCTCATGAGGAGTGGGCCAAAATACCTGTTGACAGCTGCAGAACGCTCATTGACAAATACAGAAATCGCTTCATTGCAGTGATTGCCTCAAAAGGTTGTGCAACAAAATATTAAGTTATGGGTACCATCATTTTTGTCCAGGCCTGTTTCATTAGTTTGTTTTTTTAAAATAATTATGTTAATCAGCAATTCAAAAGTGATGGCTGATTTTGATTATTTAATTTTCAATAGATTTTTATTTATTGTTACTTTTGTAAGTTTCAAGTGCTTTCAGTGAGAATTGTGGGTTTTTCCTTCTTTAACTGAGGGGTACCAACAATTTTGTCCACGTGTGGACATAAAGCTTGTAGTTGTTGCTCAGAAAATATGAGCCGGTATCAAGCTCCCTGCTGCAGTCTATTCTCTTGCGTCCACTTGTACACAAAAAGATCCATGTACGTCTTCATTTTCCTCGTCCGAGCTCAAAACTAGCTGCGATAACCCTTTTTGTTGCACCGGTAATGTTAGGTTGGGGGTTGTAAGCTAGCAAAAAGATGAATGATGGTAAGAAGGGGCGGATTTACTCCACGCCAACAGTCCCGCCCACAATTTGGAGGCAGATTTCTAAGAACTACTGCCGCTCTGCAGAAATTATGTCCCAGAAAACAACACAGATTTGGGGGATTTAGGCTTAAAATGTCAATTTTAATTAAAAGACCACTGGGAACGATTTTACAAAAGATCAAAATGTGATCGGAGTGGGACTTTAAGCTTCTATGAGTCTGCACTGCTTTTATTATGAAAAACACATCATTTAACATATTTAATTTATTTTAAACTTATTAAAATTTAAAATCTTTAAAACTATGAAATTTGATTTGGAAAATACAAAAAACTCCGTAAATGGAATGAAACTGAGAAAGAACTGCTTGAGTGATGTGCTCAGTTTTCTGCTCTGACATTCATCAACTCCACTTATTCACGCTTTGGCGATTCTGTTCCTCTGCCATTGATACTTGAAGAACTCGGTGAGCATGGTGCTACTGCAGGTCCAACATATTCTGTGAAGAAGAGAAGCTTTCCTGAACTGGAAGAACAAAACTCCAAGACATTTTTCAATTTCTTTCTCTCCTTCAGTTTCAACTTTATTAACCGCTTGCAGTCACGACAGCTCTAGAGAAGCTTTGAGATGATTGCTGGACTCTTTTGCCAGAGATATTCCAGCTTTTTTTGGTTTGTTTTCAGCAGAACCGTGTAGAACCTGTCTATAAATGTCACTTAATCAGCTTAGTGTGCTAAGGCATTAATTCATTGAATTATTTCAGAAACAGTCAAAGCTTTATTAGTTAGTCTCCAAGGTCATTTCTGTCAGTACATCTGTAAATAAATAAAACACATCGAAAACTTAAAATGAACAAAAAGAGCTATGTGTTTTTCATTCTTGGACTTTCCATTTGTAATGTGTGATGAAAGCGACATATTATGCTTTAAATGTGTGTAGCCAATAAGCAACCACAAGAGAAAAAACAAGCCCTTCATCTGTGAAAAAACTGGAAGGAAAATCCATTTCCATCAAACGCCGGTTTTGAAAAACAATGGCAAGCGTTAGCCTTTTCCAGCTTTTACCATTTCCTCTGAAAGAAATGGAAAATTACTTTTTCAGAAAAAAATGAAGATTTAACGAGTGTACAGCAGAGTTTCTGGCTGGAGCCGCACGTTAAGACTCCGCCAGCAGTTGAGGGAACCCTGGAAATCCCTCTGAAGATGAGGGAAATTTGAAAAGCCTCTTGTTTGTTTTCAACATAATTCCTTGTCTATATAAAAATAAATAGCTCAGTCTCGAATCAACGCCCTGCTTTTGCTCATCAGATTTTTGAAGTTCTCTTTGTTTTTCTGGAGCCTCTGTTGGTTTGTGCCGTTCCTGCATGGTTGTGCAAATAGTCAGCTCAGTTTTAATGATGCACGAGTGAGGACTTGATGGAAAGCGAGGAAGTGGAATCGCCCTCCTGCTTGTAAATGTGCAGCTGTTGACATGTGTGAGCAACAGTGTATTAACTGTGTTTTAGCGTAAACCTGGTAACTGTGGGGGCAAATAACAGTAACATTGCTTCTATGCAAAATACTTTTTGTTAAGATTTATTTTTATTTCAAATAAATCTTGAATGTTATTTTATTTCTAGTTAAAGTCCCACTCCAACCATCTTTTGATCTGTTTTAAAACTGTTCCAAGTGGTCTTTTACTTACGATTATGTCGTTTTTAGCAACCAAAAAAGAACTGTTGTTTTCAATGACGTCGTTCTGCAGAGCGGCAGTTGTTCATTAGAAATTCATCTGAGTTGTCGGTGGACCTGTTGGTGCAGAGCGACCCCGTCGCCCTTCCAGTCACCCATTTCTAAAGGTTCTTACACACAAAACGCGATTCGCGCGTTGGAGGCGACCAATTTCAATGTGAGGTCAATAGTTTAGACGTGAATTGAGGTTAATATATGCAATATGGCTAAAAACATTAGCTACTAGCTCCATGTAGGAATGAGGCTAAAACATTAGCTGCTAGCTCCATGTAGGAATGTAATGCAATATTGGAGCCATCCAGTTGTACAGTTTTGAGCCAGACACCAGGTTGAACTAAGAAAACAAAGACGTACATGGATCTCAATGAGTGCATCAGAATGGAGCGGATCAGGAAGATTTTGGTCTGCCCATTGTAACTTCTACATCATTGCTTCAAGCTTTTTCCAATGTCTGCTCTGGTTTCACCACAATTTGAATAAAGAAATACTCATAAATATAATTTTTCTGCTTTAACATAACTTTGATTAACAGAGTATTGTACTTTTAAAAAATTGTGTTTTATTTTAGCTGTGCCTTGACATCTTCAGCTTCAATGTCCAAAATGATCTAACTATTGCTAGTTTGGTTGCTCTTCTTCTACAACTTTTTTGTCAAAGTGGAGTCCTCTGGGCATCTTCAGAGAAGCGTCCAGATGAAAACCTGTGATTCCTGTGATTCATCCTCTGTCACACGGACCGAGAATCCACAGATGATTCACTCAAACAAATGACTTAGAGAAACCGACTTCATGACCAGCTTTTCTTCGCGCTCGTGTCCTCTTTCTCATTTTCTCCAGAAGCGAAATTGAAGAGGAGATAAAAAGAGAATTCTCTTTTTCCCCATGTCTGGAAGATGGTGCAACAACTTCCATGAAGTGACCATCAATTTCCATCGCGGTTTTTACTTTGCTCACTCAAGGCTTTGTGAAAATATGTGCATGCCATTGCACTGTGGAAACTCAGTGTTTTTATATTCCAGGCAAAACGAGTCTTTCTTATTACCTTTACACTAAACCTTTCCGTTGAGGCGTCCTGTCTTCATTTTCTGGACCTTGAATCAGTTTGTTTAAGCTGCTCTGCCAGGGTTCTGTTTTCTAAAGTCCGGGGACCGTGTTCTGTTTGTCATTGAGGGTTATGATCGTTTCCATTTCAACCTGTTTATTGTACAGAATGTCTATGTGCTTCATTTCTGTTCTGCGTTTTGGAAGTCCTACCCTTTTGACACAAAGCCTTATAGAATACATCTGAATGCAAAACCTTTGAATTAGAGAAAACAAAGAGGTCTGTCGGAAAAGTGTGACTCTGTTATAGAAATTTGAGGATAAATTGCTTTAATGAATTGTTTGCTTACGTTCTTTTAAGTCTTTTTTGTTTCTATTTGCATAAACTACACAGAGAATGGGAAGTCCTCGATGGTTGACGGAAAAATCAGATAAAAGCCTTCGGCTACTTGAAGTACTTCGAGTAGTAACAGTAGTTCACTGACTGCCTTATGTATATTTTGGCTAGGGAGCCCCCCCTCCCAGTCATCTTAAGAGGATCTCCCTCCGGCTGAGACATTCAGAGCCACTGTTACTACGGCAGGCAGCGCTGAATCACCGGCTTTCTGTTGCACCGTCATGAGCAAAACCAGTAAACCCGAGAAAACACTATCAGCATATGAAACCCGTAAGACGCTGCACGCCACTCAAACCTCTCTTTCACTTCTGGAGTATTGATGTGAGGAGCTCAGAATATAATATAGTAAAATCAAACTCTTTAAGAAAATCAATGCTAATCTCATTTTGTTGACCTCCAGTCTTGAAGGACTCTGTCATTTTTTTAAGCTGTAGTGGTTTATTTTATGCATCACTTCACACTTTCTGTCAGAAAATCAGTTCATTTTTTTCGACAAAATCAGTAAGAAATCAACAACTGACCTTTTATCAGTTGACATTTTTACTCTTTCTTTCATATTGGAACAATCCTAAGCAGTTTTTGTGTGCGAAGTTAGTCTGACGAATCGTGTGGGGAAATCTCTGCTGCTGCATCTTTCGGAGAAAAACCGTGTGAATCAGATCGTTATGAATCACTATAAGGCCGAACTCCACTGAGTGGCAGCTTTTTGACCCTTTTTCCTTTCCTTCTGTTTGGCCGTAATCTGTCTTTCCCCTGAGTTATTTATCAGTCCACAAATTAATGTTTGCCTCTGCAACAATCTAATCAGTTCAGGGGAAGGTGATATGTTTCTGCAGACGCCCACTTAATGTCAGCGTGTTGCACTTCACTCACTGTTGCGTCTATTCCTGTGGTATTAAAGAGTGGCACCCTTAAGTAAACAGAGCTGCACAGGGAGCTTCTGACTTATATTATAAAGGCTTGAATTAAGTTAGAGATTCCTTTGTTTTTAGCTTTTCTCACTCTATAAATCCAATTGCAGGACGAAAAAGTTTATCAAACCAATTTCAAATCGGTTAAATGTCTCTTAATGGCGTGGAACCTGCACAAAAGCGCAGCTCTTATCAGTACAGCTGCTCTGTAAGTCACTGTTTGCTGTGAGCCCAGCTGCGCCTCTCGCCTTTCAAAAGGTCACGGCCCTCAGCAGAGATGTCTACCTCCTGCATCACGCTTTTCTCTTTTACACTTGATTTTGCGTGACAAAATGGATAAGCGCCTGTCCTGAGCTCCACTTTGGCGCTGCGTTGTGTACGCTAAGGTAAAACGTTTGTCGCCCCGCAGCCTTGTTCGTATGCATGTGGTGTCAGCTCAACGGTGTAGGTGAAGATGGTTGACATGGAAAAGGAAGAGCCTCCCACGCTAACAGGATGATGTGAGCGATGGTGGCCAGACACACAGGCAAGCAGCAGAAAAAAGGAAAGAGCTCAAGCCAAAGCTCTGAATCAAACATGTAAACAGATATTTCTTGAACAGATTTCATTAAATGTTGTTTTTTCAAGTTTTGCTTTAATTTACTTTCAATAAAGTTGTGTAAGCCAAAAAATTCGTACATTATTAGTGATCTTATAATGATGCCGATAATAAACTCAGGTTTAAAACCTTTTTTTTTTCATAAAGTCCGCCCAGCTGGGTTCATTTGCTCATCGACTGACTCACCTTTACCACCGAGTTACTGTTACATGTTTGCTTGTTTTGTTCTGGGAAGGGTCCTATTTTACTGTAAGGGTCCACAAGTGGACTGCCATGTTTGACTGTCATGTTCAGACACGTCTGCCTGGAAGCCTCCCAGTTTCCAAACTGGGCCACAGGTCTGTGCTACACCCTCCCCAAATCCGTTGGCCCTGCCTCGTTTCTGCACGCCTGACCTTTAATCGTCACTCTCAGGGAAACCACATGAAGCCCCGACTCTCCAGACAAAAGCTGAGCCCCCGCGTGTCTTAGTGGAAACTAGATTTTCCATACATTTCTAGTTAAAAAAAAAAAAAAGGTCTCCTCTGTCTTTCTGCCCTCATGTCTTCCTCACCGCGTCAAAGTCGTTTTTGTTGATCTCCTTCACGGCTGCAGTCTTTACGAGCTGCCTGCTGTGTTTCTTGTGGTCCCGCTGTGAGTGCAGTAAAACAATCATACAGGCTGCCTGAGAGGGAGAAAAAGCTGCAACTCTCATAGAGACGACTGTTATTTGTTTAAACACGGGCTCTGAGACATTGAGCCCAAATGCCTCCTTGGGATCAGAATTATTGGCTGAACAGTGGATTGGCTTCAGGTCTGTGAAGCGGCCTGAAGCTTTAATGAAGTAATGGACGGTCCTGCAGGCTGAACAGCTGTGAGCTTCACATGTATCCAGATTCCCTCAGTATTGGTGAAAGCTGCGACTGTAAAAGTAAGCTGGCCTCATTCAGCTTTTCCATGTTGACATTTTGTGAAGTCGGTGTTTGTTTTGTGGTGAAGTCAGTGTGGAACGCCGCTGCCCTCTGCTGGAAACAACTGCGCATTAGTTCAAGATCATGTTATTGAGCTGACATAGCAGAAGAACTGCACATTATCTTTGTTTTTAGGAATTTAAAAATTACTATAAACTCAGAGTGAATAACAGTTTGGTATATCATTGTCTCAGACTCATAACTTTTATCAAATACTAATCAAAGCTAGACTGAAAAGGCAGTTCAAGCAAATTGTTCAAGACTCACTCCGATAAAAATCTTGTTTTTGGTATTTCTGGTGTTTTTGCTCATGAGGTAACCATGTTCTGGTTGCATTTAGACATTTGCAAAGAAAATAATCTCAAAATCGGATTTCTGAGAATTTCTTCATTCAAATTGTTGTTTGAATCAGAAGCAGACAAAAAAATGCAGCTTGAATAGGATTGAATTTGTAACGCTCCCTGCTCAACTCCACAAGGGGGAAGGGAAGGGGGCCGGGGCTACTCTATGCCTACGGTTTCTCCAACAACTCAGAGGCAACACTTTAATGAACTGCTGCAGAAACTGTGTCCCAGAAAACAACACAGTTCATTTTGGCATAAAAAACCGGCATAATCTTAATTAAAAGACCACAGGGAACGCTTTGACAACAGATCACAAGACAACTGGAGTGGGACTTTAATTAAAATGAGACAACATATTTACTCATTGAAAAAAGGATGTATGTAATGTAACCAGGGTGCATTTATGACCCATGCTGTTTGGCTTAGACTTGAAGAATATTTATATTTGTAAATAATTGATCATTTTTTTGGCTTGAAGTAGTAAAAAGTGTTTTTTCTGTTTTTCTTCGGCAGTAAATGAAATCATCGGGAGAGACATGTCCCAGGCCCCGAGCGCTCACGGGCCTCAATCAGCTCACAACCAGTCATAGTTCCACCTTAACTCCGCCTCAAAGAGTCACCTCCCCTCTCCATCTGTCAACCTGCAAACTCCACAACTCAGACAAGGACTCGGGTCCTGGTCCAGGTGCTGGTCCGGCTGAAGGAAGAGGACAGCGGAGCCCCTCTGAGTTGTCTAGACATGACACTTGAAGCCTGGTTCTGACATATAAAGGGAAATGTGGCGTCGTGACGCCGAACGGATCCCAGCTGCCGCCAGCTCTCAGGCCCGAGTTTGATGTTCTCGTCTTCCTGAGCACTCGGCTCTCCGCATTGTGAGCGGAGAGCCCGGTTTTAAACATGCTCGGAGTGGAGACGACGTTGAAGTGTTTCCATCACCTTCATGGGTCTTTCAGCCATGAAGACGTAAGGCACACTGCTCTGAAGAGGCAAACACTTCCAGAGGTTTGATGGAGTGAACATCAGCAGAAGAGAAGCAACATTTGACTTCCGATACTGGAGTGTACAATGAATGCATCCCTAATCGATGGGACTGTCTTTCAGAGGCCTGCTGTCCAGACATTTCAGTGACACATCCTGCTCTCATTTCTGATGAAACCTTCTCCTCTGGTCTTCGTAATGCAACATTCCACATCTTTCAGTAGCCTTGCAGCTGTTTAGAAATCTATGTTAATCTTCATATGGCTTTTTCTGGCTTTGCTGTTATGCCTGTTTCTTTTTTTTTCTTTTTAGCAGAACAAATGCCTTATTGATATTTATCAGCTTTGAATGGTAGCAAAAGCTTTCTGTTGTTTTGCACAGTTGAAGATCATGTGTTTTTAGGAGCTGCTGTGGAACCCGTGCGCTTATGATTTTATGAATCGCCTATTATCTCGAAGTCAAACAGAAGTGTTCTCATTGGTCCATGGAGACAGAACTCTCTGAAATTTCATTTTAATCTCCCAGAGGCCTTTGTGTGCCTTCTATTTTCTTATAGTCACTGGGCGGACGGCAAACGACGGGAAAGTATTTTAAACCTTCAGACGTCTTTATGTTTGTTTTTGTCCTCGTTTTGATGGACAATCCAAAAGTCGAGGTCTTCCACTTCTCCCTGCTCGCAACAATCAACATTTGCTGTTCACAATCACAGACGCTCGTGCGTCCTTTCATGACAGATATGCAGCACCCACACAGCAGCAATAACACAAACTCTAGTCAAGGAGGACGGAGACTTGAGCTGAGCAAATTTAGCTTTTGTAAAGGCTTGAAATCAGTTTCCAGGTGAAATGATTTTGCTATGCATTCATGCGTTCTTTATGCTTTAAAAAAACAAAAACAACAACAAAAAAAATGACCTTGATGCCTGTAGATGTAGACTCATCTCTGCAGATGCTTGGCTGGTTCTGTTCAAATCCAGTGGAAGCCTTTCAGTGGCTTCTGTCGAATGTGTGTGCGTGCGTGTGTGCGTGCGTGCGTGCGTGCGTGCGTGATGGTGAATGGCAGTCGTTTGTATCAAAATCTTGTAAAGAAAGAGGATTGGGTCCTATTTTTCAATAACAAAAGCACATGTGTGTTGAGTCTATGCAAACAGCAGCAAATGTGAGCTCTAACATTAACACAAAATCAGAAGGAACATTTTTCTGGATAGTGGAAATATCATGTCTCTGTGAACTGTTAAGATGCCTTAACCCTTGTTTGTCGGTGTGTTTTTATGCTGTTCCGGCCGCTCTCTGCCCCGGCATATGTTAGGATTCTGTTGTTTGGGTTAGTGGATATGAAACTTTGTTTTTCTCTGTTTTTTCACATTGAGTTCTGCAGCTCAAGAGACAAAAGAGTGAAACAAAACCAGCATTGACCGTAAACTCTGGCTGCCGTCTGCTTCTGTCACAACCAAAGAGCGAACAACTTGTTTTCGTTTTTACGTGACGGTGAAGCTATGGTTTCTATTTTTGATACTTTGAAATGGATGTCATTCCTACAAAAGGCTGAGGACATGTATGACTGTCCAGACGGCATACTTTTTTTTGTGTGGGTGTCTTGACACATAAAAAATATTTAGTTGTATTTTGTAAAATAAAAGGGAAATACAGGTTTAGCTGATGTTTACCAAGCCTTGTATTGTCATTTCTTGTATATTTGTATGTTCAAAAGTTTTTTTTTTTTGTAATTTTTAAGACTGCAGTGCTTTTTGAAATTATACAAAGGGAATAATACCTTGCATCATACTGTAGACTCTAATGTAGTGTACATCAATAAAACAGAAAACTCATTTATGGCGTTTTCATTTGTATTTTGTCGAAAAGGCACAAATTTTGACGTTACATAGAGAAACAAAAGCATTAAAATGTCTTGACTCCTTTAATTTCTCGTTTTGAAATGTGTTACATTACAATCTGAAATAGTTGGATAAAATGCCAAAGCAACATTCTTAATTTAGGGAGGGTCATAAATCAATGTTCTGTTGACTGAGAAATTACTTTTTTTTTTTGTTTGTTTTATTTTATTTATTTATTTTTTTTGAAGATACATGTCAACTTTAAGAAACAAAGTACTCTAAAATAGTTGGGCATTAAATCAGCAGCAAAATATGGTGGTGGTAGTGTGATAGTTTGAGCTTGAACTGTTTGGCTTCAGGCCCTGGACAACTTGTAGGACTATGTAAGATTTATGTGACAAACTAAATGAATTTTGGAAAAAGAAAAAAAAAAAAAGTTAAATGCTTACAATTTAATTTAAACTTATTGAAAATTTAAAAAATCCTTATCGAAGAGTAAACTGATTTTTATGTATATATGTGTGCGTTTTAAAGCTGTTTCACATGCAGACTGACAAAAAGTACAACCTAAAAGTGATTTAGTTTCTCCTTCAAATTAAGCTGAGTGATGCATAGAATTTCCTATACTGAAACTAGTGAATCAGAGTTGATGGTAAAGGTGAATCACAGTTGGAAACTTCCTGCATCTATATGAAAATGATTTTGTTGATGAGAGGAAACAGATCACTGAGCAACACATTTAAGAATCTAAAAAAAGAACATGCAAATAATTAGTCTGATATTTTATTAACATGTCATTAATGCTCATAAAGCCTCGAACATAAACCACAGGGGGGAAAGTTTGTGGTTCCAGGAGTAACAATAAGCTCATTTAGTCGATTTTTTACAATTCTGAAATGAGTTCCTCAAAAATGAAAGTTTCTTCGAAAAACGTGTTTCAATGGAAAAACGGCTTAATTGAGTTTAATTACATTTAATAATGTTAGAGGGGTGCGTGTTGTCACTAAACAGAGCTTTTGGATTTTGGATAAATAAGAAAATGAAAAACAAATCTTTGAATAAAAAGGCACCAACTCCCGTCAACAATAAGTATTTACGTCATTTAAAAATACCGCTAATTGCCTACAAGAAGTTCAAGCTAGCAGACTTAACGAGCCGTACGTAAATATTTTTGACGTATTTCGGGGAGCGCGTCAACTCAAGAAAATATAGGAATAATTTTAAAGTCCTTCGTTATGTCTAATATACACGTAACATTCTTTTTGTAGTCAAAGTGTTGCCCATTTTCACCATTTAACTTACGGCTAGGTTAAATGTGGAGCGCAGCTTATAATGACCTCCATAAACTGCGACCAAAACATTAGTTCCGCTTAAAATCAACTTGAACAAATACATAAAACATGTTACCTCATGAGCAAAAACACTTACATTATATTTTGAAAAATAAAGTTGTAAATATAATCATTTTAATAACTCAGTTTAAACAAGAGAACAGGGAATATACAGTGCGACTATGAATGTTACTGCAAAGCATCACGGGAAGTTCTTTTGTATTTTATTTTACATCAACTGTTCCTACAGTTTTTGAATAAACGGCATTTAATTTATGTTTTTTAAACTTTTTTTTTCCCTTTCATCTCATAGAAACAAAAGGTTAAGTTAAAAAAAAACTTTGCTTTTGCTTTTTGCTGATTTATAAAATACACATTTGAGTATATGAAAAAAAACAATCAGAAGGTATCAACTTTTTTTTATTGTTTACATTTAATACACAGATCTATGAGTATCAAACTCACAACAAAAGAAAACATTTTCTTTGCCACTAGAGGCCGACTGAGCCTCATGTTGACCAGTTAGGGACTCTGGGTAATGTAGGCTTGGTACGCATGAGAAACTAAGGCATGAGCTGGAAAAAAAGTTGGAAAAGCTGGAAAAAGGCGTGCAGCTTCACACAGATAATAAACCTGCAGCAAACCAACAGTTATCATTGGGAGGGAAAGGGGTAACTGCAGAGAATCATAAAAGTCACACAGAAAGCCATTCTATTAAAGTATTTACTTCTGTAAAGAAATTGGATTAAAACTATTAATTTGGTCTCCTAAGATGATTATAGACGCACAGTTCATTATAAATTCAAAGAAAAACAATAGCAAATTGTAGTGCCTAAATGGGTTGGCATACTGGATGCCACAATATAAATATAATTATACAAAACAAAAGTCACAGATTAGTATTACACACAGGTACGCTGAAGTCCCTGAAGATCAAGTCATTTCCAAAAAACTTAAACAGTTCAAACATCCAGTTCTCAGTTGTGAAAATGACAAATTATGGCTTTTTTACGTTATGCTGAAGGCCATCAAAAAAAAAAAAAAACAGACATGCACACACACAGCTGACCTAAAATGTGCATAATTACAAAAAAGCTTCAATCATTTAGTGGTTGAAACTCAATTTGCATAAATGCACAGAAATGAACAAGAGTGTAGAAGTTGTTTGTACAGCCTCAAGCATCTCAGGAAACATCTGTACAGTTTATATGTGAGAAAACATTTAAATATATCTGCATGTTTTGCCACTAAACAGTGAGTCCAGGTGCTAGAACACCTCCTGTTCCCTCATTACAGGTGCAAAGATGCAGACATTTGATAAATGACACACATCAAGTCATTTCCCCAACATTTAGCTGCTTCATCTGAGCAACAAACTAACAGCATATTCAGGAGTGTCAGGATCAGCAGTGTCAGTTTGTACGAATAAAGAAAAAATGTCTGCGAAGAACTAGGATGTACTGGAGCATGAAGCCGTCTGCTGTGAGATATGTTTTCAGGATGATAAACCGAGCAACATTGAGAGCTAGCCATCAGTGACAGAGGACCAGGTGGACCTGCTGACCATAGAATGGATGGTTTGAGCGCTCGGCTATGGCCCGCCTGGCAATGTCCTCGCTGGGGAAGGTGATCAAAGCCTCACCGCTGCATTGGCCACTGAAGTTATACAAGATGACAACTGCGTCTGGCTGCAGCTGCACAAAGACAAAACACAGAGGAGGTTTCAGTTCAACGCCATCGATCAAATCGAGATGAGGAGAATTATGCTCCGGAGGAGATCGTCTCAGCCAGCTAGTTTGGTTAGAACAGGAAAACAGGAGGCGGCAAAGCTGAGAAAAAACGACAACTCTTAAAAAGAAACCCAAAAAGCTGGTAGCGATCACACCGGCCTTGATCATTTGTTAATCTGCATGCATGAAATGATTCACAGAAAGAGACAAAAACAGCAGCAGCATCCATAAAGTCCTCATAAAAGAGAATGAAAAAAATACTAAAAGTTAGTGCATGCTCCCACCCACTGCTCCGAAAACAGGCAGGAGAAAGCTCTCCTGTACCAAAGAAGCTGGACTCATCAACCTATGTTAACGGATTTTCACAGCACTCTAGAGAAGTGATTTTATTCACAACATTGAAGATGCTTCCTCGTTCTGAGGAAAACTGCCAACAGCATCACTAATGTTCAGCTGTTCATCCGTGGACTCATCACATAAAAAAAAAAAACCTGCAGATACTATGGGGTATTTATGTAAACCAGACTGATACTAACTTACATTTTTATAAATAAAAACAAGTTTAAAAAAGAAATCTGTGTGAATTCCAAGTTATCTAATAAAAATCGGATTTACAGATATAGGTTTTCTAATATTCACAGCATCAAGTGTCAGGGTTAGCAAATACTTAACCTGCATGCTAAAAAATGATGATAGATAACAGATAGTTTACTGAGGAAACTTTTTCAAAATAAAAGCATCCTTTTTCAGTCATTTTCAAGTTTTAGATTTAAAATCTAAACATTGTTTTCTAACAATTGAAGGATTGAAGATTAATAAATGGAGTTCAGAATTTGGGATTTTCATTTGACATTTCACATAAACAATCCGAGTACAATGGCATTTTCTTTAAAAGAGAAGGAAAAAAACCCCAAGAGAATTAGTTTATTTTTGATTACACTTCAAGAATTTGGAGCCACCACCAAACATTTAACAAGATTTCAGCCACATGAAGTAACTGCAGCTAAAGAAGTGAACTCTTCCTCCACTCTGCCTCTCTGCTCTTAGAGGCTCTTCTTACCTTGCAGCGAGTCTCTAAAGACAGAGCCATTCTTTGGGCTGAACCAGACTCCTTGCCTGTTCGCTCATCTGAACCACGCTGCTGTACTCATCAGGGGCGTACTACAGATAGCATAATGATGGGGAGAGTCAGCCAGAAAACAGACAATTTCATTCAAACAGAAACAACACAAATTTGGAAAATCTGGCTGAGCAGAACACGCGACCCTCACACACGCATTCACACACAGATGCAGCGGTTCTGCCAACATTTGGATGTGAAACCAGCTCTAAAGAGCCGAGTGCGCACTAATGCACCTGTGCGTTTTTGCCGCTGAAACAGCCTTTATTTGACGTCAGCACCAAGTTCATACAAGCAGACGGGTCAGACCATGTTTCGTCAAGAACCAGGAAGAACAAAGCAGGCCAGGATGAGCCACAGCAAGAACGCAACACCCCCACCCACCCCACTACAAGCCCCGCCCCTTTCTGTTCTTAACTTGCACACTGACTAAAGCCACACCTGTCCGCGTTCATACCTGCTTCAGGGGACTCCACTTAACTCGGGCTGGCAGGGGTAATAATAATGAAGGCGAAAAGGGAGGGGGGACACAAGTGCACACATGTCCCTTAATCACACACAACTTAGATGGGTTTTAGACATTTTACTTGTCAGCTAAAAACTTTATGCAATGAGCTGGTTTTGGAAGCAGTGATTTCAATAATCTGTTTATCACATCAGTTTCATGGAATTACAGTGATTTTTTTTAACTCTGCAACATAGACATATATATTTTTGCCTTTTGAAACTCCACAAAAATCCTCCTGATCAGTGAGCTCAGCTGCATGATGCTGTGCTCACCCCCCCATAAGGTTCAGTCACCTGTACTGACCTGGTATCCCTGGAAGAAGCTGAGGATGTCTTTGACCCCGGTGTTGTAGGGGAGCCCCTGCATCCTCACCAGCGCTCCCGGCTGGGGCAGCACAGTGGACGCTGCAGCGGGGTGGGGGGGGGCAGCCACTGCGGCTGCGACGGCGCCCGGGGGGGCTGCGAAGTAGCCCACCGTGGAGGGAGAAACTGGAGGGCTGGAGAGCAGCAGAAGAAGAACTGTAAGATGTTTGGGTGTCAAGCAGGCTTTGCTGATTCTTGCAGCTGTCAGTGGCTGACCTGGGGTAGTAAGCAGTGTAGTTCATGTTCATGTTCATATAGAGGTGTGGCTGAGGAGGGTAGTAAGCCAGAGTGTGAGCAGGGCTGGCTACAGTGGTCTGAGGAGGCCTGGGAGCGGCCAGCAGGGGGGGCTGGTACAGAGCTGCCTCTGAGAGCAGAGCAGGTGGAGTCGGGAAGGCGGCGTAGGCCGTAGGGGGGGACAAACCTGCAGGAAGAAACAAAAACATGCTCCTTATGGTCCACACTATTGATCTGAATGAACAAAGTTAATCTAGACTGTTGCTTAACTTTATGGGATATTCAGAACTTTTTAGGGTTCCCATTGGTGAGCATAGATTTGTATTATTGTGGGTTTTTCTACTCAAAAACTGAAGTTGAATTGGAGCGTGCTTTCACAAATTCACAAATCCATAAACTGTGGTGTGGACCAAACAGCCCGGTGTGCAGCATCGTGAGTCCTCCATGAAAGAAGCTTGCAGTGCAGTCAGTCATTGCAGGCGGAGCAGGACTGCGTTTACAAAGCATGCAGTGTCCTTCAAGCCTTCATGCCGCCATAAAAACACAAATATGTGTATTTGCATACAAACAGCCAGAACCAGGAACAGTGGAGTTTTGAGTTCCACAAGTTAGTGACGTCGCTGCTGACCTTCTGCAGCTCAGTTACCTCAGTTGAAGCAGATATAACATAAACTGGAGATGAGTTGAAGATCTGAGAGTCATAATTCAGTCAACAAAAAAACACCAGAAAGAAAAAGATCTGAAAAAGTGCACCTCTGGTTTCAGTCTAATCTGTAAGCAGAAAGGGCAGATATGAGCTTTAACAGAGCAAAGTGCAGAGTTTAGACGAGCTTTGAGGCTGTTGTAAACTTGCATCATTGTTTCAGAGGTTAACAAAGGTCAACATACGGCAGCATGGTTAAACAGATTCCATATTTCTACCAGCAGAGTAAAGTTGACAGACTCAACAAGTAAATATTGGTCCGTCAGGGAGCGTAGCGATCTGAGAAGGTGAGGTTTGATTCTTTAAATGTGGTGAATATTATGATGAAACAGGTGAAAGAGTCAGGTACCGCTTTGACAACCCTCAGAGGTTACTCACAGGGAAGTTTGCAGGGTGGGGGGGAGAGGCCGCTGCGGTTCAGGGTTCCACCCATGAGCACGATGCTCATCTCCTCTGTAGAGCACTGGAAGACCTCGACGTACCGATCTTTCATCGTCTTCTTATGACACTTCTGGGCCACCATGAAGGCTCTGTCGGCCGACTTCATCTGGATGAAGGCGTCTCCAGAGGGCCGGCCCTGAGCAGAGGAAGCACCAGTCAAAACACAATGGTGTCAATCTTCCAAGTAACTCTGGAAGGAAGTGCATCTGGGGGAATTTTGCATTTCTGGAAAAGTATGATTAGTAACATTAATAATAAATGTCATCTCCTTATTTAGCATTTTCTTCTACCTTTTCCAAGAACACATCAACACACAGCAGGGCATAATGGAAAATGAACTAACAATCTTCCAAAGAGAAGGCAACTGCAATGGCCACACACAGATGATCAGAGATTTTTTTATTTACTTCTTGCTGATCATGGACACTAAAATAATGTACATACATAAGTTAACGTAATGCAAACGGAGCAGCTGAGTAGCTGCAGGAGCCATCCAGTGGTTGTTGCTCTCTTGGGAACTAGACATGTTAAAGACCCACTCCAATGAAATGGTGTTTTTAGCATTTCTCTCATAATGAAGGACATATTTCAGGTTAAAAATGTGTTATATGAATATTTCTTTGTTCAAATCGGGATGGATCAGGAGAAGATGAAAACATGTGGTTTAAAAAAAACTTAGGGTCTGTTTTTTTTTTTTTTGGTGGGCCAAAGTCTCCTTTCTGCGCTCCAATTCCGAAGAATCCATTTACAGACAAACATATCCATGAACGGCTTCATTTTCCTCCTCTGAGCTGCCACCTGGCTCAGAAATGTTCAGCTGTATAGCTCCAATTTTGCTCACCTTTTTTTTTCTACGCCAATGTGAGCTTGAGCTTGTGAGTTGCTATATGCTAGCAGGAGAGTGAGTGGAATGCTGGGAAATTAGTGAGGCTAACTTCTGCCCCAACAATCCCACCCACAACCCAAAAGAAAATGTCTAATGAGCTCCTGCAGCTTTACAGAGAATGTCTTAAAAAAAAAAAAAAAAAAAAAACAGTCTTTTTGATTTTGGCTAAAACGACATAATCAAAATTAAAAGACCAGTAGGAACGATTTTACAATAGAAAGATACACTTGAAGTGGGACTTTAAATACAGCGATGACCTGTAATTATGAGGGTGGATTGGTCAGTTTCCAACATTTGCCACAAAGTTAAATAAATAAGTCTTGGCTTGCCAGTAAAAAAATAGATATTCCCTTTAATTGCAATAATTGGGCAGAGCCAAGAATCTGTCTCTCTTTGCGCTTGGTCTGCACAACGCGTCAACCATTCTAGGACGCCAAGCCAACATCACCACAACAGTAAAAAAGAAGCATCTGCCTGGGCTGACAACTCCACCACAGTCTCACCTGCTGGTTGAGAACCATGTGGACTCCGTGAGGTTTGATATCCACGGTGTGCTCCCCCATGAACTCCAGGATGTCTTCAATGCCGGCAGTGTACGGCAGGCCGCGGAGGCGCACACAGTCACGTGTGCTGGTGGCAGCTGGGAGGTAGGGCGGTGTGGTGAGGACTGGGACCGGGACAATGGGTGAAGCGGGTAGCGTGGAGATCAGAGGGGTGGACATGTAGCGATTCAGAACCTGGCAACAACATAGAAGGATTAGCCCGTCATGAATATAAAACAGCACACAAACATTTTCAGATAAATACAGCATTTTTTATTTAATAATGTGTGAAACCTAACGCTGTTTTTGTTATGATCCCATGAAATCGTTCTTAAAAAAACATTTATAAAAGGAAACCACTTGAATTATATATTTTTTTTTACAATTTTAGCAATTTTTGGAATTTGACAAAAAAGAAAAAGGTTTTAAGAGTCAACTAGAAACCATGGTTACAAGATCCCCTCTGGAAATCCATGTCTGATTAATGGAAATCTAACTAAAAACAATTCTGAGAACAGAAATGGAAACTCATTTTCCTTTTTAACGTGTTTTGCATCATTTATTGTAGAATTCCACACGTTCCTGAGAACTATCATGATTTACCTGCTGCACCTCGGCTGCAGTGCTACGAAACAGCTCGATGTAACGCTTCCCCAGGATCTGCTTGTGTTTCTTCAGGGCGTTCTGGACATATTCTTCACAGGAGAAGAGTACAAAAGCGTCGCCGGTGGGCCGTCCATCAGGGTACTTGACAAAAAGCAGACCTTCAGCACCGTCGGTCACCGGGCTCTCAGGGCCGAGGAAGCTCAAAACTTCCTGGGATGTGGCAGTGAATGGCAGCCCCCGCATTCGGATGATCACCTGGTTCTCCTTAGACAAGAACTGGGCCACCTCATTTGATGTCCCTGAAATAAAAAAAAGTAAATATCAAAGAATAGTGAATTACAATGGAAAATCTGATTAAAACAATTATTTAAAACTATTGTGGGTTGTGAAAACAGCCATAATTCATGATCTGATTCAGGTCAATTCAGCATGTTAGTTTCCAGTTCACCACATATTTCTTTTTTAATACAAAGAACAGTAAAGTGGTCATAAACTTGCTTTTTTTCATCATCTTTCTGTCTTTTTTTAGCATCATGTAAAAACAAGTTGATGGACTTTGAAATTACAGCAATTTATCCCAAAGAAAACATCCTTAAACAAAAGCCTGATTTGATTTTTTTCTGTAAAACTTTCTTCTTTATTTTAACATTATTAATAAATAATTTTAAAAAAATGTTGAAATGATAAATGTTTCTTTTTCCCATGTAAAAAATATATTTAAATGGCCACTGGCTATTTGAGCACAGGAAGAAAGCTCAACAAACCACCACAAACCAACAGCATTTGACTAACCCAACAATAAGAACCCCTTGCTTATGTTTATTTCTACAGTCATGGGTCTGGGTATTTCTATATTCAAATCATGTTGGATCAGGAGCAGATCAAAACTCGCAGTTTAAAAAAGCCGTGGTCTGGGAAGCAGAAAAATGGGCAGGCCAAAGTCCCCCTTCTCCGCTGCAATTCTGATGCAACCTCTTGCAGACAAACAACTTTAACGTCTTCATTTTCATCGTCTGAGCTGTCATCCAGCTTAGAACTGTATGCTTGGATAGGGCCAAAATTGCTGACCATTTTTTTTACTATGCTAATGTTAGCTTGCGCCTATAGAGGGTCTGTAAGCTAGCAGGAGAGACTGTAAACAAAGGAATGCTGGGATATCAGCTAGAGGGACTTCCATGCCAGTGATCCCGCTTTCTAAACAGAGGTGAATATCTGCTGAGCTCCTGCCAATCTGTAGAAAATAGGTCTTAAAACAACACACAGGTTTTTAGATTTTAGTTAAAAACCACATAATAATTATTAAAAACATCACTGGGAACAATTTTACAACAGATATGAATATAGTTGGAGCCCATTTGAAGAACCTTGATCCTGTTTGAGTTTTTCTAGCTCGTCACAACAGCTGTCATCAGGATTTGTCTGTAAATCAGAATATCTGTTTGTGTATGCTTTAGTTTTACACATAATTTCCATTCTTCATTTAGTCATTTAGTTTGAAAAAGAAAGGTTGCAACACTTTCAGTTTCCACATTATAAACTTTAACATTCAACCTGAATGTTGGAAATGTTATCATTCAAAATGTCAAAATGGTATTGCATGTGATTTCTAAAGTTTGTTTCTATTCTTAAAAAAATTCTATGTTAACTTGTCAGCTAAAGTCCAGCGTGTCGTTGATCTATATTGATCCTTCATCAGAGTAAAGTTCAGAGTCTAACAACAGCTCCACGTCATCTGCTGTGAGTGACTAGGTTACTCCCTCTGACCCATGTTGCTGCTCGCCACTGCTCAATGACCCAGAGACCTCTGGTTCTGATTTAGTCTTTTCACACCTGCTTTCTCGCAGAAATGAGTCAGGTCTTTCATTGGGCATCAGCCCTCTCTGCCTCACAGGGGTGGAACAGGAGGTTTAATTCAACAGGTGAGTGACTGTGAGCCAAGACTGAAATTTCCCTCCACCTGACCTCTAAAGGGGTTGATCTGAGGATGGGGAGCTGGGAAAAGGGGAGGGCAGCAGGACAGGGGCATTGGGGAGGGAGCTTTCCTCACAAAGTGTCTTTTATTAAAATGAGATAAGCTGCCAGGGAGTCGCTAGGATGAGGCAAAGACACAGGTAACAGGAGAAATGGCCACTGTGCTTTACAGAGCTGCACTTTCACAGATGTTTCTCTGTGTGTGTGCAGGGAGGCTTGTTTTTACTCCAAGGTGCAGGAAATCCATAGAACAGAATGCTTTCTCACACTAACAGAAAGGCTTTCACTATGACTCTTCATGCAACCATAACAAATGAGATGAGAAAAAAGGAAACCTGAAATCTGACCTCCGGCGATTTTGAGGAATTCCTCTCCAGTGGCTTTGTAGACCTGAGAAAAACATGCGACAAACTGAGTGCAGCTTAAAGAGAGCGCACTCCCCACAACCAAACCTAAAATCTAACATTCCAACATATGTACCTCAAAGAACATGCCCTAAAATCAACACCAATAAAAAAAATGCAAATTTTTTTACGTAACAATTTCTCAAACTTTTACTTTATAAAATAATTGAGTTCTGATGAAAACTGTTGCCTCTTAGAGGCTGATTACTGCTTCGAAATACATGTAGAAAGGCACCCTTTGAAACTAAAAGCCTCTGCTGGAGCGCACCTCAATGTAACGACAGCCCATGTGGTGTTTGTGCCGCTCCAGCGCCAGGTCTCTGTGTTCTGAGTTGATGAAACGAACTAAGGCTTCTCCGTTCCTTCGGCCCTGAGCATTAAGACACAGAGCCACTCCACCTCTGCAACACAAAAGCATACACACCTCAGCACAAACTCATACATTTATGGACATTATATCTGCACGTCTTATGTGGGCAGGAACTCACAGACGCAGAAACATTTAGACTCTCGCACAACCATGAGCAAAACATGACAAAACGTCTGGATCTCCTGGCATTAACCTGGTCAGGCGCAAAAGTAGGGCATCCTGCAGAGCCTTTCCCTGCAGGAAAGTGTTACTTTGCATTGCAGATGGGAGCAGCTGCCTATACAATGTCCTCTTACAGAAAGTTGGCAATTTAGATTAAAAAAAAAAGCAATATTTGCATAAATTTAACATGCTATCAGCTTAGTCATCCATGTTCAATAAAATAGTATTTTATCTTATATATGTTTTTATTCCTCTGGAATAAGCTGCTGACTTAAGGATTAGATAATAAATCTAAATAGTTAAATGGTCTACATATGGAATTTTTCCCATTTTAAAGCAATAACTTCCACTTTTCCAAACGTTCCGTGTGTTGCAAACATCTGTGCTTAAAGTTACCTGCATTCACTCTGTGCTGCATTAAAATAAACAGTTTTGCAAGTGTTGTCATTACCTCAGTGACAAAACCTGAAAATAAAGTCTAAAACAGTGGTCCCTCATTTATCGCAGGGGTTATGTTCTAAAAATAACCCGCCAAAGGTGAAATCTGCAAAGTAGGATTACAGATGTTTTAAGGCTTTCCCCACTACATACTTCATACACTTTTTTCAGAAAAACAAACATTTTTACACTTTTCTTTCTTGTTTACACTGTCAAAGCTCAATCCTTTCGAAGAAAAACAAGTCCAGTATTATAATTATTATTATATTCTGCTCATGATCGAAGATTTATGCAGATTTAGAGAGCTGCACACATTCTGCGCAGGAGCACAGACTAGATTGATTGACAAGGCCAATAGCCAATCAGGATGCAGAACAGGGTGTAAGCAAAACCATGCAATACTACACTGAAAAAAATAAAATAAAATCAGCATGACCATGAATGGTGAAGAGAGAAATAGTAAAGGAACACTGTACTAAACAAGTAAAAACGAGGCCAACAATTTATGATTTATTAACTGGGATCTAAATGACTAAACAAGAAGAGGTGAAATGGTTGAAGAAAACCACGAAAGCTAAACTTACTTGGCAATGTTGAGGCCTTTGAAAAAGCGAGCGATGTCCTGGTCTGAAGACTGCCATGGAAGGCCCCGTGCCCGGATCACCGTCTCACTGTCCACCGGCTCTGTCTTGCAGCTGAACGCAAACATGACGTGACGAGAAAAATATGTTAGAAATGTTAAAGCAGATAAGAAAAGGAACAAAAATTAGCACAAATTGTTAGCATTTCAGCAGATAAAACAGAATTTAATTTGACAGTTTGAGTTTAACAAAGTGCCCACAGAAGCCATAGCAGTAACACACTCTCCCATGCTTGAATGTTGGAGAGCTGTCAAGGTGAGCAGCTTCATGGGAGCAGCAGGGTCTGCAGCCTTGTTACTAAATATCCAGGTAAGCACTTGATGGCAAAGTTGGATGACTCAAATAACACACCCGGGGTGTTTCCTCATTGCTGTAATCAACGCTTATAGCTTAAAGTGTGAGAGCAAACAACAGAAAGAGGCTTTGCTGCTGGCTGGAAAGCACAGAAAGGAGCAGAGACGGAACACCAAAAAACATGTGTTTTGACATACCACGCTCCAGAGTCGAACTTGTAATTGACTGTTTCAACACAGGAGAATTTGTGACCTGGAAAACAGACAAAACATTTTAGACGGGGTTTGGTGCTCTGTCCTTCTAGTGTAAAGAAACGGCTTTTGAACATCCTGCATTCCTGCGTCTGTTCACACCCAAAGAGACACTTGGCCTTTATGAGCAGCCAGAGGGGACAGCCAAAGTCAGAGACAGAACAGTTCAGATTTAGGCTTGATTTATTGGTACTGTGATACGACTTTCCCCTCTTTTCAGTAAACCATCACTTTTTTACTATGATGAGTCTGTTCACTCAGATGAGAAATTTAAGCTTACAGTGGAAAGAAGCTGCTCTGCGATTATAAAAAAGCTAAATAGCTCATCTAACAGTGACCAAGCGGTTACAAAAATAAAGTAATAGTTGAAGAAAGGTTGCACAGCAAAACAAATCAAAGAAAACATGATGGAAATGGGAAACATGTCACATGATCAACGTGCACACTCTGAAGCAGCTGATGGGAGACATGGGTGGGTACTTACTGTGGGGTTCAGCCAGGATGCAGAGCATCAGCTGCACCATGCTCCTCACCTCCTTCACCCCTATCAACTGCTCTGATGCAGGGGGGAGGCCGACATCTGAGCACGCCGTCAAGGCTGCTGACCGCTCATAATATGAATGCTTTCCGTGCTACCAGAACAGATTACTTTTACTCATGTTTTTATTAACACTTTTTTTTGACATGGTTTAGGCATCATTGTCTTGTCCTTAGTCTACAGTTCTTCTGTGAATAGGTTGGACATGCAGACTGCTAATAATCAATTGATTGACCTTCTGACCACTAACCACCTTCTCCTCACAAAACGGTCACCTGCAGTTTCACGTTTTCCTGTTCGTTGTCCTATTTTTTAATAATCAGACGGTAAACAGAACCAGGATACATTCCAACATGGAGGCAAGTGTCTGCTTCTGCACTGGACCTGCATTTGGACAGCATTTGTGAAACTCTTTCCTCAGGTCCACAAAGGAAAAGAAGCACTCTGGTAGTACGAGATTCTGGACAGAAACAAATGAAACAAAACCAGTTAGTGTGGAGGCTTGATTGGGGAGGATTAACAAGATAAAGCCCAAGAATTCAGAGGGTGGTAACATTAGCAAAATATTAGGACTATAATCATTATGTAACATCTGTGCATTCCTGGATCTCAGTTAGTTTACTGAATGCATGTCAAGTTTGCATGAACCCATGAAGACTAAAGTGACAGGAGCATAACAAGGTCCATTTAATTTATTTTTAAAAGAGGAAAAAAATCTTTAAAATGACTTTTTAGACTATTCCATGTTGAGTGTGCATGTTTTTAGGATTACAGTAACGCTCACCTTTTTGGATGCTTCGGGGTGGAGGACCTGCCGAATAACAAGAGGACTGTTCACCAAAAGTGTAAACGAGCTCCTGCCGAGGGATTTCACTTCTGATGACACAGACTGCTGGAACTGAAACAGAGGAGAAGCTTCATTGTGGCTGGAGAAGTTTGAACCAACATGTGAATGTGAAGAGTTGTTTTACAATTTTACACTTCGATAAACTTCATTTGGCCCTGCAATGAATTGGCAAACCACCCAGGGTTTAACCTGCCTTTGCCCAACAGTGGCTGGGATAGGCTCCAGCAACCCCGTGACCCCAAAAATGATGAAGCAGATGTGGAAAATGGATGGATGAACTTTGACCCTTTGAAACAATTTGTCAGCAAGAGTTTGAGACTCAAGCGAGAAAACAGCAGAGTGGAGCTGGTGGGAAATCTTGCTTAACCGGTTTTGGTGTTTGCTTTTGAAAAAGGAGCAGAAAACAGAGCGAAATGATCTTCAGACTAAATCATCATGGGCATCACATTTCTGCACAACCCGCCGTCACAGATGGACAACAAGACAAAAAAACAACCTATTCAGGTCAAACCTGCCCTCACTTTCACGCTGACGGCAGACAGTCTTGCATACCAGCTTCTTCAAGGAGTGCCGCAGACTAAAACGTTTGAGAAATGAGTTGAACTGTCAAAAGGAGATATCTCCACTTTCAAAAAGGTCTTTCCATGATTCTAAACGCTAAGTTACTGCGATCAATCCACAAACTTTTGATTTTGTGTGTTCTTCTTATTAGTCCCAGTGTAAGCACAGATGATATGAAAAACCAACAATCACTGCAGTATCCTAAAAGCCTTCAACCCATTTCAAAGCCTATCCAGTCTTTATGTCCCAGGAAGCGCTTCAGGAAGTTGTTAAATTTTGTCTCTAAAGACTAAAAAGGTGAGAGCGGTTCGATCATCTGAACACAAGCCCCCAAACCCCCCCGAGTCTGATTGCTTCGCGTTGCCGCTGGCTGAGTATGACAGTCTTTCAGACACCGAGTGTTACAGGTACGTGTACGGGCATGCTTCATGATAGACACAGGCCATCGTTGCTATCAGTTCCCCCCACCAACCGACAGCAAGAAAGCAAATGCTTCAGAGTTAGATTAAGGGGAACAAAGAAATATGGATAGAAATTCTTAGGTCAAAAATAATGGAAGCACTTAATAGGGGAAAAATCTGCTTGTTTGTTCTATAGTGGCTCTATCAGCACGACTACTTATGTTCTATATTACTCAGTTTTTAAATGTATTAACTATGGTAAGAACAATATACCACACGTTTTTAAACCCATTTCCTATTCTAGAACTGGCAGCTAGAATTAGTAAAGATATAAATTGGGTAAATCAGTGTTCAAAATATTTAGAATTACGTGAACACTTTAATTACTACCAAAGCTAGATTTACAAAATAATGCAGCCCTTTTAAAAGTGTGCATTCACACCAAAAAAGTTTCTACGGGTGTATTCAGACTGGAAAAGTCCGTTGGTGCAGACAGAGTCCACCTCATTTTGCCAGATCAAATCCTGAACATTGTCTTTGGTCTGTCTTCAGACTGGCGCCAACTTGACATTTCTGTTTAAAACCAAAGCTTGTAAACAAAACCATGTGACTAAAGATCTTTTCACTCATTGGCCAGGAATGATGAGGTCAGGGAAAAGAAACGAGAGAGAAGATAAAAGAAGCAGCGAGAGCGGTTCCTCGTCCTGGGTGTATCAGACTGAACATTTGTTCCAGATTATTGGGGGAAACTCTGGTTGACTTTAAGTGAACCAAGTGGGTCCAGTCTGAAAACGTCCTAAAATAAAAAAATAAATGCATTTTTTTAAGAAGGATATGCGAGAACAATTGGAATAATGTTTACCATGAAAAAATATTTTTTTTAGTTTTCAAAGGTTCACTTTGGCTGAGCTAGTTTTTACATTGTGTCCACAAAAGTCATAAGAAGTCATGTCCATCAAGAAGTACTGGGCACTTATCTTAATTTCCAGGGCTTTTATTGTCTAAAACAAACACAAATAACTGAAAGTGGTACTTCAGAGTTTTATAGATGATCTTTTTAGCACATCTTGAGGTCAGTCACAGTTTCATTTTGTATTTGCCTTGATAAGAGGACAAATATTTCCTCAGAGATGTGCCGGTTGCTCCACCTTGGACTGTTACTCAAACCGGATCACCAGGAGAAAAGCAAATGTTACAGAAGGATTGGAGGCACACCCTGTTCCTGCTGGCCTTAAAAATATAAATAAATAAAACAGCTGATTAAAAGACAAATAACACACTAATAGTCACTTGTTAAGTCCACTTTTAAAAATAACAACGTGGAAAAGGTTTAACAGGAAAAACCTGATTTTAAGAAGGAGATAACCTCATTTTAGGTGACAGAGTTTAACAAAGAGGCTCCTGTCCCTCAGTTTATAAAGCACCAGGTTTATCTCAGTTTGGCTGTCAGCAAATGGTTCCAAAAGTCAAATATTTTAGTGCAACTTTCAGTTCTGCTGCCCCTCTGAAGGGCATTTTTAGATAGGAGGAGGAGGAGGAAGTGGCCTTTGAACATGCTACTATCAGAGCTGCTTTCCTCTGCAGCGCAGCTCAACTGTTTGCATTCAGAGGTGAGGTAAGGTGCTGGTTGTGGCTGAATCCAACTGCGATAAGAGCACCAGGGGAGTGTCCTGGCAGTTCTAGTGGGCAACTGTTTAGACACAGACTTGGAGCAAGTTCACGGTTGAAGTCAAATGAGATCTACTTTGTGATAACAAGGGATTGTTTCAGCTTTTATTGAACCTTCCAAACCTCTTTCACTTAATCGTTTATCATTGCAACTTTGAGTGCAACATAGCTGCAATAACACAGTTTTCAGTAAATTTCCTTCAACTACTATTCTGTAGTGGTACAACTCCCGTTAGAAGTAATAAATACTTTTTTGTATTTGACAAAAGAATACTTTGGCAGCAGGGTTAGGAAGTTGGTCACTGAATATTAAGTAGAATTTTTTGCGTAGCTCAAACCAGCTTGTACATAAATTTGAATATCTCGTTGATACATCTTTATTTGTGTTAGTTTAACTGTCTGAGGCTCGCTAAACATTTCAGTGCAGCTACAAAGACAGCTTTTCTCTGGCCAGCTGTTGCTGCTAGTACGACTGGAATTAGTTGTTTAAGGCTGCAAATAAATAAGTACAGAGAAGCGGATGTGGATAAGACGGACAACAGTTTGAAGAGTTGTTCAAGAGTCATAAGGCACGCCTCCTCACAGGCTATGACATGCTGTCAGAGTCTTACACTGAAGTCAAACCTGTACAAGGTAAGACTGCAGCTAAATCATCTGCCCACTCAAAGACGGAGTGTGACACAGAACAAAGAAAACCCCAAAAAACCATTGCAGACCATGGAAAAATATTGAAAACAAACCACCTATATTGGAATTGAAATTCATTCCTTTGTTTTTAATGTGGAAAGAATTTAAAATGGAAAAATGTTTTTGAAAAGCCTAAACACAAATGTTAGATTCTTCCAATATCCTTCAGGATCAAAAGGGAACAGGATCACTGCAAGTCAACAAGTGGGAGGGGCTTAACCTTCACAGAAATACATTCTGTAGCACAACTGACTTTTAGTGTTTCAGAAGAACGGTAAATAATCACCACAATGTTCATGAGTTTAGATAATAGAATACATAGAAACAACATGCAGTACGTGTCAATGCAAGACAACCTTACAGAGGAAAATAAGACCCGAAAAAATGTCGAAAGACCGACGTTTCTCTGGAGAACAATTTTACAACATAAGCAGGCAAAAATGCACTTTTTCTTAAATTAAACCGAATATTTATCTTTTTCTGGCATTTGCCTGATTTGCATGAAGAACTTTGGAACTCTGTCAAACAATTATACAACCATAAATATGCTAAACATCATCATAATATTACTCGTTTCCCTCTTAGTAAGAGTTTCACTGTGCTAAACTGCAAAAACGTTCTCATCTAAAATAAAGGGGAACAAAATCATCTTAGAAACAAGAATCAAAAACTGCTGGTAATCTTTGCTGTGCAGCGAGATTTAAGATGTTCGTCAAAGCTTTGAATCACTTTGTCGAAATGATTTGATGCACAAAAATATCCTAAAAAATACAAATAACTAGCAAACAACATAAAACACTTAGAAGCTCAACTCACAAAAAAAGTTTAAGGGGAATCAATATAAATAAATATCAATAAAGAACGCAGATCAAGATAATCTAAAGACAAAACATATGAGATTCCACTCACGTCCTTTCTGTGGGATTTTAATTAAAATATGAAAAAAACAATCAAACCTAAGGAAGTAATGAGAAAAAGTTTCAAACGAGAAGAGATAACATGTTTAAATGATTAAAAAAAGCTGAAATCACAAAAGGTTACATCTTTTTCTTAATTCATCTATAGTGCAGAGTTTTTCTGTGATTAAATATACAAATCAACTGATAATCTCTAATGTCTGCTCTGCTTTTTTTATACATCTCCCCAAACATATGTCCTTGAAATGTGACCATAGAAAAGCAGCTGGGAATGTTTTTCCTTTTTATACATTACTATTATTTTAGGACCAGCAAGCAGAGAAGTTTGCTTTGTTCTGCAGCTCTTCAGTGCCACACAGCCCAGACAAACAGTCAGTAAAACATTCAAATGTCCTATCTCAACAAGGATAAACTAATCTTCTAATGACCAATCGGGGAGGAAGATGACCAGTTTGACAAAGGTATGAGTAGAACAGACTGATTGCTTGGATTAATATTTGAAGGTTCAACACACATTCCGACTTGCTGAAGCCTTTCCTGATTTCTTTGTGTGAAGTCATCAAATTCAAACTCGACTCCCACAAGCTTTTTTTTTTAAACTCTTCGTTTCCCACTTGTAGAAAGTGAGAAATCTGACTTTTGTTTTAAAAAAAAAAAGACTTTAGAATAAAATACATGGTTACCCAGAAACCTCTTGCGTACGAAACACAAACACTCTGCAACGTGATAATAAGAGGTTCTTAAAACTAAGAGCTGAACAGATACACCCACTGCAAACAAACACTGATGCAATGGTGGCTGAAAAACATGTTTGACAACATAAGCACTTATGCACTTATGTCAAGACACACCTAGCTGTGTCTTGACAGACAGCCATTTAAAAAACATCCAAAATGTTTTTTCTTGCTACTGAATATAAAACACCACATTTTAGAATTTGTTGCCAGTGCTGAACCACCAAAGAAAAACATTTTTTTTTCAAGCTTTAAACCAAGTTTACTTTAAGCACACATTCTGTGGAATCACAGATTCCAGCACAAAGAAAACGGAAAAGAAAATCAAAGGTAAAAACGGCATATTGTGGATCACATCCACCAAACAGGAAGTCCTTGATAGCAGGCGTTGTGGCACTTCCACTCTTACTCTTCAGCTATGCCATCCATGCTTTCACATCTACTGTTGGGACATTTTTACTTGAGCAACAGATAAAAATCACCTGTCTGTCCTGCAGCCTAAAACTGAGGGTGTGGTGGTATGCAAATATTCCACCTTCCAGATGTCAAGACAAGACCAGACCTGTGACTCCTCCTTATCCTAGTTTCTCGCTCCCACCCTGAGGTTCTATAAGCTGTCAGCACACTGTCGGGGTCATTTCCCAGCCAGGTGGACCGTCATTCTTTTATTTATTTTCTTAAAGGACATGTAGAAACACTCCCTAAATTAGATCATACTTAGGGTTCTCCTTCGATCATCTTTTGGACTATTTTCAAAGCATTGCCAGTGGTGTTTTAGTTATGAATTACCAGTTACCAATGCAACAAATATGGTATAGCAATATTGGAGCAAGCCAAACCTACAGTTTTGAACCAGATGTCAGCTCAGGCGAGGAAAACAAAGATATAAATCTATAAAGTCTGAAAACAAAACCACGAGGCTAAAGATCTCCTCAGTCATTGGCCAGGAATTAAGAAGGCGGAGCAAAGCAACAAGAGAAAGAATAATGGAAGTCCTAAGCTTTTAAAAGTTCATTTTTAAAACTTTCTATTTCACTGACCAGTTTTGAATGTCTGCATCAACGTGAGATACAACTCTTTTTCTTTGCTACTTTGGTACAGCGGAAGCATGCTGCAAGACGCTGCCAAGGAGACGTCAGCTATGAAGGTGCGCTGATAAGTGTTTATGACATAGATTGTCATAGATTGGGAAACAGTGTGAGAAGCAATGTGTATAAAGTTACAAGTTTTGACGAGCCTGCATTCATACAACCACACTTCAATGAGTTGCTGTTGCATCGCTGCTCTATGTTTGTCTGTGGCTCTCTGTTTACGTCATAAAATGATCAGCTACGGTGGCCGTTGTGGTCCAGTGGTTCTGCTTCGACCACAGAGCCTATTCAGACTGAGAGAGCCGGATCTTAGTCCAAACGGAGATAAACCGAGACCACCTCGAAAGATAGAGGTTGGAGAGCGGTTCCTGGTCCTGGACCAGGGTCCGTTTGGGTGTATTCGGACTTCAAATTCGTTCCGGGATTATCGGGGGAAATGAGCTTTGGTTCACTTTGAGGGAGCCAATAGTGTCCAGTCTGAATACACCCAAAAACACAATGTTCATCAGAGTGAGCATGTAAGTCTGAATGTAGGTTAGTTGCATCACGTCTTTTGGTTCTAAAAGACCAGCTGAAGTATTGGCAGATGTACTAAACCTGTGTTAATACTAATATATGAAGTCAGCGCTCAGGTGGACTCACCTGCTGCAGGACTTTGTCCAGGGGCTCAGCTTTGATGATGTCCTCCACAGTCAGCCCAGTCTCCTCTTTGCATTGGTCCGTCAGCTCCAAAGAGTCTGGCTTCACATAACATTTATGAAGTTTCCCAACCTGTGAAGGGATTTATGGTTTCATGGCACAGAATGTGGTACAAAAAATAAATAAAATAAATATGGCCACCGCCTCCCCAAATACAGGAAACAAAAAATTGACAAAAGAGTTGCAAAGCTAACTTAATTGTCAATAAAGTTTTGAAAAGCTTTCATGCTGAACCAAAAATTGTGTACTTTCTCCTTCAGCTTAAAAAAAACGCCACCTCTCACCTGTGTGTTAAAAATGTTGGTCACCTGTGAAAAGGTGAGCATGTAGCGTTAGCTAGCACGCGTGCACAGCAGGGCAGCAAACGGCCACACAGACTAAGCACACACCATGTTGATTTAAGTGTCAAACATCCTCCTCTACAGGTAAGACAACAACGCCACAAACACACCGGCTACACAAGAAACCGTACAACGAAGGAGGGGGGTCAGAAAGGTCCGTACCTTTTTCTCATGTAGATCCACAATTTGCCACACCAAGAGAATTATTTCCCTCTCATCCGAACCCAGTTTACCCCCATTTGCACCAGCTGTTGCCCCAAAGAACACCACCAGAGTATCACTGTGCGAAGCCATCAGGGACCACAAGGGTAAAAACTACAATTAAAGCAAAGATTAAAATAAAAAAATAACACGAGGGATCACCTTTTCCAAGTGATAAGGAGAGCGAACAAAAGGGCTGGAAACTCAATTGAGGTAAACGCAAAGAAGGAGGGAAAAAAGGGAGATTATTTTCAGAGGAGCCACGGAAGAGTTTGCGGTCAGACTCTACCTGTTGCTTTACTTGAGTGCGCTCTATCCAGAGATACTGGTTTAACTGGTAAAGACGGGTGGAAATCCGTGTTCCCTTCACACGAACTCCATAACAAGCCCAGAGATTTTTTTTTTCTTTTCTTTTTTTCCCTCTCCTGTTTTTTTTCCGAGTTACCTGTGTCGCTCGGCCTTTGCCTAAGGGCGTCGCCTATTGGCTGATTTGCAAAGGTGAGGGCGGGACGCCGAGCTCACTGCCGGGCCGTGATTGGCTCGTTGGTTCCTGTTGCATCAGGAAGTGGTGTGCCACAGAAAGGGCCCCCGTGAGGTGTTTCCAGAAATCCTACCGGTGTTTAATCAAAAACCTAACAAACTTACGTAAAGAGTTAACTTTAGTGAGTTTGCATCAAAGTTTTCACTTAGTAGATGATGATTTTTGGCCAAAAAGGCGTGACCTTTAAAAGTACAAGTTGGTTTTTGTTGTTATTTTTATTATTTTTATCCAGAATCCAATCCACAAAATTACTTACATAACATCCAAAGAATAGATAGAAAAATGGAAAAATTTTCACTATGACAAGTACAAAAAATAATAAAAAAGCTTCTTAATTTCATAAATGAAATCAATCCATGGTAAAACTTTAGGCTAAAAGTAATACATATAAATACTGTAAAAACATACAAAAAATATATATTATTCACCACTAGAAACCGGAAAGTAAAATGAATTTGTTGCTAAATAAGGGTGCATTTGTCGTTTATAAAAAGGAGGATGATCAAATTGTTAAAACCAGAAAAAAGAATTATGAAGAAAATACTACATGACCACATTTCTGCTAACTAAAAAAAAGCAGCCACTGTTGCACAATTCAAGCAGTCTAATAGAAAAAGTCCATATTTAATTTTAATGTTTTCTAGCCATGTTCAAAATGTTTATTGCAGTGGGGTAACAACTGTTCTCAAGTCTTTTTTTTTTGTCCTTACTATGTCAAGATGTTTTGAACAGATAGAAACTGTTAAACAGTGATGTGCTTCATTTTTTCCCCCACACAAATCTCTTTCGAACTGGATGGAAGGTTGTATCCCTGGACATCCCTGGACGTGAGCTTCATCCTATTCTTATTATCATGTTTCCTAGAAATTAAAGATTTCATTTTCAAGGACAATATGAAACTGACTGAGCGTCTTACCTGCAGTCGCTCATCAGTCTTGTGTATTCTAAGATTCATTGAGGATTTACCCCAGGAAAATAAAAGTAAATAATCGAAATTTAGCTTTGTAATTTTACCCAAAACTAAGTCAACATTTTGGAAGCATGTACTTTCCTTTATTTTGTTGCCACTATAACAGACAGCACTTTGTTCCAGCAAACATTTTTAATCTATCTTTCTTTTATTTGTCACAAACCTTTTCGCTAAAGTATTTCTAAAGCATTTCTGCCCCATTGTTAGTTTAAAAGAGATTTGAGGCAAAAAGAGAAGGTGGATTGGAATGCAAGAGGGACTGTAGAAAGTCAAAATTAAAAACGACTTCATTCAGAAAGAGATTACTGCTAATAATGAGAGGTAAAAACAAGACTGAACACGATGAAAAGAAGCTCTAAACCCATGGCACCTTTTCCCCCTTTAACCTCCGTTAACTCTCTAAAATCAAACCATATGAAGATATGTTGTGTCTCTCAGAAGAGCTTTTTGCATTCGACTTATAATTTGACTTTTTTTTTTGACTTAAAGAAAATTACAGTAATATTTATGCAAAGCAGACATGGTTTAACTTAAAAGGGTTTTGCAACCTTGGTTAAGTCTTTGGCCTGGTTCCTAGAATCCCACGTTTTGTTGCCACCAACACTCCCTTTTCTGCACACTAAGGGCCTGCAGACTGCAGAATACACGGAATTTTGTATCTATTATCCTCCTTTTATTTAAAGCTCAATTATTTACACTTGTTTGTAGGTGGAAAAACTTTCTCTAACCACATCACTTTGATTTCTCCAGTCAAACAGCTTGAGCTGAAGGCCTGGACAAAAGAACTTCTAGACCTTTGTTGATGGCACAAAACAGCTCAGTTATGTCAGAGGGCTTAAACTAGGGACTGTGACACAGGAGTCCTTATCATTTATTTAAAAAAAACAGAGGTTTGTCTAAGCAGCAAGTTTAGAAAAATCACAGCAAATTAATAACTGAAATCTAAATATAATTGTTAGATTATTCTAGCATTAAAAGCCGTATATTGTTTTCCTGGTTCATCTCGCTTCCTTCTTTGGTGGGAAGACTTTCAAAGCCGTGTTTTTCCATGACCACATTCAAAGTGAGCTTCAGTAAAATTCAATGAAGGCTGAGAAAAGATCAGGAGCTTTAAAATGGGTGTGGTCGAATCAGATCGAGTTCAAGACTCAAATAACTCGCCACCTGGAAATGAATCATATGGATTGCAGTTTTCTAGAACGCTTTCAGTTTTCTTTTGCTTCAAATTGCTTGACTGAAATTAACTGTCAAAATCATCACATTTATGGAGGATTCAGTCTGTTTTTTATACATTATTAGAGATTGGGGATTTTTCTTTCAAATATGTTACATTACTGAGTCCCAGAATAAGACGAACACTAAAGGAAATCTTGAGGAAAAAGTAACATTTTAAGTTGACCTTTAAAAAAATGTGAGAACTTCACAGGAGCACAATTATGCCTCAGAAAGTTGTACTGCCATCTACTGGTAAAAAAACAGTCTTTTCTGTCAGGTAAGCAATATTTATTCCTTTTTACATATGTCAATTGGGGCAGCACTATTTTACAACAGTGTTGGCCCAATTTAGTGATCAAAAATAACATGTATATTATAAATCTGTTTGTATATACATAGTTGAATAAAAGTGCAAGATGAACAATGACCTCATTCCAATGCTCTCCTTTAAGTGAGAAGACACTGACAAACACTTGGGCTCAATTCCTCTTTTTGCAACCCCACGGAGGAAATTTAAGTCTTTTTTAAATTTGGCAATCTTCATGTTGAGAGGAAGTGGAACGCTTGGGTTTTGTTCTAATGCAACAACTTTAGGCAAATCTACATTTGATATTTTATCTGACTGCTAACTAGAAAAAAACAAACAAAAGAATGAACCGAACAAACTTTAAGGTTCTCTTAGTGCAAAGATGGTCAACACATTCACAGATTAGAAAAGTTTAAGAACAGACAAGTTATGCAAGAAAGAGGTCATTGCTACATAAGTGTAAAAAATGAGAAGTGGTAAAGATTGACAGCAAAAAAAAAAAAGAAGCACTTTTGTTTCCACAAGCAACAAAACACCTCAGAATCAGTTATGTAATCAGAGCAACATGCTTTCTTGGCATTAATGAAAAACAAAATTACCAAAAAGAAAAAAAAAACAGTTTTTGTTTAAATAGGGAATGAGAGACATTGAGCAAGGATATAATAAAATAAATATGTTGTCACAAAGAGAACATCAATAACACTCTCATATGATTTCAGCATCAGGATGGTGTACCTTCACACATTTTCAGCAAAACATCCATTTGGACATTAGAATCAGCCCCACACTGGGAGGTTTCAGACTGATTGCTGTGTTTCTTGGCCACAAAGGACACCTCCCTGTTGCCCTCACCTGGGGAGGTGCTGGAGATGTGACGGAAGAGCTTCTGGATGCCAGTCTCACGCAGGGATTCTCTGAACGAGCGAGCTGCAAACATGTAGAGGATGGGATTGATTGTGCTGCTGACGAAGACCAAGGCTCCTGCAATGGTTGCCATGGTGCTCCTGATGCTCTCCAGACTATCCGCTGCATCTTTGTAGGAATCTTGGATGGCCAGTATGACGAGTGAGAGAAGATTTCCAATGTGATAAGGTGTCCAACAGATAGCAAATGCAATCACAATGCCGCTAATCACTACGGTGGACTTGCGTTTTGACCTGAAAGTCATCTGAGTGATGCGACTGCACAGGCAGCCGTAGCAGATCACAAGGATGGTAAAGGGTAATATGTAACCCAACACTGTTTCTAGCAGCAGACACACCAGTTCTTGAGTTGTGGAGGTGTAGGAGCGGTAAAGACACTGCTCCTGTCCAAGACTCTTATCAACTATCTGAGTTGGGATGACAGGTATGCTGAACAAGAACGATGCAGTCCAAACAGCCAGAAGAACTTTGTTCAAAGCTTGTTTTCTCTTCCAGTTAACTGATGCAAAGGGGTAACGCACAGCAATAAAACGCTCCACACTCATAAGCGTTATAATGAAAACACTGCTGTACATACAGGCGTTGATCACAAACACCATGGCTTTGCAACAGGCTTCCCCGAAGACCCAAGAGTGCGCCAAAGAGTAGATCCACAGAGGCAGAGTGACGAGGACCAGCAAATCTGCTGCAGCCAGGTGCAGGATGGTCACCACGGTGTGAGAGCGCTGCTTAACGTGCCTCAGGATTGTCCAAATCACAAACATGTTCCCGGGAGCCCCAACCAAGAAGGACAAACCCAAGATCACGCAAGCCCCTACTGTTCCACCATCTAACTCCCAAGTGGCCATTGTCTCTGAGGGAACGCGCTCATCGGAGATGCTCATGCTGCAAGTTTAAATGCTGACTGTGATGTCTGGATGGCAAGAAAAACAGATGTATTCAATGGGAAGTCTTCACTTCTCGTTTATGCTCAGACCACACAGGAATACAGCATTGCTTCACATGCTTTTATGAGACAAAACTAGACTCACACCTGCTCATTTTGAGGTCAGCACACAGGAAACAGGCCTCAGAATTAAAACTCAAATAAACTGCAAAATGTTTGTGTTCTTTTCAAAAGAACTGTGGAAAACACCGATTTTAAAGCGAAATAGTAAACATTGTTATTTGAAATGACAAAATGTAAACAGTTTGAGAAGATCATTGAAGCTTTTCACTGAAAACAGTGAATTTACCAAAATCATCCTTTATATAACAGTTTTGATAATGAGTAATGAGAATTGTAAAAAAGGGTGAGATTTTGTTCTCTTGTGTTCAAAGTAAGAGGATATTATCTTTAATTTTTTAAAGTAAAATAATAGTAATGAAAACTTGTGATTAAAAAGGTAAACAATTCAAAGTCAACAAAATTTGTAGTTCAAAAATAAGACAGGCCAAATGGTTGAAAATGCGCTAATGTTGTCACATTATTTCATGTTTAACAGTTTCCCGGGTTTAAGGTGTTTTTAACACGTACTATCAGTTATTAGTTCCTCCTGGGTGGATGGTCCCTGTTCAGACTGCTCCTGTACTGCCAGCTCTCTGAGTTCATTTGTGTAAGCAGACATTTCCTGAAACAGCCTAACCAGGCGAGAGCCTTCCAGACTTTCCCTGAAATTCTTCGCAAAGAAAGCATACAGCATGGGATTCACCGAACTGCTGATGAAAACAAGAGCACCGGAACTAAAGACAAGATACTCTGGGACGCATTCGTGTTTGGTGTCTGACATCAGCAGGCAGACCACGTCAATGATGTTAATAATATGGTGAGGCAGCCAGCACAGTATGAAAGCAATCACCACAGCGTGAACAAGAACCACCGACTTTGGCTTTGAGTTAAATTTCAGTTTCTTGATTTTCATGCTGACATGACAGCTACAGATAGAAAGAATAATAAAAGGAAGCACAAATCCGGCCACCGTCTCCAGGCACACGATGATGATTGCTTGGGTATCAGTACTGAATTCTTTAAAAAAACACTGGGTAACTCCATCCGTTTCGCTTAAAGTTTGGGTCAGGATGGCTGGCGTCCCGAGAGAAAAGGCAAGGAGCCACAAAAAAAGAAGAAATCTGTTCATCAAACTTTTGGTCCCCCAGCGCAGCATCACAAATGGATAAGAAATTGCTACAAAACGCTCCATGCTCATTAGAGTGATGAAGAAGATGCTGCTGTACATGCAGGTACTGATGAAGTACACCAAAGCCTTGCACGTTCCCTCGCCAAACACCCAGGTGTGTGCCAATGAGTAAATCCACAGAGGCAGGGTGATGAGGACCACTGTGTCTGCAACAGCAAGATGCAAGATGAGCATTATGGTGTGTGAGCGCTTCGTCATGGATCTCAGGATGGTCCAAATCACAAAAAGGTTTCCTGGAACTCCAATCAGGAAGGACAGGCCCAGAATAACGCACACCAGTACAGTCCCAGTGCCATACTCCTCGGGAGCCTCTGTGGGGGATTCCATGGTGAAGAGGTTCATCCTTCCAAAATGAGTTCTTCTTCTCACGTTCTCCTCTGTCTGACTAAGAAATGATTGAAACTGCTCCAGAAACAATACTCCACTTCCCTTTTTTGGGTAAAGTGAACAGAAAGCTTATATTTTCAATGGCCCAATCATTAAATGACAACTGTTTTGCATTTCAAATGTTGTGTGTTTTAGTAAAATGTCTTGTTTTATTTTTTTTGTTTGTTCTTTTCCTTGGTAAAACTAAATCTTAAAATGCATATAAATACAGATGCTGCATTGCTTTTCTTCTGTTGTTAAATGAAAATCCAGATATTAAGAAGAAGACTGCAGCCTTTGGCCACTGATTCAGACGTCCAGACAAAAACTAAAAAAAAAAAAAGACATCCCAATTAACTGACCTGGTTTCATAATCATAACTCTGTATGCTTTGACATGTACAAAACATTTAATTATTCAAGGCAACAAGAACCTTTCGTTGCTTTTTGCTTTAATTACTGTGTCGTGAGATGTGCTGATCGATAGTCTAGAGCTGTAATGTGAGTGAAAGTGTAATCTCCCATGACACTGACTGGTCTAAAAACATTGAAATAGAGAAAAAGTTACCTGAAGTCACACTTTACTTCAAACGCCCAGCCCAGGTATAAAATAAAATCAAAAGTGAAGCAACTTTTATTTTTGACTTTGAATCTGTCAAGATAAATGTTAACTTTGGACCCTGCTACTTCATTTTTGCCATCCATCATAGTGGCTAATAATTAACAACTGACTGTGAAGTTTTAAGTTTATGTTATGCTGTTGATACTGTAACTCTTCCTCATGCAGATGTGGAGATTATTTCGATATAGTTCCAATTTTTTTATTTTTTTCATTTTACAAGATAGATTTTTATCCCAGAGTGAAAGCTGAAACATATAACTAATCCTACCATACCTTTCTACCATACTGAATGGTCACCTTCATTTGCAAAATTCAAAGTGTTTCCACACATTGGACTGTAATGATGGCTTGATCATTGTTGCTTCCATCACATGTGTGTTGTCCTCTGTGATGGCACGTGGTCATTTTTATATTAGTAAAATCAACCTACCGTGCCTCAATCCAAATGGGATATTCCAAGATCAATATAATCGACGTATTTAATCTTGAAGCAGTTACATTATGGTATAGGTTGATTTGATAAACAACTTGCCAATCAATCTTGGAGCAGAGCTACTGACCACTGCAGCAGAGTTTATGTACACAAAACACACAGTCTCACAATCAGGCACCTGAAGGCATCGCAAGTTTAAATCTTACCCATTGACTTCATCAACGAAAGCTGTTTACCATTGGTTGAAAAACATGTGGCAAATTTTCTTGGGCAGCACAACTGTACAGTTTATTGTCCTATGTTCTTCACTCTGTCATTTCCATGTTTTTAATAAAGAATTGAAAGAAGGAAAAGAAAGAACTGTCATCTATTCTGGTGCCCATCAAATATATGTTTCTCAAAAATATGGGATTCTAATATCAGATTTTTTTTAGAAAGGGCAGTATTTTAAGAAATCTTATAACAAATCAGCTTCCTCCATCTAACCCTGTTTTCTGCATCCTCTAACACCAGCTATTTCATGTCTTTGTTCAATGCATCCATTAACCTCCTTTGGTCTTCCTCTAGACCTCTTGCCTGGCAGCTCTGGACTCTGCATCCTTCTACAAATATATTCACTGGCTCTCCTCTGGACATGACTGAACAATCTCAATCTGGACTCTCTGACTTTATCTCCAAGATCTCTAACATGTGCTGTCCCTCTGATTTAATCATTCCTGGTCACTCCCAAAGAGAACCTCAGCATCTTCATTTCTGCTACCTCCAGCTCTGCTTCCTGTCTTTTTCTCAGTGCCTCGGTCTCCAGACCAAACATGGCTGGTCTCACCACAGTTTTGTACACGCTCTGCCTGCTTCTCCACTTCTTTTCCACTCTCTCCATTACTCTGGACTGTTGACCCTAGATACCAGTACTCCAAATCCTTCACCTTCTGTATCTCTTCTCCCTGTCACCTCACTCTTCCACTTGGGTACCTCTGATTCACACACAAGTACTCAGTCTTTCTGCTGCTAACCTTCATTTCTCTCCTAGCTTCTCCTCCACCTGATCCCTGCTACTGCTATAAATCACAATGTCGTCTGCAAACATCATAATCCATGGTGATTCCTATCTAACCTCATCTGTCAGCCTGTCCGTCACCATTGCAAACAGGATGCACAGACTGACAGATGAGGTTATAATCTACCAAATACACTTTTCCTTACATTGTGTGCTAAGTTTCATACATAGATATTATAATTCAATAAACTACACACGCCACTCTTTGTTAAGGTTGCAAGCTGTTGTCATTAGCGGGTGAATTTTCAAAGAAACGACCCCTCCAGTTCTCCAGAATGAGAAGCGTCTGTTCTTGTTTGTTCTAGAAATTCCCAGTTCCTGTCTTCTTGCTTTATAACACGTTTAATAACAAACAGGTGGATTCAGATACCTGATAGCAGCAAAGGTAAATTGCATTTTAAGTGTGTTAAGTGAGTTAGAAGCACTTGCTTGAGATCGTGTGAAACATGATTTGCATGGCGATGCCTTTAAACAGTCACGATGACGTAGTTTCCATGAGCAAACAAGAAGCAGCTCGCTCGTTCAGCCGTTCAGCTACTGACTGCTCGGTGGCGTAAACATGACGATGTTGTCGTCCTTTATCTTCTTCGTGCAGCTGCACTGAAACTCGGCCCAGTGATTAGTACATTGCCCGGGATATTGGGTCAAACTTTGTCTGTGAGAAACTGTAAGTGGGCGTCTTCACACAACCCCGCAGTTTGGCGTTCGGCACATTAGCTTCGCAGCAAATCTTGGCTAACAAGCTAGCTAGTATTAGGTAACGTTAGCAAGGTGAATTACCAACACTAGACATGTTAACTCCCTTGGAGTACTCTAGATATTGTTCGGTTTGAGTATTTATTTAAGTACACCCAATTAATGAATACCTATATAGGTTTTTTTTAATTAATAAAAAGGGGATGTTAACAGTTTCCTGGGTGCATTGCGTCAATAGACTCTGTTGTGTTAGCTTATTTTTGCTTTACTTTTTGAATAACGTTAATGATTTTTGAACTACTTTAAATCAAACAGTAAGTTTTTGTGACGACTTGTAATCGCCCTCAAACTGCAAACCACTTTGATTATGTAATGTATTGGTTTAGCTCGTTAAAGTGAGGCTAACGTCGGCTAATCCAGTTGTGTGTTAACAGGGTCTTATTATTTTGTATCGTTGAAGTCAGACCACTGCAATGCCTCTAATGTTTCTGGAGAGGTTTCCGTGGCCCAGCCTACAGACCTACACAGTACTGAGTGTGGCTTTACTCGCTGGGAGCATCTTCAGTGCCTACACTACTGTCACAGACCCCGGCTTTGGGGCCTTGGAACCGGAGGATACACCTGCTCCCTCCCACGTTGATCTTGAACACCTAAGCAATGCAATCGGTAACTCAGAACTGGCAACAACTATCCTGTGGTATCTTGTGACTGACAGTCTGTTCGTGTGGGTAAGTCTCATCAACTGTAAAACTTTAGACTAATACCATAACTACCAAAACTCACTTTATACCTTTTTTTTAAAAAATAGGTGCTGGTGAATACATTCTGCTGTTCCTTGATGCTAATTGCAAAAATGATTCAGTATGTGGTCTTTGGACCTCTAAGAGTCAGCGAAAAGCAGGTGAATTTTTAATTTTCCTGAATTCAGTGTGTTTACTGCTACTTTAAAAAAATGTTCACAATATTTCAGCAGGCAATAGACTAAAAGGAATGTAAAGAATTGCTTTTCTCATCTCCTGCAGCATCTCAAAGACAAATTTTGGAACTTCATCTTCTACAAATTCATTTTCATCTTTGGAGTATTAAATGTGCAAACAGTTGAGGAGGTGGTCATGTGGTGCTTGTGGTTCTCAGCTCTGGTCTTTCTTCATCTAATGGTCCAGCTTTGCAAAGACCGCTTTGAATATGTAAGTATGTGGAGCAAATGTCATTTTAATCTCAACAAAAAAGATTTACGGTTGCAGTCTGATTTTTATTTTTTGGTCTAAATATTTATTGATTTGTTCTAAACATTTTTTTATGTTTATGTATTTGCTGCCGTGCTTTTTATTTATTAAACTTGGTCGTTCTTGTTCGCTTAATGAAATGTTATTTAACATAGAAGCAAAATTTGAAAAGCAAGGAGAAAGAAATGGCAGATTTTGAGCTGTTCTATTTAGTTTTGGATTTAGGGACTTGGGACATAGGACTTTTTAAATGTTTAAATGTTTTTAAACTTTTTAAACTTTTAAAAGTTTTAAATGTAGGGACCTACCGGAGATTGCTTCCACTTGGCGCCATTGTTAACCCATGGTGTAGTTTACACCAGACGCGAAGCGCAGCGGTCCTGCGTGGCTCGCTCGCATTGTGCAGTGATCGTTTTGCCATCTGGTCTGTTTTTGCGCGAGCCGCAAGTGATCCGCGTCCATTCTGGCAGTCACCCCAAGACACACGAGAAAATCCAGTCAATTTTCAACTTACAACTAATATTTCATAATAAAATATTGTGACCAAGATGGATAATGTCAAATTCATTGTAGAAGTGGAGAAGTACAGAGAGTTGTTGTACGACAGGCAAAAAAAGCTCTAAATAGCCACAGCTGAGCAGAAGTGCCTGTCGACTGTCGCAGAAAACTACGTCTGGTGTGAACTGGAGGTAAGCATATCACGCGCACTCCGCCCGCCAACCGCTTCACATCGCTTCCGCGTCCGATATGAACCAGCCATTAGGAATCTCTAGAATACAGCAAATGTTGGAAAATATCAAAATTCTACTCTAATCTTTTGTGTAATTAAAGTTTCTGAATTTCCTTCACTGCTCACTTCTGAATTCTGACGTTTTACTCAACAGTGCCACCAATATCTGTATCATTTTTTTCTTCTTCTTTTAAACAGAAGAAAAACAGAAGAAAAATAAACATGTAAAATTTTTCTTGGGAAGCTCTGATTTTGTTAGCTATTTGTAAACTTGGATACCATTGATGGATATCTAATCTAAAATGTTTTGTCAGGTTCTACAGGTTTTGGTTTTCTAATTGACTGGGAAACATGCCAGCACACGTTTAAAACTTGTTCTTACTTTGATTTACACAAACCGTTATTAACTTCTTTCTAGTTGCTGTAGCAAGACTACATTTTCTTCCAAAGCATTATCTTATGGTTCTTCTATGTAAAGTCTTAAACTCAGTTTGTTTCTCTCTTAGATCTATTATTAGCTCCTTGTGACGGCATGTTACTGATACAGTTTCAGTTGCTATATTGGCTTCCCCCTGGTTCAAATAGTGTTCTACATGTTGGGGAAAGCAAAATATCAAATTTTATTTCCTTCTACAAGCATTACCATTGAATTCATAATTAAATATATGTTGCTGCTCTGATTTAAGGCAGTTTTAGTTGCTATAAATTATTATAGTTTCTACTTGGAGTATCTGCTAGTTCTACTTTCCTGTTAATCTTTTTTTGGTTCACACGCCTCACTTTGTATGCTCGACTGTGCGCTAGTCCTCTGGCCCTGTTTCATGTTCCCTCTCGGGTTGAAGTCTTTTGTGTTCCCCCAGCTGTTTTCCTTCCTGACTCTTCAAAGCTGTAGGTTCCCACATTTGGGTCGAGATAAAACATTTGTGTGAATTCATTTAAAAGACTTTAGAAGACAGATTTGATTATATTGGTTTATGCGCTTGCAGCTGTTGACGTTTTTAGGGCAGAATAGTTTGATCATTTGGGAACAGAACAGGTTTTTAAGAGCAACTGTGGAGTCCTTGGTCTATTTTGTTTGCTTTTTCTCTTCTTTCTCACCCCATGACATTTGCAATAGAGGCACCAAGTGAACTCTGTCATATTTATTCAATCCTTTTTTTATAGGTAGGAAGAACATTCCAGGAAAACGGGTCCTGAAACTCAAGACCTTTAGAAAGAGAACTTTAAAAAAATGTCTGCTTTACTAAAGGTTTTTTTTCTATTTCTCCAGCTGTCTTTCTCCCCCTCAACTCCTATGAGCAGCCACGTGAGAGTGCTTTGTCTGCTGGTCTCTCTGCTCTTGGACTGCTGTGGTCTTGCTGTGGTCTGTGGATTCTTAGGGGCTTCACATGGCATGCACACTCTCTCCTTTATGGCAGCAGAGGTAAGAAACTGAAATCACAGCAAAAAGAAAGAGGCAGTGTTAAAAAAAAAACATATATATAGTGATTGCAGGGAAAATGTTTTGTTCTGTCTAGAGACTCCATTCACAGCAGTTAATGATGCTCAGGACTTTTTTTTCATCACAAAAAGTGAGGTGTGGATGGAACCAGAAACACATGGATGGCTTTTGTGGAAAATGTTTCAAACTGTTGCTGCATCCGCCTTAATTAGTCTCCAGTGTTTCCTCACAGAGAGAAAATTCATGAAAATTTTGCAATGAAGATAGTGGAGAAGTGCTTGTTTTTATAACCTCCATCTTTTATTGGAAATAGTTTGTGAATTCATTACATCTCTGATAGAAATAAAGTCTGAAATAGTACATTTTGGAAAAGAGAAGTTGGAGGTTGTAGTGATAACTTCTTTTAGGCAATAGTTGTTGTTATGAGCAACATTAACACCGACTCAACATTTTACTGTACATTATCCTTTCTTATTTCTGTTCAGAGGAAGATTCACGTAGCTGTTTTTTTTTTTTCTTAACAGAGGAACGGCATTAATTTGACTAACTTTATAAACTGTTAACATGCTAAAAACAGAGAAGGTTGAATATTCTGATTGGTGTGCTTTGGAAATCTATGCTAAAGTTTGCAGTCACATCAAGGGCTTCTTTTGGTTTTCAGGTACATTGCACAATAAAAGCAAGAATCCTAAAAAATGCATGAAAGGTTTGAGATTCCCACATCCATGTCAAAGATCACAGTGGCTGACACTCCTTAGCAGTTGACTCTGTTGTGGGTGGAGACTCTTGACATGTTGAAGATAATGCATTGAGCTTAAAATTACTTAAAATTCCTCAAAATGTCAGTTCATCTTATGTGTATTCACATGTACATAACAAAAACTCACAAAATACAGTTTACGGGAAGATCAGCCCCTACATCTCTCTGGGTGTGCCTGTTATCACGTGATTAGGAAACGGAGCTCAGGCACGAGCTTATTGCTGGAGGCGTTGTTGCTGCCACGAGGGAGAGATTAGTTATGGAAAACTTTAAAAACAAAATGTTTTAAAAACATATGTTTAGACTTTTATTTAAAAATCGTATCTATTCTCACTTATCTGATTAAGAAAGTGGCAAAAATGTCAAGTTTTACCTGATATTATTTGAAATCTAAGTTCAAAGCGTCTGAAAAGAAATCTTTGACCCAGCATCCAAGTTGCCTTTAAACACATTGTCTATGCACCAATCTGGAGATGTGAAAGGAGTCAGATCTGATCTGTGTATAAATGCGGTTTTGTCTGTCTCTATCAGGCGATTGGTGTGTACTGTTTAAAGATTTGGATGTGAAGGAGGCAATCCATCGCTAGTTTTATACTGCTGTTATTTGAAGTTGTGAATGCCTAAATTATATTTAGTTTTTTTTATATTTTGTAGTTTGTTGATGGAGTGTACATGTGAATATATAATTGCAAGTACACAGTTAGCGCAAAATGTATTGTATGACTTCCAAGAATTACGTCCAAACAAATCCAATGAGGCTATTTGCACTCCATAATTATCACCAAAAGAAACAGCGTGCATTAGAAGAGTCCATAATTATGTACAACACAGCTACATTACCCCAAGAATAACTTCTATATAACTCACTATCAAATGTGAAAAAGAATGTAAAGCATTTAAAACAAAAATTTGTGCAGAATGTCCCTCATTTGTTTTGTCAGTAAATGCAATCCATCTGTGTTGAATAATCAAACATTTTGGTTTATTTTTTTCATCCCAACTTTTAAACATATTTAGCATCTGTTTTTAGTGCTAAATTTAGTCATCCAGCATAAGATTTATGGTTTAATCATATATTAAAAGAAATATATTATTTGAAAAAAATTAGAAAAGGTAGCAGAAATGAGTCTACTTGGAATTTTTGTTTTTGTTAGAAGTTGGTTGATTAGTAATTTTTTTTTCAGAACAGAATAATTTGAAAGTTTTCTTTTTTTCTGTTTTTCCTTTCAGTGTTTGTTAGTGACGGTGCGGACTGGGCATGTAATTATGCGGTAAGTCTGTTTACACATGCAACGTATCAAACTGTTGGGGTGACATGGAGCATGCAAATGATGGATTTGAATTATCAAAGCTTTCTTTTGGTTTTATAAGCACAAAAAAGACTTTCTTGTGTCACGAAGGTGGGGGGTTATAATGTGCAAAAACTGATCCACATAAAGGCAGCTGATCAAAAATAGGGATTTTTTAGTTTGACAGCATTAAGTAAGAATATTGTAGTTTGGTTTATATGAAAATAAATTTTATGTTGTCCTAATTTAAGGGATGGTTTTACTTCTGTTTTGTGTTCATACTCTAATGTAGCAAATTAAAAAATAACCTTTTTCTTTTATGTGATTACTGCTTTCAATATATTTCCTCAAATCTAAATACTTGTTGGCATATTTCTCATTTTTCAGTTACTCCATCCATCTGTGGGATTTGAACCACCCAGGCACTTGGGAGAGCAAAGGCACTTATGTCTACTACACTGACTTCATAATGGAATTAGCTATGCTGTTTCTTGATCTCATGCACCACATTCACATGCTGGTACGATTTAGTATCATTTGAATGTATATTATTAGTTTTTTAACATTTGTTTTTTTCTGTGCTGAGTTTCTATCTTTTTTTCTTGACTTGTCCGTCCCATTAGCTTTTTGGTAACATCTGGTTGTCCATGGCAAGCTTGGTAATCTTTATGCAACTGCGATACCTTTTCCATGAGGTCCAGCGGCGTGTTCGCCGTCACAAAAATTACCTTCGTGTCATCAACAACATGGAGGCCAGGTAGGAAAATGTTTTTTTTTCTTGTTTTTTTTCTAGTAGCTAATTTTTAAGACATGATATGTAATTACACGTCGCGTATTTGTTTTGTTTATTCTTGACAGATTTGCTGTTGCTACAGCTGAAGAGCTAGCAGCCAATGATGATGATTGCGCCATCTGCTGGGATGCCATGCTGACGGCACGCAAACTACCCTGTGGTCATCTCTTTCATAAGTAATGAGGCAGTTATCTCTGTTTAAATTCATCCGATTGACTCGTTTTCTGGATATGACCAATCTGTATATAGATATTTATTTATATGTTGTTAGTGACCACTATTAAGCTATGCACCATTAATGCATATGTGTTTTGTGGATTTGGAGAAGCATTTGACTCTGTCCCCTGTGGTGCTCTGGGAGTATGGGGTCTGGGGACCCTTACTGAGGGCTGTCCAGTCTCTGTATGACCAGAGCAGAAGCTTGGTTTGCATAGCTGGCAGTAAGTCAGGCCTGTTCCCGGTGTATGTTGGACTTCGGCAAGGCTGCCCTTTATCACCGGTTCTGTTCATAGTCTTTATGGACAGAATTTCTAGGCGCAGCCAGGGCCTGGAGGGGGTCTGGTTTAGAAACCACAGGATTTCCTCTCAGCTTTTTGCAGATGATGTTGTCCTATTGGCTTCACTGAGCCAGGGCCTCCAGCATGCATTGGGGCGGTTTGCAGCCAAGTGTGAAGCGGCTGTGATGAGATTTAGCACCACCAAGTCTGAGGCCATGATTCTGGACCAGAGAAAGGCATTTTACCCCGTCTCAGGAGTGCTTTAAGTTTCCTGGGGTCTTGTTCACTGTATCAGTCTGTTGTGGTGAAGAGCACGCTCTCAATTCGATCTTTGTTCCAATACTCACTTATGGTCATGACCGAAAGAACAAGGCCTCTGATACAAGTGCCCAAAATAATCTTCCTCCGTAAGATGGCTGGGTGGTTCCTTAGAAACAGGATGAGAAGCTCACCCGGAGAGAGCTCGGAGTAGAGCTGCTGCTCCTCCACATCGAGAGGAGCCAGATAAAGTGGCTCGGGCATCTGATCTGGATGCCTCCTTGACACGTCACACTGAGCGGAGGCCCCGGGGAAGACCCGGGACATGATAAAGAGACTATGTCTCTCTGCTGGTCTGGGAACGCCTCGGGGTCCCCCCAGAGGAGCTGGAGGAAGTGGTTGAGTAAAGGGAAGTCTGGGCATCTTTGCTTAGACTGCTGCCCCCACATCCCGGTCTCGGATGAGCGGAAGAAGATGGATGGATGGATATTAAGCTTTTTAGTTTTTGGTGGCATTTATTTAAAAAGCAAAAGTTTGTTTGTTTTTTTTCCCCCAGTTTTTTATTTTTGGTGAGATAATTGATGAACCTTATTGTCCTTAAGCAGAAATGACTTTCTGTGTGACACTGGACTGTTTTGTGTGATTTTTGCAGCTCCTGTTTGCGTTCGTGGCTCGAGCAGGACACATCATGTCCCACATGTCGAACGTCGCTGAATATTAGTGGAGAAGGAAGTCAGGTCAGAAATCAGCAGCAGGGCGTTGGTTTGGAAGACAATATCGGCCCAGTTGGAACTGCTCCAGATGCTCGGCCACACATTAATCAGCACAATCACTTCTTCCACTTTGATGGTAAGTAACTTAAAACTGGAAATACTGTATCTGTTGGGGTCGCCAGTTAAAATGAAGCGATATGTGGGGACTTCTGGTTCCGGTCAAGGACTTCCGGGTCTAGACACGTTGACTGCAGACATGGCACAGATTGAATCATAAATACCAGATGTTCTTGGTGACTTTCATTCGTTCGTCCTTTAGGATCTCGCATTGCAAGCTGGCTTCCCAGTTTTTCAGTGGAAGTGATGCACACTACCAACATCCTGGGTATGGCTCCACCAAACAATTCTCAGCTTATGGCCATGGTAAGTCCATGTACACATTCAGAAGGAGTTCTTGTTAGTTTGTTGGAGATGGCTGTCTTTTTATTCCTGATAGTTTTTCATTCCTCATAGTTAAACACCAGCTGAAGGAATTTTTCTATATTTTTTTGAACTCTCAAGAATTTTTCAAATGTATGAGATTATGTCATTTGTTAAACACTTCCAGGGAGTTATTCTAAATTGCTCCAGATAACCACAAGCATTAGAAAGGTAAAGAAAAGTAAAGCCCACTGACCTCATATGTATTCCTTTTTATGTGAGCAAAATATAAACAAATGGGAAAGATTTTGTCCTACTTTTTGTAAACAAATTACAGTTCTTCTGTATGTTTTCAGTATTTTTATTTAAGTTGAAGCTTGAGTTGTTTGCTGAACTGTCTTTATGCAAACTTCTGTTGATAAGTCAATTTAAGACAAAAAGGCTGTAATATTAGTCTTTTCTGTGCTTACTTGTGTTCAGATTTTAGAAAATAGCGCAATTTAACTGAAGCTGCTCCATACAAAAAAAAAACCCTAGAATGTGTCTATTCTTAAGTCTAGCTGCTGTGTGTAATTAAAAAAAAAATCCTTCTCCTACATGTATATTCTTTATTATTTTTTCTCGTTCTCTTTTGTGCATTTCTGTTTAACAGACGCATCAGATTCAGGAGATGTTTCCTCAGGTGCCCTCATATCTTGTGATGCAGGACCTTCAACTGACTCGCTCTGTGGAAGTCACAACAGACAACATACTGGAGGGACGCATACAGGTGCCTTTCCCTGCACAGGTCAGCATAAATGCATTCTCTGCAGCAGCATTTTCTAAAAAAAAGCTCGTCATATGTTTGGTAGTGTTTGTTTGGTTTTTTTTTTTTTCCTTTTTAATTTGATTTTTTTTTTGGTGAGACAAAACCATGTATGTATCTTCTCCTCAGGCCATAGAGCATTCACCTACAAATGAAAATCCTCCGCAAGATGAGCAAGCAGGTCCCAGTGGAGCATCAGAACTGAATGCCAACGAGTCGAACAACATTGAAGCCAGGGGGGGGCGTTTCTCCAAGTCAGCGGACGAAAGACAGAAGATGTTAAAGCTGAGAAAAGAGGAGATGCTCCAGCATGCACGCAGGTTGGAATGCAACAATTCACATTTAAGGAATAAGACAGAAAATGATATGTGTGCAAAACAAGTCTAAGAAGGTTAAGTTTGCAGCCAAAACTGGTAGACACAACTATAGCAATAAAGTCAATTTTTGGTTGTGTGGTTTTCATAATGGTTTGGTTTCTGTGGTCACATCCAATTCTATTCTATGGTTCTAACCAGGAGATATTTGAACAAGTGTCCAGAGAATCAGGAAGAGGATTTGCCCAGACTGGAAGAGGACTCTGTCCCTGAAATGGACTTGACTGTGCTGAGACGTAGAACCATGGCGGCAGCTGCAGAGAGACGCATGCAAAACCAACAAGACGCAGCGCCCTGAAACCTGCTGTGCTATAGCTGGAGAGCCCATCACCTCATTATCCCAGAGACAACAGCAGTTATTTCAGCCTTGACCCATTTGGTGTTGTCAGTGGTCATCACCTTTTCCAAACTGTAATTAAAAGCATTGCAAACATGGCCTGTGGACTGTTTTAGGCTGCCTAAAAAAAGGTGAGAGGATTGGAAGTTGCCTCAGCATCACTGATTCTGCTGAATATTTGGAGACTCATAAATTGAAGAGTGCGCTTTAAGACTCGCTGTGGTGCATAACCCCTTATTCTCGGGCTGCTCACCGCAACCAACAGCTTCAACAGTATCGGTCCCTGTTGTGACGTGCTCTTAAAGTTACTGTTCAGAAGTCAGTCACAGGAAAGTCTTTAGAGAACAGGGTTCAGAAGGTGTTATTTCTTAATCAGATTTGGACTGGAGGCTTTTTCTTTTTATTATGTTTGGTCACTTGTTTTCCCTTTAATACAGAGAGCTTTTTTTTTTTTTTTTTATCTTGGATGAAGAAACTCATCCGGTCTGTGTGTCATTTCCCAACTGTGAAAAAAGTAGCAACATGTTTTGGTTCTTACCATACGGTAAGAGAATGTCATTTTAGTATTGGTCAGCCTTTCTGTCAACTCTGAATGTTTCTATTGACATTATGCTGCAAACAGTGTTTTTAATCGCATGGGCTGGTATTTGTTTAGTAAGTAACATCATCCAGTGTAGATTTTATTTTAAAAAGGGGGGACAGGCAGGCATATGAATCTTTGTTTTTCCAGTTTTGATGCCCCGAGAGGCAGAAATTCAGGAGGAATTGCATTTTGTACAAAACATTGGTTGTTATTTTTTTTTTTAAATCTACTGCTAATGATCGATAAAATGTTTTTTGTTTTGAGTGTGGGCTTTTAGTTACCTGAATACAGGCGGTAGAATAGGTAAGTCTGCAACAGCTGGACTCGCTGTACATGTTTTGCGAGTGTCTTTACACTGTTTTGAGAGGTTTACAAAGTTCTAGAGTGGAAGCCAAAATGCTTGCACTGGAAATGTCTCTTAAAAAAATGCTTAAAATGATAGAAAAACTTATTCTCTTTTGCTTGATGTTCCTTCTTTCATTCAGTGACCAGATCAGAGATTCTGTTTGAGGAAAGTTTGGGGTTGGAGTTTGTGTCTACTCTTATTACAGAGAGCCCAGTCTTCCTCGCCTTAAATACCTTGCTTTAGTTATGAATATCACTGGACAACATAAGCTAGTCTGTTGACACTTTGAAAAAATGGTCAAATTCACAGAATCTACTTGAACGAGACATATCGGCAGACATGAAAGCTGGAACTATCTTTTTTTTTTTTTCAGTGAGACGCTTGGGTAAAAATGCACAGATTGTAGACTAAAAGTTTTTTTTTTTTTTTAAACTTTATCCCAAAGACCAGCCCAAACCCTTCCTCAGTTGGCATACGTTTTAAACAATCTTTCATTCATTGCCTTTGCAATTTCTCTTTGGGGATGCTTTAAGCTTATTTTCAATATAATTTCACATTTTTATTTAAGAGAAAATAACTGGACACCTAAATTTTTGTTTTAGTTTAATATTTAGTAAACAAATTTTAACATCCATGATATATTTTCTTATACATGGGATATTTTTAATAACATTTCTTATTTAATTGAAGTTTTTTTTTTCTTTAAACTCTATCCCCAGTTTGTGCCTAAATGAAGAATAAGTAGGTTAAAACTCAACTTCTGTAAATCAAATTTTTGTAAAATATGATAAAATAAAACTCAATAAACTGCTTCTACAGCTTTTTTACCATTAAGTGTGCAGTTTTTTGGTTTTAAAATGTTTAAATTATACATTTAAAGTCTATAGCATTACACAATTTGGCTTTTCTTACATGTATCCATTGATGTGTTTTGAGATGTATTCATCCTTCAATGATTCACAAAATGTTCCCCAATTTTAAACATGTTTTTTTAAGCCCTAAATTTTTAAATATAAAAAGGTCATCTGTGTTTTCCATGTATCACATACACTTTTGACTTGGTAAATTACACACATCAATGTTTGGCGGATTAAGCTTGATTAAGGTCACCTGAAGAAGTCGGCTGACTGGTACCGACTAGAGACGATTGAGGTTACTGTTATGCACAGTTTGGACTCTAAAACCCAACTCTTTCAGGAGGGTTGGAGTCTTCCACTTTGTTTCCCATGTTAAGAGGCCGCAGCCCAGCTCAGTTGTTGTATGTTGAGGTGGGCCCTGTGCCTCTGAGTCTGAGAAAGGTCTTGTATGGTTTCAGTTTATGGTTCAAAGTACTCCGTCTTCTTAGAGTCTGTGGAAGGGGAAATAGAAAGTGCTCCAACTACTTATACTATTGTTAAACTGGGAGGTGTAAATGTTTGTGTAGGCAATAGTAGTGGTACCTGGAAGAGCAGAAATGCCACTTTGATCTAAACCCAAGTGATGTTTTGTAATTGGACTCTTGTGCTAGTTACAGTTTGTCTTTCAAAACAGTTTGTCTTTAGAAGATCATCAGTGGGACTGTAACTGCAACTTACCCTCCTGCACAGTAGGTGGCGGTAATGAAACTTAAACGTTGGATTCCACACACCAATGCAACCGAAAAAAAGTAAAATCTTCCGTGCCACGTCCTACGACAGAAACAGAGAGGCGGAAGTAGTAGTGATGACACCCCTGGTGTTGCTGTGAATGATGTAGCTCTGCCTCATTCATAGACTTATTGCCGCAGCTCTCCGCTCTTCATCAGCCTCCGGGAACTCAGCCGGACCGTCTCCTGTGTGCTGCTCTTCACTGGTAAGTCCAGACCAGATTCCTCACTGTTTTGGTACCGGATTTAGCCATTGGTAACGCTAGCCACCCGGTCTAAAACGTGTCTGCGTGGGTAAAATAAGTAGAAGAACGCTCATATTATTTAGTTATTGTTAATTAGTTGAGTACGACAACACCGAAACCCTTGAACAGCGACAGTTGTAGTCATAGTTTAAATTTGCATATCAGGAAATAATGACAACACTTCGCAAAACAAAAAGGAAGCCAGACTAAACACCATCAACATGTTGGCCTTGGTGTGGGAACGGCTCTTTAGGACCCCTATCATATTACACATCCCTGACTGAGTCTGGTCCCCCATCCTGGAAGAAAAGCAGGAATGAATGACAAACACGTGGACGTCACACTTCATTATAAGAGGGTGTCACCAGATTTACATCATTTTTCCACCTATAGCTGATTTAGTGAGATTGGATTTGTCAAAGTTCTCAGTGTGATCAAATGTTTCATGTCCAGCCTATTACTCATCTGCAACTCCAGTCTCTTTAAATGTGAAAAACACTTTTTTCTCCCAGAGCCAACATCCTTCTTCTGGGTGTTTCTGTTGACTCAAATATCTCTTGGGTGTGTTTGTCTTTATTAGCCACAGATTGTGGAATGCTGCTGGACGAGACTCCACTTTTTGAGCCTTCTCTGCTTCAGGAGATAGACTGGTGCAACAACACCGTCGCCTTCTCTCCTCCCATCTCACCGTCCAGTCCGGGAGAAGGTCTGGTGCTCAGGCCACTGTGTATGGCAGATTTTAACAGAGGTCAGTTTGATTAACCAAAAAATAAAATAGACATTAAGTGGAAAAAGAGAGCAACTTTAATCTTTTGTTTTTGAATTCCAGGTTTCTTCAAGGTTTTATCGCAGCTCACCCAGACTGGTGATGTCACACCAGAGCAGTTTGCCAGTAAGCTACTTTTATTTTATTTATATATAAATAAGTTACGAAGATTATTGTTTAGAGTCCCAAATATTAAAAAAAAAAAAAACTGCAGAATAAATCATTTTGATCTGGGATTCAGAATTTGTTGGAATCAAAAACAATGCACCCATTTTTTCTTGGCGAGACACATCTTTACCTTAATTCATGAGTATATGTACATATGGTTAAATATGCTGTAAATCTGCTAAGCTTATCATCCACTAAGTGTTGGTCTGATAATATGAGGTAGTATGTGGTTCCTTTAATATCTAAAGTGGTATTTAGCAAAATTGGTGAAGTTGCTTCTAATTTTTCTCTAGGAAATCAAGGCTTAGTGCATCCAAATAAGAGAGAAGTCCATGCATCAAAAAGCAAATCAATAGCTTAATAAAACAATGCACTTTAAAGAAACAAATAATACAATATATCAAGTGCAGAAATGACAAAATCAAAAGGAAAAAAACACATTTGGAACTTCAGAGGGTGGAAAGCAACTTCTTTACCAAGGAATCCTTAGAAAACATTGAGCAACAGACTAACAATTAAAAAAAGGCCTTGAAAAATTCAGTGTAGACACGACAGCCTCCATCAAGAAAATAGGAATCAAGTCTATCAAAGAATGATGAAGGGTGTTTCTTCTGACTTTCTAATTTCCATTCATGTTTCAGAGAGATTTTAAACATATTGAGTTGCCTATCAGAAAATTAGGGCTAAAATGAAATGTTTGCATGAAATAGCACAGTAAGAAAAAGAAAATATAGTATCACCTAGCAAATAAACAATATGCATATGTCTAGATGGGCAACTAAGCCAGCAGTTAAACAATGACTGGTGTTTCTACAGAAGAACAGACCACACAAAAGTATCAAACACATAAACATCATTGCTTTAATCCCAAAATGTGATAAAAATGATGCACCACATCAAGGGAATAGTTGCATTTTCTTTAGCAATGATAAAGCTATGATCAGTCTGTAACAAAAGGAAGTTGGAAATCGTTTGCCATAATCAAGTCCACGCCACGAAAATTGCAACAGGATTATCAGATCCACTCAGATTAGACCGTATGAATTTCTTTATTGTACCTCGTGGGCTAAACCTTTGCACCGGACTTCCCTTGTTCCACATGACAACGTTGTAAATAATTACAAATATTGATCTTTTTCCCTTTAGAGAAATTCGAACACATGAAGTCAACTGGAGACTACTATGTGATTGTGGTTGAAGACACAAATGTGGGACAGATTGTCGCCACAGCCACGCTGATCGCAGAACACAAATTTATCCACTCCTGCGCAAAGGTACACCACCCTCCACGAGCTGCTTTTATTTTTTGTATATTTTTTTATATTTTTAATTACGAGCTGCTTTTATTGATCAGAGGCCATGGTTATTGCTTTACAGTTTCTCTTACCCTCAACTCTATGAATAAGTAACTTACTGATAAGCTAATAGTTATTCACACAGTTGATCTCCATTTATAAAAAATAAGTGATTGCTTTAGGATGACTTGATCTTACAAATGTCGACGCTTTGTTTGCAGAGAGGCAGGGTGGAGGAGGTTGTTGTGAGTGATATGTGTAGAGGAAAGCAGTTGGGAAAGCTGTGAGTATTCTTTTTTATTTCTTTCTTACCAAACATGAACACTACTCTTTAAAACCAGGGGTCTGCAACCTGGGGCTCCAGAGCCTCATGTGACTCTTCAATGCCTCCATGGTGGCTCTTTTGAATTGATGAAAAAATGCAAACAAATTAAATAAATAATGGGTTGTAGTTTTAATGTTAATTTATTTAATTCAGTTTCGTGTTTACATTTTGTAATGTCAGATGATCAATACGATGGTGAAAGGTTTAATCCACTGTCAGGGTGGTTTATTATTAGAAAAAGCTTAAAGCCGATTTTCTTTGCTGTTCAGAGGCAAAGTTCTTAAAGTATAGTATTGTTTAAATGTATAGATTTTTAAAATTGAAAATGTACACAAATGTTTTCATGTTTATATTCAATGATAAAAGGATGAAGGAACATCAAAGTCTTATCCATATAAAATATCATGCGTGACTTGTCTGCAATGACATTTTAATTCAAGTAAATTTGTTGCAGCAATGTTTTATTTTGAAAGGAACTTGTGAGTGCTGCTGCCAAAATTAAAGACGTTAAATATGTACATATGTTATATTTCAGTTTTTGTAATGGTGAAACTATAAACAAATGACTTAATACCCACAAAAATACAACGTGTACTTCTCTAAACAATAAAGTGAGACTTTGCAGCTCCTGCTGGGGTATTATGGTTAGTAAGAAACTGTTCTAGATAGCTTTTTGCTTTTTTTTTTGGCCTAAAAGGTTCCAGACCCCTGCTATAGAAGTTATGAATGTCTTAACATCCTTCTCTTTTTTCCCTACAGATTAGTAACTGCTCTTACTCTTCTAAGCAAAAAGCTCAACTGCTATAAAGTGACCTTGGAATGTGCTCCCAAGAATGTGGCTTTTTACCAAAAGTTTGGCTACGGCGCCTCAGACGAGACGTACATGCAGTGCAGGTTTTTTGATTGATGCAGCTTTAAGGCCCTTTTTTTAAAAAATGTTTCTTCATTTTTTGGGGGGAATGGACCATTCAGATTCAGACAGATCCAGAGACATCAACACTTGAGCGCTCTGTAGGGAATTCTTATTTCTTGAAAACATTTGATTTTCAGGGGATACATGTGAAACTCGGTTTAATTTAGTCTCTGTGGTAATGGTGGCAGACTCTTTCAATTATCAATGACTCATTTCAGCTTATTTTTGTTTTTTTTACACTGAAACATGTTCTGTATTTTGAGAAATGGGGTTGATCCCCACACAGCTGTAATATGTGAGAAATGAAGAAATGCTGAAGATCAGACACTACAAAGCAAAAAGTACAGGCACTTTTTTTTTTAGCACCAAATGTACTGGAATCCCTAGAAAAAGCTTTATTTTTTTATTATAAGATGGTACTAAAAATACTTTAGGTTAGGATTTTTTGTCCTTAAAGTACAAGATACTTTTTTTCCCCCCAACTGTAATGATGTTCTGATTTCTGCAAAACTGGAAGACTGTTATGACATTTCTACTGAGTGCTTTAAAAGCAGTGGGAAGGATTTAATAGAGCTTGTAAAGTTTTGTATTCAGCCAAAAACTGGATTAAATGAATCATTTTTTAAATGCTAAAAAATGTAATTTAAGCTTTATTTTATAATTTTGTTTTGGGGAACACTTGATATAACTTATTTAAAAAATAAAACATCTTTAATCCTTTGATTCTTGTGGTTATAAATACAACTTCAAATGCATCTCTTGCTGTAAAGTTTTGCAGACTACAAACTCCACATGTGGCAATAACAAACGCAACACAGCAGAACAGTACTCAGGACTTGTTTTTATTAAGTAGTGAGTTATCATTTGTCCATTGGTGACTGCTCCACTTTAAGCCTGAAAATGAGTCTTTAACTTCGAGGCCTCCACTACGTTCCCTTTTGACAACATCTTCTAGATGTCTACTCTTAATTCAAGTATTGAAAGTGCATTATTGCAATACTGTCCCGCTGCAAATGCAAAATGCTTTAAATACTATAAAACTGCAAAAAATCTCCCATCAGTGCATACAGCTGAAAAAACAAAAGAAATTTGCCCTGCCTTTGTTTACTCCATGTCTCAGACATGAGTGGTTTCCCTCCCGCCCGTGCCCCTTCCCCTTAGAAAAACTTCAAATATTTACATTTTTAAATCCCATTAAAAATGTAAGAAAATGACAGAAAAAAAAGAGTGAAGTGTCACACAGTCTAAGATTAGCGTTCAACAGTCTGATTTTAGCATCGTTCATCCGTTTTGTGCCGTTGTGACCTGCATTGCGCCGAAGTCCTCGTCATCCTCTAGGCTACGTTTCCTGCTCCCTGCAGAACACAAGAAAACTGTAACAAATCCAAACTATAAAATGTCTGACAAATAGTGTTTAAAAGGTTCAATTTCAACTATTAAAAAAAAGCTTCTTAGACCGGAACCTTCTATGGTCTGTTTTGATTTTTTTTTTTTTTTTTTTGTAACCCCAACAAAATATATTTTATCTCTGAAGACCTGGCGTCCACATGTGTAGACGTTACATTTTGGGTTATTTAACCACAGTAGTAAATTCTGTCAAAGCCCAAATAAACATTTTTAAAACAGGCATATATAAACATAAGCTTGAATTTTAAGAGGTTAAAATACATTCCATGGATTGATGCAAGCTCAACCATTAAAGGCTACCAAGTAGCTAGTTTTACTGACAATACTACTGTCTTCATTGGAAGCAAACAAAAATGAAGAAAAAAAAAAGTTAAAATAATTTCATTTGTGGAGTGAGAAAAGCAGACTGTTGAAGTGAGAGAATGAAGACTGCTGCTTAAAATGCATGTAAAGAAGAAAAAAACTGAAAAATGTGGCAAAAATAACTCAGTTTAACCAGAGTTTGTTGTGGGGTTCACAAAATGACACACGTGAGTTTGTCATACCTGGCATCCCGGCCTGAAGAGAGAACGACCGGCCCAGCTGCACGGGCGACATCATTTTAATGGTCAACTTAGCAAGATAAATTGCTTCATATTCCTGCAAAAACAAAAAAACATATTTTACTGACCAAGACTGTAAAGACTGCTCTCAACCATCTACCAGGAAAAGTTAACTTAGTTCTAGGCTTTACCTGTAGTTGATGTACAAAGCCCACGTTGGGGTTGATGCAGAACCTCCTCTCTTGGACATGGGTGAAAGCATCCCTGCCGACAGGTGCAACCACAGACGCATTAAAACTGCAAACTAAAACCTTTGATCACCCATTAAGTGAATAATGCAGTATTATTCCAAGAAAACAAAGATGCTGACCATATACAACCATAAGAAACTTTTGTTTCTGCACTTTAAATAGTCTGGGTGTATACTCAAATCTGATTGGCTGCTGGGTGTTGACACGGATCTAAAAGAGACCCAAATGTTCTATATCACTGCACAGGCTTCTTTAAAACAAACTTTTTGGTTTATTTTCTGGGAAAAAACAAGCTGTAAGAGGTGAACTTTCTCTGTGAACTGATGCTTTATTGAACATATCCTGATGATCAGCATAAATATCGCTTTCCTCTGCCGCTGCAGCGACGTTTTGTTGTGTTACTGTGACAATGGGCCGGACCACCAATCAAAGAGTCCGCCTTTTGTGAGAAAGCGATCTAAACTGAAAAAAATAAAGTACTACAAATCGATTGAATATTTATTTCTTTTGTTAGTGACCATGTTATAAGTGGGATAATGCCCAACAAAGTGTGTATTTTCAGAACTTGACGCACGCTGTGGAAGCCTGAACTACTCAACGCAAGCTGAGGACGGGCGCTTCTGACCTGCAAATAATTTGGGTTTATGAATTTTAACACATTCATTTTTTTAAATGAATCGCCTGCAGTACCATTGACAGCCCTAATTTTAAGCAGCTTCTTCTCACCGTTTTGTATGTGCGGTTAGAATTATCTGTTCATCTGTGGTGCAGTTTACTAACAATAGAGCCACGATGCCTGTAAAGGTATCATCTTTGCTCAAGCTTTCCCGGAGATTTTGGATAAAAGTTCATCAATAATGACTGGAAAACGCATTTCCAAAAGAGTTTGGTTTTTCACACAGTCGGCTGAAAAGAGTGATAACATGAACAGCAACAGCTCTGTGTGCTTTATTTGAATGCCCTGTCATAGGAAGTGTGGCATTTACATTCCAACATATTTTAAATAAAATCAGCATATTCCACATCTGAATCTGAAAATGCAAAAACAGAAAAACTTGTTCTTAATGACAATGAGAACTTTTACATGTGGGTAGTTTTTATTAGACTAAACTGTAGAGCCACTCTTGCAGGTTTCTAGTTAGGGTGAGGACCTTCTACAGGTTGGGGGTGAACTTACAAATATTTAACAAACTAGTATCAAAGTAACATTAACAGGGCTTCCCAGCAAATTATAATACTGTTGCAAGACGCATCTGCAGGTAGAGGTTGTTTGGATTTTATAGCTAAAAGATACAAGTATTGAGTCTACAAAACAAAATACTGCCTGAATACTGAGGAATTAGGTCAAACAAACAAAAAAATGTACCTGTATTTCATCCCAAATGTTTCCATAAGGTATGCAATCACTAAGGCAGCACTGGAAATAAAGAGTAAAAACAGGCACATTCTGTACATTCACTGAATATATTCCTTAAGCCCACAGAATTCAAAAGCTTTTTATTTGGCGTTTATATCAAGAATAAAAAAAAAAATGCAACAGAAAGTCTTACCTTCTCGATATCCCTGCATTACCATGAACAAGTACCTTTCCTAGAGAAGCAAAACCACACATATCATTAAATATTTAACATGATACACACAAAAAGATAAAACAAATTCTTACCTTCCGCTGCTAAACAGCCATCAATAAATTCTTTAGTCTGCAAAAAAGAAATATAGATCCTCATAACACTTAATTTCAAGAATATAAGGAAAGAAGAAAATGCGGCTTACCATAGGAAAATAGCGGATTATATTTTCCACTGGATTGTCAGCAATATCCAACACCAAATATCTAATGAAAATAGATGCACTGTTACGTTTACCTATGAACCGTCATTATGTTAAATGCAGTGATACAAAATACATGCACAGTGCAGATCAAAAGTTTGAGCACCTCAGGTAAAATGTTATATTATTGTGCATGAAGAACCCAAGGAAAGATAAAAGGAAATATTCTAAAGGCATCAGTTTACAGATGAGACAGATTAGTACCTTGTACTGTCTGTCCCCCATTGGCAAATATCACAGCTTGTAAACCCTTTTTGTAGCAGCCAAGAGTCTCAATTCTTGTTTGAGGAATCTTCATTCATTCTTCCTTACTAAAGTCTTCCAGTTCTTTGAGATTTCTGGGATGTCTGTTACACGCTGCTCTTTTCAGGTCTATCCATAGATTTTCAATGATGTTGAGGTCAGGTGATTGGGAAGGCCACTGCAAAAACCTTCAGTTTCTGCCTCTTGATGTTAGATAGCGTGGATTTGAGGTGTGTTTAGGATCATTATCCATTTGTAGAAGCCATCCTCTCTTCAACTTTTTCAACTTTCAACTTTTTTTGTTTATATGTTCATTTGTGAACTTCAAACGTTGAATTTTGTGGTGAGGACACAGAAGAGGTTTTCTTCTGATGACTTATGAAGACTGCATTTGTACAAGTATCTCTTGACAGTAGAACAGTATAGCACAACTCCAGAGTCTGCAGGTCTTTGTGGAGGGATGGTTCAGTCAAACGTGGGTTTTGACTTTCTTTTTTCACAATCCCATGAGCTGCTCTGTCTGAGATTTTTGTTGGTCTTCCAGATCTTTTTTATTAACTTCCACTGTTCCTGATGACGTTCTGAACAGAGGATATTTTCATCTGAAAACACTTTGCTATCCTCTTTTAGCCTTCTCCTGCTTTGTGACTGTTTTCAGTTTCATTGTTCTGGACAACTGCATGGAAGAGCCCATGATGCTGATTGTTGGGGTAAGGTCAGATGACTCAGATTACTTCAAATCTTTTAGATTAAAATCACCTGGGTTTTGCAAACTATGATTGTGAACAATCCATGACACTGTCAGGTCTCAGCTTTTCCAAAGGGGGCGGTGCATACTATAGATTTTGCAGACTACCCACATTTTTGCACACACCATTATTTTGTTTTCTGTTAAATGATGACAATAAAGATTATTTTTTTTTCGAAATATTAAAAGAACGTGTCATCTGTAAACCAATGCCTTTAAGAGATTTTTCTTTCCTGGGGTTCTTTATGAACAATAATAGAACATTTTACCTCGCATGCCCAAACTTTCGATCCCCACTTTTAGCGTGGTTACCTAAACGTATGAGGGAAATTGGGTTTGATAAAATTGGCTTCAATATCTTGGCGGACACATACAATGTGTGTTATACCATGTGTCTCAAGAATTGGCAGCTGGAAAAACAAAAGTACAGAATGAGAAAAATCCAAATTACTGTAAACATTTCTGGTTGTTTTCCTGTTGAAAAACATGTATAAGTAGTAATTACCTTGCTTTTCATTGCAGCAGAGTAAGGCCCTAAAAACAGTCCTGGTAAAATCTCCTACAAAAGCACACACACAAAAGAACCTTATTCAGATGATTTAAAAAAAATTGATATGGTGATAAATAGAATGACTGAGCATTTAACCCAAAATACTGGAGCTAAATGACAAAAAGTACAGCGCACACACCTGCATATCCCGTCTCATTGGGTAAGCCCAGTCCTGTAACAATAAGGGCATAAAAAACAAGACAAACTTAACTGTGTTTCTATAATGAGGAGACATGTTTACTTAAGTTTTTTCTCTGTGCATAGGTGGCTAATGCTAGGCTAATGTCTCGGACTTCGCTCGACGGCACATTTTCCAAATAACGTCTTTTAAAGGCCAAACCCGTTTAACATTTGGTAAGTACAGATTATAAATGTACAAAAAAATAAAATAAGTAAATAGCTAATCGATTTCCCCTGGAAATCATAGAGTTAGACAGGAGGCGAAGTTATCCAGCCTGGTTTTAGCAGACATGTCGACAGGCGCGTCTGCTCTTACCAGGTCTTCCTTCGTCGTAGGCAGAGACGGAAACTGAAGCTTTATTTCTCCGTCCATTGCTGGGTCTTCAGCCCGGTTTCACTCGCACCCTAACGATAGTCTTCGCGGTGGGGTTAGCTGGAATACCGAAGTAGTTTGTTTTCAGAGTACACATGCATGTCCGCCATGCTTTCCTCTGACATGTGTGTCATGTGACTTTACAGTCCGACAGCATGAAAGTGTATGGAAAGCCGAAAGGGTCATTTGTTGTCTTTGCGTTTAGCGCGTTTTGTATGAGGGACGCCGAGGTCCAACCCCAAACGAAAATAACAAAACCAGACAGAATACAGCTGCATTCACACTGAACTGGTGATGATTAATGGGTTCATTTTGTGGTGAAATTTGGTCACAAAATGCAAACAATACCAGATGGACATTTCAGGATTTGTTAAAAAAATGAGAACATTGTATTATGTTCAGATCAGCACTGGCTGTGAATGTTTCTTTTCTTTTTGAACCATAATCAATCTCCGTATCAAAAATCCTCTTTGCTTTCATGCCGATCATTTACCTGGTTCACTCCAGATCTTTGGTGCAGCTTTTGCCAAGATGCCTTTAAGACAGTACAGCAAGTAAGATCAAGGTGTAAAATAGCCAGGGGATGTGTAGAAGTGCCATAAAAAGGAACATCTGTAGAACTCCTTAAGTCTAAATAAAAAATACCCCTCAAATTGATCCAATTGGACATTCAGATACGAGACACCGTGGTTATGGACAAACAGTGAGGGAAAGCTAGAGTGATAGATTTAGGAATCCAAAGTGACAGTAATATCTGGGAAAATGAACTTAGGAAGTTTGATATGAAGTATCGAGGGCTTAGATGAATTGAGAAACATGTAGAGGTTAAAGATAAACGTGGTCCCCGTGGTGATCGGAGCACTTAAGACTGTCATCTACAAAATGGAACAATCTACAAATGGAAATTGGAGAACCAACATGTGCAATGTCTGTTAAAAATAGTGCAGTACACGAAGAACTAAAATACTGCAGGACCCTAAAGCTTCACAGGCCTCTAAATGACCTGAGTAGAGTGGAGATAAATGACTGACTAAAAGGGCAAGCAAAGACATTGCTAAATGGTTTTCCCTGGTTTTGCTGATGATATTTGTGAGGACTGTCTTGTTTGACACATTAAAATAAGTTCACACCTTTTGTCTAAATGCAAAAAGTCATTTTTGTTTTGGTTTTTGAAGTGCCTTTTGGCTAAATCAGGTTACATTCATAGAGTAACTGAATACATTTGGAGTTAACATGCAATTATTTTGTCCTTTAATGTCTCATTGTTTAGAAAAAATATTTGGAATGATATATTTTTGTTCACACTATAAAAAATCAATTTTAAATGAAATAAAAAAAAATCATGCTGTTATTCGATTTTGAAAGACTATTAAATCCTTTGAACAAAGTAATATGGTGCAGAGGTTCCTCTGGGCTATATATTACTAATAAAAGTCTGTTAAGGTGAAGATGGCTGTGTGTTTTAGTGAGCATATTATTGCATCTGGCTCTTTGTTTGAGTCTCTCAATATTGCTTTTGAGGGACAGTAATGCTTGTTCAGACGATCCTGTGAGTCACTTTTTAACTTTAAATGCAGTCACAGGTTGGAACAGTGCACAGCCCTCCTAAAACTAAATGTCAAAGAGCAAATACATTTGCTTGTACGTCATCATATTTAATGAATCCTTTTAACTTTAAATTTTATCTTCTCATAATGCCAAAAGGTGACTTTGAATATGCAGCTTATGGCGGTTGAGGGGGTCTGAATCAGCATCTGCATGCAAACACCAAGATATGAATCTTTTGACCCCTGTTCTATCTGTGTGCTGGATGAGGATAAAGCCATATGCATGCATCAGTAGCTTGACTGGCAAGAACAAGAACCCAAACAAGGCAGACTTATTAGAAACCATGTTTACATTCAAAGTTTTGATAATGATTCTCATAACTTAATGACATTAAAACAAAATAAATCTATAGAAAGTGTAAAAGAAGTCCCACTTTTACACAAGGGAACGTCCCTAAACCCTTCTGCACTGGTAACATTTTACTCTTTTGTAAACCTGTGTTATTTTAAAGACGCTGTAACCTGTTTGAATTTGTTTCAGTTATGTCTTTGTTTTTTGTCTTCCTCCCGTCAATCACCCCAGATTTAATCATAATCATCCATAGCTGTCTTCATTATAATTAATTAACCTCAGTGACGGCCATGGTGCAGCGGCCACCCTCTGATTGGAAGATTGCAGGTTCGACCCCCGCCTTGCACGCCCATGTGTCGAAGTGTTTTTGGGCAAGACTGAACCCCGCAAAGCTTGACGTCAGTGTTCGGCAGCGGAGCCGCAGTGAATTTGTGTGTGCACAGGTGAATGGGACTATGACTGTATAGTGCTTTGGGCTTTCTAAGAAGGTAGCAAAGTGCTATATTCTTCGCCATTTGCTATTTGTTGTATTAAAGTGCGGCTCATTCTTGTCCATTCATCTGTTATGTCACACTTTTTATTTCTCATTTTGTTTCATGGCTTGTTTATGTTTTAAGTTTATTTATTTTTATTATTAAACTCATAAGTTCCTCTCACAAAGTTTGGTCTCCAGTATTTTAGGTGATTTACTTCTGGTTCCTGATCAATGCTTATTTTTTTGGTTCAAATCTGCTGAGAGTTATCTTTCCCACACCTTGTTATCCAGTCAGACAACTCATTGTCAAGGCATCTGTTCTTTACATAACTTTAATCAGATGCAGTTTTTTAAAACTTGGAATAAAAATAAAATATTATTTTCTATTCAAATTCACTAATCATAGCCTTTTATTAAAACTACTTGGAAAAAATCTGCACCTCATTAAAAAATGAGCTGGTGTAAACCCTTAGGTCACTGTGATTGTAGCTTAAGGAGTTGAATGCTTATAATCAGAGGTAACCTTCCAGTAGCCAGTGTTAGCTAACATTAAACGGCAGATGGTGGCAGTACAAGTAATTAATAACCAGTTAGAATCCCAACACAATCAAGTCTGCACTTATTTATAGCTACAAAATGAAACATGCATCCATTTACTTTAGAACATATTTGCCAAACATTTATAATTATTGTTTATTAAGCTGCAGATTTTCCAGTTATTCTTGTTGGATGCTAAAATAAACTGACATGCTGATTAAAATCTCATACAGAAGATACCTTGCATTTAGTTTAGGACCTCACACTTTTTAAAGACCCACTCTTGTAAATTGTATTTTTGGTGTTTTTAACATGTTCTTGTGGCATTTTTTTTCTCATCATGGAGGACAAATATAAATAAAATCAAAGTTAAAACTGCATTTCTGAGTATTTTCTTAATGTCCAATGCTATGTGTATGTATCTATGTGCAACAATACACAAGAAAATGATGGAAATTCATGCACATTGCCTGCACATATTATACCCCTAATCCTAACCTAGCCCTAATTATTTTTTACAGTATTCACTTTCTTTCTTTAAATCACTGTGAATCAGTTGCAAACAAACACTACCTTTGGAAAAAAAGCTTGTAGCCACAATCAGCAGGTCACAAGCTCCCTGTTCTGCTTCTTTTCAATGCATGCACTTGCAGACAAACCGATCCATTAACGTCTTCCTTTCCTTGTCCGAGCTGGCATCCGGCTCAAAACTGTACGGCTAGATAGCTCTGATATTGGTCGCCATTGTTGTTGCACCGCTAATGATAGGTCGGGGTGTGATGGGTTGTCAGGATGTCAGGAAGCAGGGGAGCTGTGGTTCCACCCACAACTCAAAAGTACATTTCTAATGAACTCTCACCACTCTACAGAAACAATATCCTAGAAAACGACAAGCTACTTCATCTAGAAACAGCATGATCATAACTAAAAGACCAGTGGGAACGCTTTTACATAAGATCCAAAAATGACCGGAGTGAATTTATAGCATAAATATTTACTAATCATACTTACTGACTTCTTAAATGAAGAAAGAACAAATTTGGGGAGATGCTTCAGTACTTACAGAAATTTGAAAAAATTTTAACTTTGGACTTGTAGACCCACTCAGCTCTAGTCTGGATTATTTTTCCCATGTATGCCCTAACTGAACTTAATCGTGTAATAATCACTAACCAACAGCTAAATCAAACACTTTAATCTCAGGTTGCACAGGATGCAATCCAACTTCACTCTGTATCTGGGACTCAAGCTTCTATTCGTCTGACACTATATCTGGATAAAGTGTTTTCTGTTGGAAACAGCAGCTATTTATTATATAAGATATTCAGTTTAACTGAGTTTCGTGTATTTGGTTCCTGATTTATTGCTGAAAGGACACCGTTGAATCTAAAGTAAACACGTGCATCTATTTCTTTGCTTTATTTGTCTTCTTCATGACTTAAAATCAGCTTGAAAGTTAAAAAATGAGAAGATTTCTTGCAAAAATCAACTTACAAGTACAGCAGACACTAGATGGCACTCACATTTTAACAATCAAACTGTATGGAGCACAAGCAGGCATCAGCTGGTATTTATTCACATCCATAGAAGAGATGCCTTTTCAGTCAATGTGAACATTTGGTTTGTGCAAGTCGCTGAATATTATAACATATGCATGCTCATTTACCGCAGCACACCTTTCATTTTGACGCTCCCCTCAGCCCTTAAGACTGTCTTGATGAAAAAGGCCTAAAGCTTGAAAGATTATCAATATTATATTGAGCGAGGCTGAACATTCTGGCTCTGTACTTTTCATTGCCTGCAGATGCTTCTCCGCTCTATTTAAAAAAATAGCAACCAAGCGCTAAATAATTAAAAAGCAAGTCATAGGATGTCTGACAATTTCTCACTTATAGAGACTGTCAGTGCTATTTATCCCTAAATGAGCTGAAAACTGCCTCGACTCTACACCTTATAATTTTAGTGCACTCGAAGCAAACAAACGCTTCACCATCACCCCCACCCACTTTCACCCCTTCACCGGTTATAAAGCCCGTAGCAGAAACTCAGCACATCATTACTAAATTACTGATTACATGCATACAGCGATACAAATGAGGAGGCTGCCCCCGATGCTTAATTGGTAGGATGTAATAACGGAGCATTGATATGTGGGCCCTTAATTGTGTGTTTACAGCACTATTTATTGGAGGGCGTCCCTCCCCTGGCTGGTTGCTGATGAGGTGAGCCGTGTTTCCGCCGGCGTGCCATCAATCCTGCTTCATTAGGGCTGCACAGGGTGGGAAGTGACAACTGCACAAAGATTTCCTTCAAAACTGACATGGGTAGAGGAGTCACTGCTGTTTATGACTTTTAAATCTCCTCTGACAGAAAATCCATGCTGGAAAGTAGTCACAAAAAAGTCCAAGTCTACAAGCTTTTAAAAAGTTAAGTCAAAAGAGGCTAAACCAGAGTTGAAGCGGTGTGGATTTTAGAGGCTGCCCTTGAAATGTTTATTCTCTTTATTTTTAGAGTGATTCTGATTTACACGGCAAAAGCAAAACTATGTGGTTGTTGGCTTGTAATTGGTACCGTCTCTTGACAGCAAGGAGGTTCAGGGTGTGGACTGTATGTGGAGTTTGCATGAATCTGCAAGAACCTGAGAAATAACTTCAAGTAATACAACTTTCTCCTAAAACACTTTAGAACATTTCTGTCTCACTGTAGTGAGATAAAATGGGGGCATGCTTGGTAATAAAGTGCTTTTCGAGCCCACCATCTCTTTTCCGATGATCTTTTTTTTAATCAAGGCGTGTATTTTTTTAAATATAATGACATCAATGACTTTTAAAGCCTTGTCTCTGCTTAGTTTATAAATACAAGTTATCACAACCTTCATACTAAAAAAAACTTTTCTGTATTTGTCAGAACAAAAAGTCTCACATTTTGAACTGCACTTTTAAGTTCCACGTTAGCCTCAGAATAAATGGTAAACATCTCTCATTTAATTAGCTTTAACAATTCCTTCCTATTTAAGTCTTTATGTGTATGTTTGTTTAAAAAAAATTAAACTAGTAAAATTTTTTCCCACTCAGACTTCACCTATATTCCAAACTTTGTCTTGTCTATACAGTCCAGCAGGGGTCCTCAGTGTTCATTCAAGGCCTCCAAAAATGAACCTTTTTTCCAACACATCTGGCTTAGAGGCCTCCTGTCCAACACTACGAAAACATTTATGTCTTTAGTAGTTACATGCATTATCTATATCTTTAAGTCTATGCACATAAATCTTTAAAAGTTAATGAAAAAAATATTCACACGTGATGCTCAAGGCTTGCTTTGAGCAAATAAGCGTTTTACAAAAGAAACCTCGAAGTGTGTATAATTTCCCTTTGTGCCATGTGATTTTTGCAAGCGGGCCTCGTTTTGCTGGAGTGGCTCTTAGATGCAAGATTTAAACTCCAGTTAATTATCTTCATTCTTCATAAATACAAAATTGGAGATGGGTATTGAAGATTATCTGCAAAATTACAGCCACATTAAGATGAATCAGTTATTAAACTCTAAAGATTAAAGAATTTTTGCGGTTTGATTCCCAATTCGTTCCTGTGTTTTTGCAGAACCACACAGGAGATTCCTCTGCTATCTCTGCCAGACGATAGCAGGGTGCATATTTGATCTTTTTGTTTCCTTTGGTTTCTGCTGAGGCGTCTCATTAACATCTGGGAGACTGAGCAAAATGTGATTTAACACCACAGTTTTTACCTTTCTCTGAACGAAATGCTATGAAAACAAACAAAGAAAAGAAAAGAAAACAGAACTGTTAGCCATACAGTGTGTACCTGAATTTGTAGGAATTCTAGGATCACTTCATTTTTTTAGCTTTGTGAGATATTAACTAACCTGCAGTACTGTCTGGACATTCATCCAATATTTTTCATTCATGATCACCATGGGTCGAACATTCACCTCATCTCATTTGTTTGATGGAAGAATGTTTCTTAACCATCTGAGGCTCAGTACAAGAAAATAATAATACGCTCATGTCTTCTTCTGTTTTTTTCACCAAGCCACCTCCCTAAGCTTTTTAAAAAACTTTCAAATTTTTGTTTTTCATACTTCTTCTTCTAAAAAAAAAAAAACAGCTTTATTTTGAGCTTCATCTAAAACAAATAGCTTTGTGCAAATGTTCAACATCAATAGCTCATCAACATCTGCAACATCTGGCATTTGATCACAAACTATAGTTCTGTTTGTGGCAATGTATCTTACTTGATTTGAGTTGTCAGGGAAACCAGGGTTCTCTCATATTATTGTTGCCTCACATCAGTTACAGCTCAGGCGGATCACAGGGCTTGCGTCTATTTATGTGGATTCTATGCAACAGGAACTGAGATGGCTGAAAGACGGCAGGGGTGCAGCAAAGCTGCTGATGAGGATCACACTGAGGTCCACACCCGCACACGGTACTGTACATACCACGTGGGTTGGAGTCATTTGTAATTCCAGTCTGACTCATTATGTGTCTTACAGTTTAAATTAACCTCCACTGAAGATATTTAAAAAAAAAGATTTTTAATTAGCTTTTCCCCAAGTTAATTGTTTTCCAGTTTGAAACAAGCCCAGAAATCAATCAGCTGCTGAGTAAAGTACTTTTTTCAGAAGTATGTTTGCTGCAAAAAAATCTTCATGACAGCATCTAGTAATGGGTTATTCATTAAAAGTGATCATTATCCTCATGTTAAAGCAAGTATGTAATAGAGCTTCAAAATCAATAGTATAAAACCTTTTCTTTTTTAACTCTCCTGTGTAAGGAAGAACACATAGCTGCCTTTTGTAAATCCACCCCAAGCTTGCATGAAACACAGCCAATCAAAATAAATTGGCAAAGGCTGCCATCACATCAAGCACAGCTGCTCCACCGTCATGTTTTCCACTCTGACACCCTGATATATGATGGGGGGGGGGCTTTATGCTGTACCTTCACTCACTAAAATGGCACTGCAGCTTTTCTTGAAATAGTGCATGTGAGAATAGAAAAACATGGATCCAAGCATGATCTCATCAGCCCCTGGTAAACATATGCATTAACATTTAAAGCTCTCCATTATAATAATAATTTCCAATCAACATTATTGTTTTAAATAATAGTTTTAACAAATTCAATTCAATTTTATTTATATAGCCCAAAATCACAACTATTGTCATCTCAATGGGCTCCACATCGTATTTACAATACACACACAGTATTTATGCACAGAACATAAAGTCAATCATAAAAATATAAACAATAACTGGTTGCTAAACTAAACAGACTAAGCTAAATTTGCATACCTGCCCTTAGACCCTACTCCTCGGTGGGGAAAAACTCTTAAAAAAAACCCTATCTTTTGGGGAAAATAAAAGAAACATCAGGGATGCCCACATGAAGGAGGCATCCTCTCTCAGGACAGACAGGAGATGTATCATGTATAATAATAACTACATGTTGAACAACAACTACACATTTAAATATCAACTACATGTTTAAATATGAACTGCATGTTTAATAAGAACTCAAGCATGTAGTTTTTAGGTCCACTGCCAAAGACAGGAGCACAGACGATCCACCTGGATTCTCTCCTGCTCCCCCGGAGGGGAGTGGGAAACAGGGACAACATATGAATTGCACTGCACCAAACAGAGGCATGATGAACTAAATAAAAATAGTACTGGCTAAATGATAAAGAATAGAGGACAGAACCCCAGTGGACCATATTTTTCCCAGCTTCAAACTTCTAGTAGCCTGCTAGCAACTAATTGGTATTGAAATGACCAATTACCAATTATGATTATTGAATCGTCACAATATCTATTTGAGGAAAAATACCAAGAGGTATGAGCTGCATGGTAGTGTAGTGATCAGCACTTTTGCCTGACAGTGAGAAGGACCTGATTCAAATACCATTAAACTTGGCCTCAGTTTTCTCTAGGGACTTCTGCTTTAATCCAAAGACTTGCTTCAAAGTTACAACAGACTGGGAACCTTTGTAGGGTGTACCCCACCTTTGTCCTACAATAGTTGCTATAGCAACCTCATTACCCTGCACATGAAAAAGCAGGTACAGCAGATGGACGACCGGAGAAGGGGCGATGGAATGATGCTTCAAAAAAGGGGTGCAACAGCCGAAAGGAGGAAAGGAAATGAGAAAAGGAAATTTGGATTATTTCATGTGTACAATTGTTGTCACAAACATGTGACCTTAAATTTTGGATCTGGTTATGACAAAGATTCCTTTAGGTTAAAGAATCATCGCTCTCCACTAGCACTATGTGTAAGGTCAGTATGATTGTAGATGTAACATTTTATTGTGAAATTTTGGATGCTTTCCATGACTTTTCATTTTTGACTATTTTAAATAAAACATTTACTACAATATGGTATAAATTGAGTGCAATTTTTATAAATTAGAAATAATAACATCAGATGCAATTTCCATTCTTTACCATAAAATTACTTTGATTGTGAGTTGACCACAAATAAATGACTTGGACTTAATTTATCCAAATTATAAAAATAAAACTCGCCTGTTGGCAACATTTTTTTCTTCATTTGTTGCCTTTTGCATAAAGTCTTAACAGCTTTTGCTCATTGGAAGAAAGACATTTTTATGGACAGTTAAAAGTACATTTTAAGTCAGAATCAGCCTTCAATGGGGGCAGTTTAAAATGTAGCCCTTTGATTTGATTGCTTTTCTCTTTTGCTTTTCTTTGTCATTTAATCAGACTGCACATACTAATTCATCTCTGTGTTTTGGTCTCAAAATAAATTGTGACTAAGAATTGACGTTTTTTTTTAATCACATCAAAGGAAAGTGGAGACAGAAACCAGCGAGGTTTTTTAGTTGATAAAAAAACATTTTATTCATTTCTTTTAACATTTAAAATGCCAAAACAGTACAAGTGAAATCTTATTTTTTTAATGATCCCAGTTAATGTATTATACTTAAAAGAAAGAACAGGAATAAGGTATAGAAAATAGTAGCTTTTTTCTATTTTTTGTACAAATACGCAGGAGCAAACTATTGGTTAATAATAATAATGAACTAAAAGCCAATTTACAACAAAAGCTTGAATTCAATCTTACAATTCTCTCATTACGAAGCCTGGTCTGCTTACTGCATACACGATTCCCAGAGGGAAGTAGACTGCACATTGTTAAGATCATCATTATTCTATTATTACCTCTCACTGCAAATATGTGTTTGCTGCTGTATCAAGGTTTACAACATTTTAATAGACCCCTTTAGTAAAAAAAAATTACTTCTGTGATAAATAATCTAATACAATAAATACTGAAAATATATAAATGAGATGAACCTTTTGTCTTTGATTGCAATTTTAGCTTTGCAACAAATACCCTTGTGCCTCATATCAGTTCATTCTCTTCCCTTTTGTCCATTTTTCTGTCATTCTTTGTCAATTCCATGCTTCTCCTGCACTCCCATCTTCTCCTCTTCTCCTTGCAGACATTTCTTTGATCCAAGGATCTCACGCCTTTCACGTCCCACTCCAATCCTCTCGAGGTCTTATTAACAGACACGCAGTTCTCATGTTTTATTGCCTGTGATAAACCTTGCCTCTGATCTCTCATTACACGCCGTTTCTTTGGAAATGGGCCCTGCGCCCTTCGGCTTAATATTGCCCGTAATGGGGCAAAAAGCTAAATGCGCAATCTGAATACGTTTTGAACCAGGTCCCTGTGCATTAATAAGGCATCAACTCATGTGGGGTTTGACCTGATTCTGGTCTCTTTCTGAATTTATCAGGAAAATGAAGTGGTTTTTCAAGTGTTCTAGATTGTTCACACATGTAAATACACCAAAACACATACAAACAGGCCTACAAGTACAAATAAACACTAAGAGTGACACACACTCAAATAGTCTGAATCATTCAGATTGATGTTTTATATACAGTATGTGCAGGAATGTCTGACAGGCTGAGTCTTTCCTTCAGCTCTGTAGGAATTCTGATGTCATTTAAGGTTGACAAAATGAAAAAAACACTCGTCTAACAACAAAAAATGTGTCTGACCTTTTGTTGCCATTTTCTTTCTTCTGCCCCCCACAGATCTTGATTGCATTCAATGCTGAATTGATTCATGCACAAAGCAAGTACATTATACTCTTGTTCAAATGAGGGTTACCTATCAGGTCTCTTTATCTATTTACCCTTGACAATTGTCCTGGTATTGCAAAATTGATGATGATTATTTTAGTCACTATGTAGGTTTTTAGATTTTATCGTGTAAATTTGAGGCATCCGTGATGAACCTTCTTCCTTCTTTGACGCGCATCAAATTCGCTGCTGGACATCTGTCTAAAAGCGTGCTTGATGCCTCAATGCCCCAGACACCTGTGGGAGGAGCTACCACTAAATTGCTGCATGGAGCAGTTTCTGTGTATATCACATGGCAGACATGGAGGATGTTAAAATATAGGATTTATTTATTTTAAAAAGTTCTACAAAAACATCCATACTCATGTTTCCATGTCTGGGTTCATGAGATCATTCAGTTTCTTCCGTTGTGGTGCAGCTGGGTCTGAATGGAGGCTGCTTTCTGCCACTACATCCATCTTTCTGTGACCCAGTTTGATTAATTTCTTTCCCATATTAAGTTTGAGAGGGGAAAAAGAAAACAAGAATCAAACTAGAGCATCATTTTATTATTGTCTCGATGAAAATGAAAAAAAAAACAACCACTTGGTCCCCACGGGTAATAAAAAGGATGGAAGTCCAAGACATGAACGCTCGCATTGACCAGTGATACTGGATTTGTTTTCAACCCACTGATCAAGTCATGGACTCATGTGTCACATGCTTCGGCAGAGTGGCAGGAATTTGGCAGGAGTTCATCAGAAATTTGCCTCTGAGTTGTGGGCGGAATGGTTTGCATGGAGTAAGCCTGCACTCACATCCCATCATTCCTTTGCTTACACTCGCTAATGTTAGCTTACACCCCAAGCTAACATTAGCAATGCAATATCCAGCTGTACAGTTTTGAGCCAGATGTCAGCTCAGACGAGGAAAACAAAGACGTACATGGATCTATTTGTCTGCAAGTGGATGCATCGGAATGGTACAGAGCAGGGAGTTTGTGGCCTGCCGATTGTAGTTTGTACATAACAAGTACAAGCTTTTTCTAACTGCATTTCTTCTTCTGCTACTGATTCACAATGATTTGAATGAAGGAATGCTCAGAAATCCAACTTTAAGTTTAATTTACATTATATATGTCCTACATTTATGTCAGACACAAGAACTCGTTAAAAGCACCAAAACCACAATTTTCATTGGCATGGGTCTTTAAGACTTTAATTAAGAGGAAAGCTATCTATCCAAACAAGAATATGTCAAAATAAGGAAAGTCCAACACTTTATCTCATGAAAAAAAAGCATCTATGTCCTGCTCCATGGTAAGGTACGTTTTTATCTGTGTGTGCATGTGAATTGTGTGTTTCATTAATCAGCGTAGAGGGATGGATGTGAGAAATGGCTCTGAAGACTGCCCTTGTTATCAGCAGCTCGGCTGCACAGCTGCTCCTCATTTGCTAATTAGTTTCTCTGTGTACAGAGGGCAGCTTTACATGCATGTTCCCCTTATTGCTTGTGCTCCCATGTTGTTGTAGAATTAAGATCTGCTCAGAACTACCTGCTCCCCAATGTAACAAATGCTGGTAGCTACTTACTGCGTGCTAATTGTTAATTAGACCCAAAGAAGCCTAAACAGAATGCTGTATTTGTCGCTGTGCGACTTTAGCTCTTTCCGCAAATTAGGCTGTCACTCTTGATAGAAACACCTCCCACATTAAGACCAAAAATGGAATGTATGACCCCTTTGGTTATTTTTTTCATCACCATGCTCACACTACTTAAAATTAGCTGAGTTGCTAATAATCTTCTAATTACAATGTGTCTTGAAAACCAGTTAGCAACGAGTTGCTAAAAGGATATACATGAGAATTTTCTGTCACCATAAGAAGCGCCAAGCTTTCCATCTTCTGATGTTTATTTTCTACATTTAAACTTAACAGAATGAAAATGTTATTTCACTGAAAAATGCCTGTCCTTGAATTGCAGAAATAGAATTAGTACAATATATATGTACTAAGAGAACGCTCGACATTTTCTCTAATTGTTGTAAAAAAAAATGAAACAAACCTCTGTGGCACATGAACCTGATGTGAGTGAACTTCATTTAGATGGAATTTACAGATCAAATGTTGCTGAATTAATTGTGACATGGCAAAATAAAATGAAAAACAAGATCTGCACTTTGATTTTTACCTTTGTGGCATGCATTTGTTTTATTTCAATACACCTTTCACAATGCAGCTTTGACCTATGTTGTAGGGCATCAAAATTGTAAATGCTAGCACAATTTTATGTTTTAACAAACAAACAAAGTGAGGAAAGCTCACCTTTCCTCATCTGACATATATATACAGAAAAAACCCATGTAAGAGAACAAAAAATGATTACTTCAGACTCTGTATTTCAATATAAAAATCATACATGGATCTGCTGGGATGGCTTTATTTTTAGGTAACTGTTTCATTAAGTTAGATTTTGTCGCATGTGATCATAAAAGGCAAACAAAAATTAACTTTAGTGTTTTTTTAGAAACTATTTTTAGGTTTTTAGCAACTATAAAAAAAGGTGAATTACTTACCAAGGTAGCACACAGTGAATGATGTGTTGTACTTCCCATATAAATGTTATCAACAGTAGAGGTACTTACAGATGTTAATGCTAATAAATTCTCAGGGAACATTAAGTATACCCTTCAACATTTTCTCCAGTATAATCCAGCCTAATGAAACAGTTGTAGTTTAATGCTCATTCCTACACTGCTGTACAGATATTCATGAAAAAATGTTGTAAATGTTGATTTTAATGTTTTTACTTTCCATTCTCATTCAGACTTCTGTTTTTTAAAGACTAAAATTACTTGACAAAGTAGCAATGAAAATAGGTAACAGTCTTTCAAGATTCCAGCCTAATAATTAAGTGCTAAAATGTTAATCTGCGTTCTCGTTAGCTGCATGTTTTTATTCAATAACAAGAAAAACTAAGATTAAATTTAAAGCAGTAAAGATCTGTCTAACAACAGTTAGCTGGGAGTCAAAACACCTTTTTTCTCGTATACACTGTTCAAGCATCAAATTTGCTCTTCTTAGTTCTTTTGCAAGAGCTGATGACATATTTGTGGTGGTGGTTGAAGTGTCTTTCTTTCAAAAGGAATAAAATTACTAGATGGGACTAATCCCTGAAAAAATTCCCAATCCAGAAACTTCACTTTAAGCACCAGTGGAGGTAAGTTAATTGCCTTTTTCTTATAGTTTAGTATGAGGTCCATATCCTAAAGTAAGTGCCTTCATGTTTGCCGTTTTCTCTGTCTTTATCAATTCATATACTTTACTGTAGAATGTAGTGAGACACTATTTGTAATCAACAAAAACAAATTAATAACCTGCACTGATTCATGTGCAACACCTTTTTAGTGATTAATACAGGCAATTAAATAAGGAAATAAAACATGGAACATGGAAGAGGTCTCAGCTTTAATTATCATTGCTGGCTGTGTTCACTCTACACGGTACAATAAAGTCAGGAAACCTGAAGACTTAATTACAAGTGGTACCATAATGCGGACATCCACTGGTCCACTGCCACCTGAGATTTATGTGATTGCAGTTTGATTGAAAAAGAAAATGAGAAGTGGAAGAAGAGCTTTAGTTCTGCAATTACTTCCTGAGTCTCATCAGAGCAGCAATTTGATTTGTGAGCTCTGAATATTTTTGCCAAACTCTGGGCTTTTCACATTTTTTTAGTCATACATCTCATGTGGAGTGAGGCATTATTGGTGCTTAAAGAAAATGGTTGAGCTGGTTTGCAGACAGAACTGGTTTTAGCAGCTAAAGTTGGGGATTAGGCAGAATGGGTTGTTTTAAAAAAAGAAAAACAGCCATCAGAGAGCAGGGAAATGGAAAAAAAGCTTGATCTTTATTGATTTTACTCTTAACTTCCCTCTTAATTCACAAAAATATCACTATCCACCATGAAAGTGTTAAAAATTAAAAGTTTAAAGTGGACAAAATTGTTGGTACCCCTCAGTTAAAGAAGGAAAACCCACAATTCTCACTGAAATCACTTGAAACTTACAAAAGTAACAATAAATAAAAAATTATTGAAAATTAAATGATCAAAATCAGCCATCACTTTTGAATTGCTGATTAACATAATTATTAAAAAAAACAAACTAATGAAACAGGCCTGGACAAAAATGATGGTACCTCTATAAAAGATTGAAAACTATTTGACCAGACTGACATGATTATCTCAGGTTTTTTCAATGTTTAAGTTCATGAGACTTTTAAATTGAACTCCATTATTATTTGATTGTATGAGATGTAATTCCTCCCCTTAAATCTTTATCCTGGACTTGGCTCCTGCATGACGTGAGTTGATGGTATAAGTGAGTATCAGTCTTGATCACAATCAAACTGATAATGGAACAACAGCAGCGCACAAACAGGCAAAAGTCGTCCCTTTCTCCCACTGTCACATATGTTTCAGAATCTTTCTTTCAGCGTGGTCATATGCTGGAAAATGTAGGCATACACTTTCAACTCAAGAAATTAGCAGTTCAAGCCACAGCTTTAAAATTTCTGACTGAAGACTGCGCAAAGTGAAAAAACTCAACTCTGACTCAAATCCTAATTTTTTCATGGCCTCACCCTGAGCGGAACAAATGTGAACTGATGTATAACACTCTCACCACAGCTTCGTTTACAGCCCTACCAGGATTCAAGAAATTGCATTCTTGGGCTTTATGTCTGGTAAAATGTTCCCATAAAGCCCAGATGTCCATATAAGCAGGACTGCCCAACCCTGGTCCTAAAGGTCTACCAGCCTGTCTGTTTTATAGTTCTCTCTACATTGCTTGCTGCTGATTAGCTGATTCAGGCTTCTTCTCATTCTGATTGACCGATCTAGGTGATCAGCAGCAAGCAGCGCAGGGACAGCTGGAAACAGGCAGAGTGGTAGATCTTGAGCACTATGGTTGAGGAGCTACATATAAAGATATATGATGATACCACACATGGGCTAACGAGGCAACAAATACAACTGTAAATCCACTCTCACACACATACTACTATCAATATATTCATAAATGTATATCTGTTTTTCATTTTTTTTTCTTTAAGGAAAAATTCTGTACATTATTGTGTTTTGTTTTAGTGTCTGTGTTTGTGTTCCTTTGAGGTGTGAAGTGACAAACTTCTTGTTCATTTGAATTTTTTTCTGAAAATGGGGTGGAGATCTCTCAACTTCAAGCTTATTTTCCAATCAGCTCTTGTTTTACAGTGTGTGTGAAAATGCTGCATCCTTTTGTCTATCAATTTTGGAGCACACATCAAATTCCTCCCACCCTCTTTCTCCAGCTGTACAAACTGCAGGCATGCCAACATCTGATTCCATACTGGGATGGTGCACAGCAGCAGAAAATTATAAACCAGGGACACTCCAAAGCTGCTTTAGCCAATTAGATTTCCCTCAGCCATCAGCATTAAAAGCTGGCAAGTGTTTCAGCAGCTTCTTTTGATAGTGTGACTCAAAACTTAAATCAGCACCATCTTTGATCAGCTGGCCTTTTCATTTTAGGGACAGAGAAACTGTCACTTTAGTCATCAACTGAAGTCACAGAACTTCTATGTGATTCAGAACCTTCGAACCCTTTCACTGAACCTGAAAAGAGAGTTTTTCTTTAGGTAAATGAGAAATGTTTCCAAATCTCTAAATCACAAATATATTGTTAAAAATTAAAAACCAGCTACTTTCTTTTTTAAAAATTGAGTTACATTTTAAAAGAAAGTAAATGTGTCTTTGTCATTTACTATTTTCTAATCAGTAAAGCATTAAAATGCCTTATTTGCCTTATTTTAAGTTCAAAAACACATTTTTAGGCCCACTTAGTCACAACCTCTTAGTACAGTATGCTGCATTTTTTCCCGTCTTCCACAAGGACATTCTGACACTGGTTTGAAAATGAATCACGCTCCACTAGCTGGAGGAAAACCCCTTTATGCTCTGAACCACATCTGCCAAAACATGTAGTCGAATGACGCACACCATTGTCTGTGGTTTTATGACGCAGGCATGGCTAAATATAGGAGAGTAAACCATCTGCATGTGAGTGACCAGCTGAAGTTTGAGTACATAACAAGAAATAATCAATGTGATTTTCTGAGCTAGGTGACTGTGATCCCAGTTTGTCAGCTATTTAGTTGAACTCAGTGTGAATGTTTTGTGGTGAACTCTTCCCCTCAAGAGAAAAAGCTCCCAGCATGCTAAAACACGGCATCCACCACAATTAGTATGATGATGGGATCCACAATAATGAGTCGTCTTAGTGCCAACAACACATGCTAATGATAATTGTGATAGCAGCAATCATATCTGTGATGCTATCCTCTCTGATTTGCATTCTCTGCTTGCCTCTTTTCCTCTCACCAGTATGCATTTTGCTCCTTTTACATTTTCTTTGCTGTTTTGTTTTAATGTTCTGCTGTACTTTTTTCCCGAAACTTTACTTTTCCACCCCATTTCTTCCAGAACCTTCCAGTTCCCGTTGTTTTCATTCATTAGCCCACTACCTCCCTTGACACAAACTGTCAGTCTGGCAACAAATCAAAATCTCTTTAACTTAAGCACCACTTAGCTTGTGTTGTGCTTATTCTGCAGCTTGTTTTGTTGCGGGAGACGCATACTGGGTGTGATAAAGTGATACAGCCCTGCAGTGTGTGCACTGGCTGGTTCAGACAAGGGTTTAAATCAGTGTTATTGAGCCTTGCGTGGACGGATCGTTGTGAAATACAGCCTCCAAGTAACTGTAACTTAGCTAAATTTCCGCTGAGACCTGACACTACACAAATCATGATTTGTTAACTGCTTGTTAGTCATAAATAAACCCCTAACACATGTAATGCATTGTTAATTGCTATGTTTATGAGGCAGAGAGAAGCTTAGGGATACTGTGTGTTCATCAATCTGTGTTACTCTGATGTTTCAACATCAAGGGACGAGATGGTTTTTGGGAAAATAATAACGTAAAAATGAATCAGGAGCACGACCAGATTCTGCAATAAAATGCAGACCCAGTTACCAGTTTATTATATGCACCTACACAATGTGATATAATTCAAGTGGCCCCTGGAATGGATCTGCTGAGGAAGACAAAGTTGGTTATGTCTAAATCTCTGAGCTTCAGCAAAATAATGGGGGGGATGTAAAAAAAATGAGAGTGGAATCTACAAGATGGAAGACAATACTAAAACTGATGGTGACAGCTGATGCACAGAAGTAAAAACGTTCACAATCTCAGGAACTTATAAAACAATCAATCTTGAAACTGTTTCCACTGTTTCCATTTAGAGCCTTTTTTACTGAAACAATTATGATGACGTTTGAGTTTTTTCAAATGCGTCTTCAATGTCCTCATTGGCTACTAATAAAAGTTTTTGTTAGGTGCACATCATATACAGTTTCACTTCATGCTAAATAACTTTTGGTTGAAATGAGTGACAAACGTCATCATCCAACCAGCGATGTCTCAGTCTTGCTACTGCTTTTGTTTCATTTTTTCAAATTTCGTTTTGATTTTCTGGAACTTATTTTCTGAAGCATTTTATTTTTATTTAGTTTGAATTTTATTGCAGTTGTCTTCTGGTTTCTTAAAGTAATTTTTTAAAAATTGTTTAAGCTGTTGTTTTGATCTTTAAAATGTTTCTGCATTGAGTGATTTGTTGGTGTGGTTTGCCACCAAAGACATGGGAGGTAAGCTTAGTTATTGCTGTTCTTCAGCCTTTCAGAGTAAACTATATTCATATACATATATGATAAAACTATATCCATGTATATGAAAGAAAATCTGTTACCTTTGGCACACTAAATAATGCATTTTTTATGAAGTATGAGTTATTTTGTGAGCTTTTTTCCTATCCGGAAGTAAGACGATTCAACCTCCTCTCGTCCCTTGTGGGTGCTGCCTATGTCACCACATCAACCTAGAATCGGCCTTGTCTACGTTTCACCCACGAAAACAAACAACATCTGAACTTTTGTAAAGATGGATTTTCATATTGTGCATGTAATTGAAAGTGTTTTGTCGATCACTGGGGAGAAATTGGGTGTGTGTGTGTGAAGGGGCTATTCCCCACTTTGTGACATCACAACATGAGGACCCACTCGTTATCGTGGATTGGAAGGGGCTGGTGCTCATAGAGCGGGTTTTAGAGGAACTATCAGAAATCAACGAAAGGAGCAAAGTTCTGGGGTTGTTTTTCATGAGGAATTAAGATTTTAATACACTCAAAAAAGTTGTTTTTGCATGATAAACATGCAGATAAAATTGTAACAAAAATAACAAAATTGTTGATCTTGCACTTCAGCCTTATTTGAACAGAACTTGTGCACCACAAACAAAAAATAAAGTGTTTTACAAAACATAGTTACATTTGCATTTGTTACATTCAGCCCAGGGCAGCACGCTGATGTTGTGGGTCGTACTGCTGTCATTTCACAGCTAGAAGGTGCTGGTTTAAATCCTGCTTTGGTCCTTTCTGTGTGGAATTTGTTTTGTTCTCCCCGTGCATGCATGGGTTTTCTTTGGGAAATCTGGCTTCCTCTCACTGCCCATAAACAAGCACCACGGGCTGACTAGTGCCTCTAAATTGTCTCAAAGGAGTAAATATGAGTTTGTTTGTCTGTAAGGCCCTGCTGTACACTGATGAGCTCCCTCACCCGGAAGAAGCGAGGATGGGTTCTGACAGTTGTGACCCTGCACTGGATTAAAGACGAAGAGAAGATGGATGGATGGAAATCTCTACATTTAAAAATATATGCCATAATGTTTCATCTGTTCTGACGTCAAACATATTTGTTAAGTTCACTTTAATAGCTGGATATCAAACTGTCTCATTGAAAACGAAAAAGAAATGCTTGAACTTCTTCAAAACTTTTCAACTTTTTCCAGTTTAAACTTTTTCCAGATTAAAAGATCCTTCACTGAGTTCTGATTATAATGTGGACCCATTTAAGCTTTAATATTTTTCTTTGTCTATTTCTGGCCTTAAAATGGATTTCAATCAGAGGTGATGACACGTGTTTAGGCCCAGAGCTAGACCATTAATATATTTTTTGTTCTGTCTTTACATTTTTCGCATACTGAAAACCTCTCCAGCTGCACTTAGTTGTGTGTATTTCTCTCATGTTGTTCATATAGCTGGAAGTTAGTCCTTCACAGCTGCTGGGGCTTTAGCTCAGGCTGCAACAGCCCCTCTTTAGAATGCAACATGCGCTGGATTCAAGCCAAAGCCTCCTAAAATGGCCACAGTACTGTTACTGCTTACTGATGTGATGCATTAAGCTGTCTATTAGCAAACCAATGTAACATTTGGATTACTTTTCATCAGTAGTACCCCTAAAAATACATGTTTTGTATATTTTTACATTTATCCTTTTTCCAAGTGTTTTCATGGCTATGTTCAACTGATTTAGCATCAAGTAAGACAGTTGTAGTTGTTAGCTGAGCCTTCTAAATGTCCCTATGACATGAAACTTCAGAATCGTCATTAATTATTTTGAGCTGCAGGCATGCATTCTCACAAAAACGCACATTTTCCAAAGTGCAATGTGATGGTATAACATGACAAACCCTAACATTCCATCGGTTGTTTTTACTCTTATTCATTTGACATATGCTAAATTTGGTTCAGGATCTTTTAGAAAGCTTTGGCTAAAGAATAAATGCCTAGAGAGGAGATTCTGTTCTTGCCGTGCAACTGATGCACTGTAAATAAACACGAATAATTGGAATTTTGTTTATGAATGTTTGTTCGAGTTCAAAATCATACATTTTTTACAAAAATTAAAAAAGACAACTACATTTCTAATTTCAGCTTTACTACAATCTGATTATTCCCTTGATTGTCGTACCTGTTTTTATTAGGATTTTGCCAGATTCTCACAGTTATTCTGGGCTTTTGATTTAACCAAAGCAATTTCTGTCAGTTTTAGCAAGTCTTCAAAATCTGACGTCTTAGACGTGACTATTGTGACTATTTTGTAAAGGTAAAATAAAGTGACACTGTCAGGCTACAGGCTACTTGGTTGGATGCAGGCTAAGGGTTTAGACCTGGTTAGATTTAGAAACAAGAATTGTCCTATCTAAAAAAGAAATGGATGGGATGAGCTTCAAATGGGTTTAAAATATTTCCTGAAATGTTGCAAACATTTTTGTACTTTCAATAGCTTCTTAAAGTCAGACTGAGATCGTCTTTAACCTGTTGTAAAAGCACTCTGTCAGGGTTCAGCAATCCATGTCCTCCTCCGGCCACCAGAGGGAGGCCTCTCCAGAGTACTGAGTCTCTCCTGCAGTCTCCTCGCTCTCCCAGCATGCATCAGCCTCAACTCCTGTGGATGCATCGGAATGGAGCATAGCAGGGATGTTGTAGTTTCCCGGCTGTTGTTTGTACGTAATAAATACATTTTTAACAGCACTTTTTGTCTGCTTCTAATTCACAAAAATTTGAATAAAGAAATAATCAGAAATGCAGTTTTAATCTTAATTTACTTTTTATGTCCTCCACCATGAGAGCAAGTTACTGTCAATTTTCATTTGAGTTTATTTTTAAATCTCTTTATCCTTTTCCACAACAGTTCTTCTGATTTCTGAATTCTTTCTACAAATATCGTTATTGCATGTTTGAATGCAGTAAAACAATCAGTCACAAACGAATCTCTCTTTTATGATAAAATATCAAGCACATGATCTGTGATCATAACTGCCTCTGGATTCTTTACATATGCGACTGTTGATTTATTGGATCATTCTCTTTTCTTGAAATCCGATTTATTTCTATCAGGAATCACATTTTCCAGGCCGTGAGCTTGTGACTGCACTTCTGTTTGAAGCGTTCCACAAGGATGCCGAAGACAACGAACTCCTTCTCCTCAGTAATGGAATTGCTCTCCTTCTCTCACCAGTCACGACCTTTCTCTCTCCCTGTTGTCTGATGATGTCTCTCTTCCCTCGTCTTTCGCTCAAATCATCAACCACCGACGGCACTAAGCTGTCCTCCTCACCACTCTTCTCTCCCCGCTCATCTTCCTCACACTGCCTCCCTTGAACCTCTCCATCAGTGTCAAGCCTGCGCTCTACTTCACTAGACAACAGCCATCAACACCCACATGCAGACAACCACACACAGGCATGAGCATTTGTGCCGCCTTCTTCCTATTCATGCGCAGAAATCTTTCTTCTCTTTCTCTTGCAGTCACTCTCTCAAAATCCAAAAAGTGCCCAATTCTGTCTCTCTTTGTCAATGTTATGGAACGCCTCATCTCGTCTGGAGAGGCCGAAAGTCATCAATCATCCTAGTGAGAGATGTGGATGCGTTTAGTCACCTTCTGCACAGAATTGTGTTGCATTTTTTTTTAAATTTGAAATTGCATAAAATCTTTGGAGTGTAGAGACTATATAGAGCATACTCAAAAAGTTGAATTCATTTGCCGTTAGAATGTATGTTTAGATTAGCCCGGATCCCACCCCTACCTCAGGTAATTTATGCAGACATTTTTCTGCATGCTGTCAAACTTGGTCAGTTCTGTTGGACATTAAACACGCACACAAAAACAGTAAATGGGGGGGGTCTTTGTCCAATTTTCTACCAAGAAGGGAAGAGTCTGTTACCTGAGATGGAGTATTAGGACCACCATCAAACTTAAAGAAAAAATACATTTCTAAGAATGAAGTCGGAAACTTATGTCGGAAACTTTATGAGAATAAAGTTGTGAGAAAAAGTTGTAATTTAACATGAATAAACATTAAAGTTCTAAATTGAGAATTTACGAGATTGAAGTCATACATTTATGTGGCAAAATCTGCTTACTAAGAAAAATAGAAACAGCAACAACAATTTGGATTTCTGGCAGGCGAGCTGCTTACGTCGTAGGCAGGATAGAAGCACAGGTCCAAGTGCATTGTGGGACGTGGATTACAATGATTTAAAAAACGCCTTTTGAAATCACCGTAAACATTGCATTACACCATAAGCATTGATGGATTCAGTCAGCCTGAAATGTGGACGGAGCCTTACACAACCAATGTTATTTTCAAAAAAGCATGGCTTTGTCCTTGAAAATTTCAAAATGTTTCTCATAAATTTTCCACTGTATTCTCACAAAATGATTTTTTTTAAATTATTTAATGACGTTATCCTTGTAAATGTATTTATTTATTTTTATGGTGGCCCTAATACTCTGTCGTACTTATGTGCGACATCCAAGGAACAGCTTCAATTGTAATCCCAAAACTACACATCAAAACTATTGGAGAAGTTTAGTTCTTTTTTTGCTAAATTCTGAAAGATTTTCTTCCTTTTTGGACCCTCACTTTTTCATTATTCTGCAAACTTAATTTGAAACATATAGAGATATGCAACCTTGAGTGCTAAAAGAACCATTTGGTCCAGTTTCTTCCTATCTAAAACTAGCCAGAACTGCAAAAAAAAAGTATTTATTTTTTTGTGGCCATTAAAGCATTTATTTATAAAATGTAGCTTTTAAATATTTGCAATAATTGCATATTAAAAGTGTTATTTTTCTATTATATTACTTTTGACAGAAGCACATAGAAGTTCCTTTCAAAATAAAACAAATCAACTGTTAAATAACCTCTCACTGCAGCAGATTTACCTGGAGTCACACTCAAAGAACTTTGCTTAGAACTTTGCTTGGAAACTAGAGATAAGAATATGAGTTCAAACTTGTTCTACTATTAAACCACTCTGTCCATAGATCAAACCTTTTTTACCATTATTTTGCTTATAGCTATTTGACGTGTGCGTTTTGGAGGAATAGTAAAGCTCTAAATGCCTCTTGATTTAGTGTAATATCAGCAGGAGTAAAAATAAAAGGGAGTTTTTACTCATGTAAGATCACCTGAGTTTAAAGGTCTGAAAATATGTGACAAAACCTAACCCACAAATCAATTATTTATTAAAAAAGCGAGTTATTTGTGACATGTTTACTGCATTATGAAGTCTAGAGTGGTTTAAAACGTTCACATTTTTTTGGGGGGGGGTGTTTCTAAAGCTTTGCATCCTTTTTTATTCCTGATCGGGAAAAAAAAGCCAAAGATTTGTTTTTTGCTGCTGATCAGAAAAGAGTGTAAGAGGGAGAGCAGTTGTGTGGCTTTAAAATCGAACATCCTGAAAAAAGAAAATAATCATAATAAAGCAAAGGACAGCAATAAAAGCTCACAAGAAAACATTGTTGCCCCATAAATTGTTAGTACAAGGACATTTTGTTATAGTATACCAGGATTCTTTGATTAGTATGTTATTCTATTGGTTCCTTTGCCCACCCAGTGTCTTTCAAAGCTTTAAAACAAGGTCACCTGTAAATTGCACCAGTCTGTGCTACAGTTAGACACATTTTTTTCCTATTCTGCCATCTACAGTAATCCAAAAACGATTTCCTTTTCCCATTGTACTGCAGCATTTTTTCAAATGAAGGTTTCACTTCTTTAAAGTCCGACTCTGATCATCTTTTGGTCTATTTTAGAAGCGTTGCTAGTGGTCTTTTTATTGTGCCATTTGTAGCCAAATTCAAAAAGCCAGATGCAAGCATGGAAGAGGAAAACACAGACGTACACGCATCTAGTTGTCTTCAAGCAGATTCATCAGAACGGAGCAGAGACGGGAGCTTGTGGCTTGCTGTGATGGCTTCCAGGTTCTTCATCTGCTCCTGATTTGCTATGATCTGAATAAATACTCAGAAATGCAAATTTAAGCTTTATTTTCTATATCAAGATAAGAAAAATGCCAGAACATGCTATAAACACTAAAAACACAATTTTCATCCGAAGAACAGCGCTGTCTTAACCTTTTGTATAATAAGGAAACTCAGCAATCCAAGACAGCTTAAACCTGTAAAACTGAATGTGTAAAAATGTGCATCACGAGAACTCTTTTGATATCACAAGCATTGCAAAGACACAAAATTGTTTAAAGTAATCAATTCCGTACTGAATTCAATTTTAATCCAAAAATAGCATTGATCAGTAACAGAAGGCTTGAAGGCTAATTAATGTCAGAGAAAAGATGAAACAAGTGTAATATACAAAGTAGCAAAGCAAGGGGGATTTCTTTTCTGTACATCAAAAGACAAGCAGAAGGAGAGGGGCCCACTCTTCTTCAAGCACAGCTGCTAGTGTGACTTTGAGGGGCCTTACAGTAAGTGACACAACCAGCAGGTCTTTTGAAAAGCTATTACAAATCTTGTAAATCTCCTTTGAGAAAATGAAATAGGAAAAAAGAAAAAGTATAATGGAAAAAGATGTATCTAATCATGCCAACAGTTGAGCATGAGCTCCTAAATTGCTTCTTTTATAAGCACTGGAGCTACCTACCGCTCGATCCCACTGATCTCTTCCCCTTTAATCTCCCTGAGTGATTCTGAAAGGCTGATTTAGACGTTGTGTATTGGCTTGAGGTAAGGTCTTGGGTTTTCCTTATCTCTACATCCCTTTCCTAGGCCTCATGGTTGTAATACATCTCAATAGATCACTTTGACTGGTCGTGTATTAAAGCCAAAAAACTGTCGAACTGGGGGCTTTTAAATGGGGTGAAAAAGCCTAATGAACTGACTGGCCCTGCAAGGTAATTCTGCTGAACTATTCAGCAGTTCAACTGTAAGTAATATTGTTTCTTTCAGCCCAATATGTCTTCATTTGAAATCTTCTCTGATTCATATTACATATTTATTTAGCTGTCATAGAAATATAGCAGAAATGAAACTAAGCTTTTTTTTTTATCTGTGAGATCATAATTAATCATCATTAATGATCTATAATGCTTTCTATTGGGATTCCTCAATCAATCAGACGCTGCTAAACACAAACACAAATGTTAAGTAGCTCAAAGCAGATTTATTTGAGAGCAGCAGCTCTTTTTATGTGTCAACACAGTCTGCTACAGTGGCTGTGCACAGAAAAATGATAAAGTAGTGTAATTTCTGTAGATTTAATGCTTTTGTAATATTGTTCAAAACTCTTTTAACTCCAGTCATAATTTTGAAAATATAAGATAACTTTTCTGATGTTTTATGAAATATTTTTTCTCTCCTGGATATTTTTATTTAAATGTCAAATCCTGTTATTTTTTTGTATAAATCTGAGCCTGCTGTGCCAGTAAACCATGTCAGCATTTGTTTGTTTCAAAGAAAACATCTTTCTTTTTTGTTATATTTCACAGTAAAGACTGATAAAAATGCATCAATCATTACTATTACCTTTTAGTTGGAGAATGTTTAGTTTTATCCACAAATTATTAGGAGTTTGGGGAAAATGTCTCACAATAGATTACAATGCCATTACTTTTTGCTGTACAGCAGTAGTATGAAGCATTGTTTATCAGCTTTGGAGCTACACTTTTTCTTAGGAAGTTTTCAGACTGGACACATTGGGTTCACTTAAAGTGAACTAGAATTTGTTTCCCTCAATAATCTGGAACAAATTTTCAGTCTAAAAGAACCCAAGCTCGTGGTCCCATCTTTCGAGGTGGTCTCGGTTCATTTCCAATTGGACTGAGCTCCAGTTCGCTCTGAGTTTCCTCAGTCTGAATAGTCTCTGTGCTGAACAACTGGATCAAAATGGCCACTGTAGCCTCGCATTACATGATGTAAACAGAGAAGAAAGGAAGCAACCATCGTCAAGGTAGGCGGTTTTCACAGGTCGATGATGTTTGTAATCATTGCCACTGGTATGGGCGCTGGAAGAACCAGTGTTTTCGCCTGAAATCTTGTTGGGAGAAGGTGCCTGATGCTCCTCTGTTTGCCTTGTGTGTCTCGTTGTTTCCATGGGTTCTGTCTGGGACTGCAGGGGAGGTCCAGTCTGGGCAACAGTCTTAATTCCCGTTTATCACTGAGGGTTTGGTGTCACTGGTTGGTGGTGGGGATCTTGTGTGACACTGGTGACACAAGTTTTGGACTCCTCTATTGTGTCTTCCACTTTGCCCTTCTCTGACAAAACCTTTGGCGGCTCAGAGATTCCTGTGGTCGGGATGAGCCTGGATGTTTGGAAAGTGCTTGGGCTTAGACTGATGCTTTGTTGTAGTTTTTTCCAGAGGGAGGTGTTGATGGGGGTGCGCCCAGTTTAGCTAGACGATGGGGACATCGTCTTGGGAAATGACATCACCAGTAGAAAGGTCTGGGCAAATGTTTCCTTTCCAGTTAGGGTGACCTGTGCTCCTCTGGCGAGCTGTCAGTTTGATGCCAGCGAGTGCCTGGTGAAGGAGCAGGAGACGGACGCCACATTGGATGAGCTTCCAGGCCTGGTCTGTCCCATTGTTGAGGTCAGCTCTTTGTCTTCTCAGCGTTTTTCCTGCTTATTGCATTGGTGTTCCTTCTGTGTATTAAAGTGCTTTTAAGTGCTAAAACTGGTTTCGTCTCCCCGTTTATTTGTTAAGGTTCAGAGCCCGTCGTAACAGTGGTCAGTAAGTTTGACCTGTTTTTTACCTTTAATACTGAGCCTTGATTCTTGTAAGAATTTGTCCTGAGCTTTTTGATTTCAAGTTTCCATTCTCTAGAACTGAGGCTTTTTTTTCCAGTTTCAGAGCGCTAATTTCTATCCAGCTTGTATATTTTTTCTAATCCAAATGGGGTATTATTGTAATCTGTACATTCATTTTTTAAATTAAAATGACTAGCCACTATTCATACACTACTCTGTAAAAGCATAACTGTGCCCACTTTGCTCTCTGAATGATAGTTTTCTTGGATTAAAAGAGAAGGAAACCATGGCAACACTAAGAAAAAAAAACAGATTTTGTCTTTGCGTTAAGGTTTATACAAAAACTTTAATTATATGAATAAACCCAATTTATGTGGTTGAAATCTGCCAAACAGGCCAGGACTGCCACCATGCTACCTTTGCTTGACCAAATATGAACAGAAATGTTAGCAGCCTGGAGAACCTAAAGTCATTATTATTACGGCATTTTTATCCTCTTTTGATGTCAGAGTAACAAATAGTGTTGCTTCATAATTATAGGTTATAGTTCTGCAGTTGTTTTGAAAATAATCCAAAAGTACTGCAGGGATAATGTCAAACATGACAACTCAGACTTTATATTAGTCCTATAAACAAGTTCTTTGTAATATATAACAGTTTGGCAGTGCTTTCCACAACACTATTGATAACTGTAGTATCTATTAGAGCGGATTGAAGTGATTCCGTTTACTTGTCTGTGTTCATGTGCATGCATGATTTTACGTGTGGCTCAGAAGCAGACTGCTCACTTGTTTGCTTTCACAGCTGCTTCCATCTACTTGCAAACCTGTAAGGAATTAAGTGGCTCTGCCCCGATGATTGGATCCACCAGCCACACCACCTCAGCTTACAAAGTTACTCTCGAGGAAATTGTTTGTGCAGGAAGACATGTCCCATCACCCGCTGAAGCAATTTGTTAAAAATCAGTCTGACATGAAAGCGTCTGCTTGTGTTCAGTTAATTAGTCTGAGTAATAAACCTAAAGTTTTCCTCAGCAAGTTAGTTGGAATTCTTAGAAAAAAAGTCATTTTAATTTTAATTTTTATCAGTAAAAATTTTAAATGGGAATTTTACAGGCCAAAAAAAAAGAACGTTTGGAGATTCATGCAGACGTGTCCCCAGAAATCTTTTGCCAGTTGAGACTGGTAAAATAGATTGGCATGCCAACATAGTCCTTCCCTCTGGTAATCACATTTAGTTCATTCCGTAACTGCATTCATTCACATTGCACAATTTAAATTGAATCTAAAACCTTCTGCAAATTGATTCAAAAACCTCCACCAATTTCAACACATTTTAAATTAAACTGAAGTTATTGTAGCTTTTATATTTAAACAAGATATTTCTGTCAAAATACATAAAAGATTTAGATCAAGTCCCATCAGTTGACATGTAGATAAGTGTGTGAAATTTGTTCTCTGCATTTGACCCATTCCCTTGGGGAGTGGTGAGCTGCAGTCACAGCCGCGCTGGGGAACCATTTGGTGGTTAAACTCCCCAATCCAACCCCTTAATGCTGGGAGGCATCAGGTCTCATTTTTGGAGTCTTTGGTTTGAATCCTAGATTTGAATTTTATGACCGTCCGCTCTACCACAAAGCCACTGAGTTGGTCAAGAAATCAAGTTTCTTGAGAAAGTTAATGCGATCTTGATAAGTTATGGTTGTTTAAAAAAAAATAACAAAAAACAAAATATGGAGTTTTATAACACTGTTATATGGGATGCATTTTTCAAAACTGCTGCTGTGTTTTATGATATATATATTTTTTAAGGAAATTAGTGGTGCCTTTGGTCTGTCTTTGTCTTCTCTGCTTGTGAGTTATAATTTGTGGAGAAATCCTTTATCTAGAATGAGGTTGGTACATAAAAAATGTCTCAAAATTATGACACATTTTGCTGTTCGAAATGAGAAAACGAATAGCGTTAGTCAATGACCATACATCTGGTTATGGGGAACCCATTATTTTTAAGGGTGTTTGGATAGAAATTAACACAAAAAATACCTTGAATGTAAATATGCTCTCATACATTTTTCCAGAAAGGACAAACCTACCACTCTATGGAATTCATCTTTGTTTCTTAAAGGTTTTTGGACAAAGAACTGTACAAACCTTTGTAGGACAATAGAGGAGATATATAAAGAAAACTAAGCTTAAAATTGTGTTTCTGAGTATTTCTTTATTCAAACAGTTATGAATCAGGAGCAGACACATACATGCAGATAAAAACGAGCTAATACGTGATGTAGAAACTACGACAGCAAGGAACAAGCTCCCTGCTCCACTTTATTTTGATGCATCTGCTTGTACATCTTCATTTTCTTCATCCGGGCTGGCATCTGGCTCAAAACTGTACGTTTGGATAGCTCCGATATTACTTGGCCATTTGTGTTGCACCGGTGATGTTACGTTTAATTAAGTACTGCCGCTCTGCAGAAGTTATGTCCCAGAAAGTGGCAAAGGTTTTTGGATTTTGGCTTGAAACGGCATAAATATAGTAACATTAATAGATCAAGAGATAATTTTAGTTGGACGCATTTCCAGTTTATTTAATAAACCTCCCAACCAACTTCTATTTGTTCCAATATACTATTATCTTCTCAAGATCATCTTTACATTTTTGGCCATGGGACTTTATAGATGTAACATGGTCACAAAAAAACAATCTGGCGCACCTTGTTTAGGCCGGCTGGATACCAACCTCCTGTAGAGAATCGTATTGTTTGCTGCAGAACGTGAAACCTCGCTTAAACAGCAGGGTTTTCTCTCTTTATTGTTGGCTACAGTGTGCATGCAGCTGTTTCAAATCTGTGGCAATAACAGTAATCTGGGTGGCTCTGACTGCTAGTCAAGTGTGAGCTGTGATAACGTCTCTCTCTTTCCTTGCCTCTCGCTGTTCTCTTTCCTAATCTCCTCCAAGCTGTCTGGCTGCTGGTTAAGTGGTGGTTTCTTTTTTCGTTTGAGGTCCCTTCAGGGCTTGGCAACAGTAGAGATGAACCCGACTGAGAAATGCTGTGGAAATTGCTTTGTGCATTTCTCCAGCCACCGCCAGCTGGGCAATTTACAGCTGGGTGTCCCCGGCCTTCCACTTGACACTCGGTGAGGGTGTTGAATTTACAAAAAAAAAAAAAAAAGGTGCATCAAGCCGACATGGAGAAAATGAGGGGAGGTAGAGAAAAAGACATCATATTAGTGGAGAAAAAGAAATGGGGCAAGGGAAGAGAAAATTCCAAAAGTGAGAAGGGACAGTAACTGTGAAGATCTGCCAAAGAAAGTCTTTTGGAGAAAACCTGTGTTAATTAGAGACTGTTCCCCGACTAGAACACCCATTAACCACCTGACAAGAACCAAAACTATTTATAAACTTTAGATTTATTAAAAGTTTCATTCATGGGCTGAACTTCAACAACTACAAAGCCTCTGAACTCATTTCACAGGATTCACCATTTAGTAAAAGCGAATAAATCTCACCGCCCACCCCACAATTGTTGGTTGTTCTTCCTTGTTAAATGGTTTATGTAAAGGTCAGCTGTGTTTTCTTGACCTGCTTAAGGAGATGCTTTGTGAGTTTGCATGACAAGTGCAATGTTATTCACATTTCTCTTTGTTTTTGTGGACTCCTCAATTAGGGCTGACCCACCTATCTCTGACAGTACAGACAGCTAGCTTCAACAAGCGAGGTATTAAAGCTGAGAAGGAAGAGGTAAAAAAGTTGAAAACAGTTTTTTGAGGAAGCCAACTTAAACACAAAAATGCCACAGGGATATATTTCCATGAATCTTTTTAGCGCAGTACATTGTTACAAGCAAACCGATTTTAAAGAACTATGCAAAAAACAGAACCAGAATATTTCAATAGAAATCATGGTCTTTGAGGAAAAACCCAGAGAAAAGTGAGTGTGTGAGGACTCTGCATTTAGATTTTTGTGATGTTTCGTTGCTTTAACAGTATTAAAAAAAATTAATGGACTAAACAAAATCAGCTCAATGTAAAATTACCAGCAAATGTCTTTTTTGGTTTTATTTTGCTTGTTCATTTTATTTTGAAGTCATGGTTAAATATATCTGGGAGTTTGTTTGGGTATAAAAAATAGTAACTTTTTGTTTCTTGTCCCTAAAGTTTCAAACTGACTGATTTCTTTCTGTGGTGTCTGGCATAACTTTCGTTATAAATTGCAAAAACGTTCTCTTCCAAAATGTTTACAGTGGGATGACACCGATGAAGAAGCATATCAGATATGTATGACTTACAAGTTGTGCAGATATTATTGGTAGTTTCACACAGGAAACTACTGCTATTGGTTCGTTTAAGCCACTCTGTGGTGTTTGTGTATCAGGCTTTGTCTGCTAAATGTTACTGAATCCGACAGGGATTCAGGGAGCAGAGAGTTTAGAGGCTGTGGTGAAAGCAGCTGGGTTCCCTTCATGATACCAAGAAAAGGGCTGTTAGGGAATAACATACCAAACAGAAACATAAGCTGAAGTCTTCTGTTATGTAATGTCAGCTCAATACGAAGGAAAAAAATAGAATTCCAAAATATTGACAGTGTACTTCTGTTAAAGTGAAACTCTTTTATCCTAATTTATTTGCATGTTGTTTAAAAAACTATATAAAATATAAATGCTGGGATTTGGTACAAAAATATAACATCTACTTTTTGAAAATTCCATGTAATACTAAGGAAACAAACTTTCACACACACAGTTCAAACCAATAATTTAATATGAAATCACATTCAAAGTGAATGACAAGAAAGACAACTAAAAGATATAAAACATATAATGAACTCTGTCGGGCAGGGAATGGAGGTGTCTGCATCGAGTTTTTGAATGTTTTTCTGCCCTCACAGCTACCTTCAAACTGCATTTTTAAGTACCCTCTGTTTGAAAGGATTTTTTTCTTTCTGTTTTTAAGATCTGTGTCCAAAGATAACACCTATGTTAATGAAAAGGCGTAATCCACAGAAAAACGTTCGTCAAAAAAAAAAAAAAAAAAAACGCAGAAAAAGCTCCAGTTTCCAATACTAAAACATGTTTATTTCTCTTTGTGTTATTTATCTGCAGTGTAATTTGATGCACAATCATTGGCCGCATTGCTCATTTATAATCAGGGGAATCTGAGCCAAATGTTAAAAGCGGCAGGCTATCAGATGGGAAATATGAGGAGAATAGCAATGACCAGAGAAAATGATAAATGCAAACCTCTGAAGGTGTCAAGTCTGAGGGTATTTGTGGTTATGAATAAACTGCACGAGGACTTGCCTTCGTTATCAGTTAGTGGGTGAGGAAGAGTTCAGCGTATTCATATTCATGCATATTTTATAATTAATTACACTTGTGTAATGAAAAGTCTTCCTACATGTAGGCTGCATGTGAAGTAAATATGCTTTTACATGTGTCTTCACTGAAAGCTACAAGGCTTGAATCTGGCAGTGGTTTGCCAGATTAGATGAGGCAACCTTTCAAACAGAATTTTCTAGAAACAAATCTGAACCATTTTAGTTCAGTCAATACATTTAAAAATCACAAGCATTAGAGTGTGTACTGACAAGGGAAGTCAACATTCTCACTTGAGACTGAGATGTGGGAGAGGAAAACAGCAGAACACATAGATAAATAAAATCTCCAGAAGGCAGAAAGGAAAAGGCCTCGCAGCAAAGACTTCCTGGAAGAAAAGCAAGACAGAGAGGTACAGAACATCTTTGCGAGCATAAAAGAAAGAGCGTAATCGCCCGGTTGTTTCTTTTTTTCCCAAAGGACTCCCTGGAAAACAACTGGTGCTTTAAGCTTGGACAGATAGCAGACAGACAGATGATGGTTAGAGAGGAGGAGAATACCGCAGAGGGGTTTGCACACACGCACGCACAGAAGTAATCACATCCCCAACATTTAAAAGATTCACAGGCACGCAAACATACAATCTGAACGAAGATGATGCATAAATTGACAAAAAAAAAACAAAAGCACAAACACGCATAACGGGAACGGCAAGCAGATGTTTCCTTTGTGACAGTCACAGGCCATGACGCACGCGCGTTGAGTGTGCAGAAAACACAAAAAAACTCTACTGCCCTGGGGAGCTGTGATGATGGAGATGGAAAGCAGTGTGTATTGACTGTGACACAAAGCTGCAGACAATGTAAGAACCTCACAGGACAAAAAAGGTTCAAAAACAAGACCTTCACTGAGACCAACAAAATAAAACAGGCTAAAAACAGAAAGCTGAGCAGAAACTGAGATGCATTCAGCGCGTGCTGAACAGTGAAATCTCTCACAACAGGTGGGAATCATAGTCTTTTGAGGTTATGTTGCTTTTACGGATTCAATTTAAAGAAAGTGAAGTAAACACTCAAGAAACATATTTTTGTTTAAATATAATGACAAAAACACTGGTCATCTATCTTGACATGTCTATGTCAGCACTCAGAAAATACTTAACATTGATTTTAGATCTTTAAACATGATTAAACAAAAGGTCATTACTTGCATTTAAATGTAAACTTCTGAGCTTCAGAGCAGACCAAGGTGACGAAATGTGTTCCTCCTAACGCAAATCACCCTCCAGCAGAGGGATAGCCAGTCCTAAGTCACTTCGGTTCTCCCTTGAAAAACAAGTTCAGACGCCGTTACTGCTTCAAATGCCTCTACAGTTGGAGCATTAGGGAGAAGCAAGATAGGTCAGGGAGGAAGATGGGTCAGTGATTCAGCCTAACGCCATGGATGTCAGACAAGGACATATAGCAGTAAAAGTGCTTCATTGATGCTATGTAAAAGTGTGCTAAATGAGAGCATGCTACCTAAACACTTAAACATTCTAGTGAAACTTGCAAACAGGCACAGCCAATCCCTCATGGAGATAAAGGTGCAAAACTATTTCATATACTAAAAGATGTTTCAGTTGTACTTTCTTTGCTGTTTATTTTCTTTTTCTTTTAAGTGTTTTTAATGTCTCAGGGTTTACTTTCAGCCATTCATTTCCCTCTTTTTTGCTGATCTGTCTCAGGGTCACAGGGTTGCTGGAGCCTACCCAGCTACTGTTGGGCAAAGGCAGGTTACACCCTTCACAGTCCATCGCGTACACACACAGAAAAACAACTACACACTGTCACATTCACACCAAACGGACAACTAGGTGTCATCAATCAACCTCTGAAGCATGTTTTCTGGACTGTAGAAAGAAGTCAGAGTTCACTGAGAGAACCCATGCATTCAAGAGGAGAATATGCAAACTTCATACAGAAAAAAATCAGCTAAGATTTAAACTAACACCTTTTCGCTTCTCTGCACCATTATGTAGCCTTCAGTGTCTCTGATGTTTAAAGAAATGTTCTCATTATTGAATTTAATATTGGGTTATGTTACAGTTCTTTCTAACTGCAGATAATAGTGTTAGACAAAACAAGGTTGTTCTGAGTTGTACTAAGCAGATGCTGTAGAAACCTTAAAGGGGGACAGGGTAGGACAGCAGAAGAAAGACATAAAACACAGGCTACGCTAGAAAAAAAAGTCAGACAGAAGAAAATTGGTAATTTACTAAAGGTGATCACAAATAAACATCTGGAGTCCAGAAACACAATCCAGAGATGAGTCCTGCTTCAGCCTTCGGTAATCCAGCTCCAATCAACTCTCATACAAGTAAACTACACAAGTTTGATGACTTGTGTGAAGTCAGTGCCCTTATGATGGACCGGCAACCTGTCCAGGGTGTACCCCACCCTTTACCCTACAGTGGGATAGGCTCCAGCAACCTATGACTATGACAGAGTTATTGAACTTCATTAAATAAACTAACTTTACAACCAATATTGAAATGTCTATTAAATGCAAATTTTAACAGAACAATTTATAACAGATGATTGCACTTTAGCATACAGTATGTGTTTGCAGTTTTATGTTACAGAACGTTTGTGTCATTAACTCTTTAGAAAGGAAGCGACTTATTATTAGTAATGTCTTGTTTGGGAATTAAAGTTTCTGTCCTGTGAACACAATTGTTTCCCTCGAGCTACATATGACCACAGGACTGTGTTTGGAAACAACACCAAAAAAATGAAATTGCCCTCAGAAACACTGGGTAGAATGATGAGGGAATCAAGCGCATCAAAAAGATATTTCATTGACTCCCTAAGGTGATGGATGAACGATGAGTGCTAAGATAACAGGGGATCAGAGGCGCGAAGAGGAATAATGACAATCCGCCTTTACAAAGCACCTCATTCCACACACACGAACAGTTGTAGTGCTGTTCGACTGAACTTTGTGCACTACAACAGCGAAAAACACCAAACATTTGTTTTTCCAACAATCCCCCTTGGAAATTCCTGGTTCGCTCATGACCACACGAGTACTAAAATGCACTGTGAATGTTACCGCGCAGCAACTGCAGGATTCCCCACATGACTGACAGACAGTAATCTTAGATCTTTTTCGCCAAAACGTATAAAATAAAATATTTTTGACTGACAAATTCCCTTTGTTACTGTGTTGTTTTATTCACATCGGTAAAGCATAAATAAACCAACAAATACCAGAGTTCAAATCATGTTTTTAATTCCAGAGTATGCACAGATGTTGTGTTTTATTTCATGTTTTCTGAGACTGAGACTTGAAATCTAGCACCCAGCTTGTCTTCAGCTCTCCCTGCACTGCTTGCTGCTGATTACCTGGATCAGGTGTGTTCAGTCAATCAGAATGAGACACCTGAGTCAGCCAATCGGCAGCAGAGAGCAGACAGATGTGAATCAGACAGGGAGATGAATCTTGAAAACCAAATAAAAAATCTCAATTCGATATTGTAAAGTAAAAAAGACTAAATTTGGCACATCACTCCATTCTACTTTAATATTTTAATGTCCTCAAAAGTGAAAACAATCAAAAAGGGAAACATAAAATTTTGCAAGATTTGCAAGAAGTATCTGTGGAAAAACTAGTGGGCATCGATGCTCACTAGATTGGTGAATATAGACCACAATGCATTGCATTTGAGCAACGCTTCAAGTGAAAACCTTTACTTCATGTTTTTTTTTTTTTTTTTTAACGGCCCATTCAACTTTTCATCTTCAGAACACAGTGGATTCATAAAAAGTATTTGTAAAATGTTCATAGGTATATGAGCATGACGTCTGGATTTCTTTTAGGGCACTAGATAGATGGAGAGCAGATACTTTGACCCACCATAGCAGTTTCTGTGTCACAAGCCCCAGGTTTTCAAACCACAGGTTTTTATCTGCCCCTGATCCATCACAAATAGAATAAATACTCAGAAAATGTTGTTTTAATCTTAAACTATTTTATACATGTCCTCTATTATGGGAAAAATGCTACAAGAACATATTATAAACACAAAAACACCATTTTCATTGGAGTGAGTCTCTAAGTTTGAGCTTTTTTGTTCGGAACTGACCAGCGTCACATTTTTCATAACTGTACAACTCCTCCCTGCAGAATTCAGCTTGGATATTAGATAGCTTTTTTCCCTTTTTAGGACACCTCTTGAAGTTTTCCACAGTGCGAATGCCAAGCTTATAGGGGGAGCCAAGTTTTTCCTCTGTGGACAGTCGATCAGGGAAGACTCGGCTGTGGTGAAAAGTCTGTGGAAAATCCTGCTCTAATGTGGTCAGACATTCATTAAGAGATCATAGAAGCTTGTTTGAGGTTTCCTGCCAAGTCATTACCAGCCCATCCTTCTCTTTATTTAGTCAAAGGTCTGATCATTGTTGTGTTTTCATTTCCAGCAGGAAAGTCAGGTTTCTCCACCCCAGCACATACTTGTATTAAAGCCCTGTTTTGTTAAACAACAAAGGGAAATAGTTTTCAGGTTTCTTAAAATAGACACTGGATTTCTTTTTAAACAATTACCTTTCTTACTTGTTCTGATTAAAAAAAAAAACTAACAAAGTGGGAAGAAAAGATAATTTACAATCTAAAAATTTGATTTTTTTTTCCTTTTGCAAACATAAAGAGTGAGTTTTTATGAAGCTTTAACTGGTAAATATAATAATGTTGTGAGGATTTCATAGCCCTGACAAACCTTGATAACAGTTTATTCATAAAATGATGGGTGTACTAGGAGGATGTAAAAGGATGTCAGTACTAGTTTAAAAATCAACTCATGGTTTTTTTCCCTGTCTCTATGTATGCGTATCTTTGCTATCGGAGACAGTAGATAAATCCTAAACTGGTATTTTACCTTTTTGAATGTATGGCGTTTCACATTGCATTTTTTGACTGAACTAAATCGAGTTAAAGTTTGTCCAGCCGTGATTTATTTTTTTTATATACTCCTTTTGAAATCCCTCGGTACAGATGTCTCTCTTCACTTTCTGTTGTGTCTTTTAAACTGTACCAAAACAATATCTCTGGCCTCTGCTGTGAATCTCTGGTGCAAAGTCTGGCAGACAAGATCTAGCTGTGCTGGAAGCTATCGCTGTTTTCACATTCACCGTGTCAAGATCTCTTTTTCTCCCTTACTTTTACAAATCTCAAACAGAATTATTTAGTTGTTGCCCGTGGCGATGAAGACAAAGCAAGAGGCAGCAAGAAAGAGAGAGACGGAGAAAGAGAGGCTGGAAAACAGGATAGATGGAGACTGGCTTTTTATATTTATAATCTAAATAATTCTTTTAATCAGCAGAGCAGGATTTATGAACAGAGAAAATACATCAGCCGAATGAATCTTCAAAGGCTACAAAATCAAAAATATCATATAACATCAGACTTAGGTAAGAATTTAACAAATTGGTGCTAAATGCCACAGCTTTCAATCACTTCATCATCAGTGTTAATGTTTATTGTAGCCAGAAGTGGAGGATATACACTAAAATAATGTAATGTATCTAAGTGCATGAAAATGTAATGTTTCAGAGACTATATCTGGATAAAATGCTGACAAGTACAGGTGTGCATCTTCAGGAGTGGATTTGTGTTGTATTCGTATTCTGTGAAAAATATAAACTCATAAAATTGGCTCAATATTTTGAAATCTAGGTTTTGCATCACCTAGCTTTGCTTTGAAGCTAAAGCAGGGCAGTAAGTTTGAAATGAAAGTCATCCGTTTTTTTAATTGTTGCCTTAAGTATTTTTAACTGACAATAAATCTCTTACAGTTTTGAACTTTTTACTGTCAAATTTAAGTCTTCGCGATTTACAGTTTTTACGTGACTTAAGTTTTCTTATAAACTTCTTTTCAATTTCAGACAGAATATTTGACATTAAGATGAACATTTTTCTCTTTTGGCTTTCATTTGTTGCTTTTTTTCAGTCAACCAAAGAGGTACGGTAAGTTAAGGAAAGAATGGGAAAGACTGGTCTTCATCATGCTGAGACTCTCACGTCTATTGCATTGGCATTAATAGAAAATTCCAATGTATTTTTACATTTACTGGAACAGTTGTTCACCTTTTGACTTATTTCTTCAGGGGTTGCCTCAGTAAATTACTTTTCACTGCTTTGCACAGATGGTTTGGCACATTTTTACGCCGGATGTCCTTCCTGACACAACCCTATATATTTTATCTGGGCTTGGGTCCGGCATAAGGAGAGGCAGACTTTGGTCCATCTGTGGCTACATAATCTTTGGTCCCATTTAATAAAGCCACATTATGACAAAACATAAACCAGAAATGTCAATTTGGGATACAACAGCATTTAAACAGTACATGTTGATGTAAAATCATTGTTTTCTAGTTTAAATATCTATTTTTTCTTTGGCTTGTGTCATGTTTTTACTATCATCAAGGGGATTATGCTGTGCTTTTTTCCCCCCTTTATTTTTAAAGATCTTCAAATTTTCAAGTTTGATTTAAAGTATAAATGATCTGGTTTTACATCAGTGAACGTTTCAAATGGATATAGAAATCCTGAAGTTTTGGTCTCTAATTTGCAGTATTTTTGAATGTCCATTTTGGTCTCCATTGCATCTATAATGATTTTGTTCTGTAACCTTTTTCCATGTCCTGGATGAGTAGGAAGAAATAAATGAAGGAATGGGATTAAGACTTGTTTGCTGTTGAGAGAGCCACCTTGTGACTCACCATCTCCTGAGAGGCTTTCATGGGATAAATGCAAGAGTGTGAAGGAGAGAGCAGAGCAGATGGATGTCTGAAGCTCTGCTAGGTCAGGTGACATATTGCTTTTTTCTTTGAGATGCTGATGTCCATGAAACTCTAATTGTAAATATTTACAAGCTGGACACAGCAAGAGAGCTGACAAAGACTCTGGGAATCATTTAGCTTAATTAAAGAAGCGATATGTCAAAGTCTGCTGCCTTATTAGGGAGCATTTCACAAAGAAAATGTTAATTGGGCTTACTTTCTAAATAACGGCTTATTTCTTCGGGTGTATCACTGTGGCTTATCTAAACCTGCTTAATGAGATGGGTTGCCTAATAAAGGACGTTAAAGTCTTGGATCCGGTGCTTGGTTCACCTCGGATTGTAATTTTATTAAAGGATCACCTCTCTTTCTCTTTCATTATCCTGCTGGCTTTCTTGGTGTTTCATGTTTTCCGTTTTGAGACCATCTTCTTTTCAGATAACACAAAGGTCTGAGGTCAACAAGCTGGACAAGAAAAGTCATGCTAGATCTTAGATGTAGTTGCTGTGAAACTTTAAGATGTTTTTTTGTTTCCAAAAGTTATCTGAAAGCATTTGCTTGTCAGGGCTCATTAAGAGTTTGTGAGTAAAGTTTTTAACTGTAGCCAAGGCTCTTCAAGGAACATTCAAATTAGGCAGCACTACCCACGATCAAAAGAACATCCTGTCACAAAATGTGCCATTTAAAAAAAATGTAATTGGGAAAACTATAGTGGCTAGTGTGAGTGACAGGAGAAATGGAGGAAAACAGTGTTAAAAAAAGGCACAATGACTGTCAGCTCAGCTCAAAGGCAAAGCCTGTGTCAAAGGCCACTGATCCATCAGCTTCTTCAAACAGCTGCAGATCTGCAGAAGACAGGGGTAACAACAAAACTATTAAGCTTCTCAAACTGTTTTCATTTGCTGTTTTTTAATCCAAGATAAATGTACAATTATGAATTGATTGGGCTCTTCTTCAAGCAACTGCATCACTTAAAGTTTTAATCCAAAATCCTCTGAAACATGTTTTTTTTTATACTGGTCACAACACTCTGTGTGCATTTATTTGTTACCCGTCATAGAGACGTTTCCTGAAATAGGGATGCAACATAAAAAAGGCATAATTGAACGTCCTGGAAACAAGAACATGTTCTGTTTTGAATATAAAAAAAAAAAAATCCCATTCATGCTTGTCAGAAAAAGCCAAACTTCTCACAGTTGCCATCCAAATGCTAGACCTGAAACAATCTCTTCATTAAGCTGTAATTTTTCATCTTGAGTACAGCCCAAATCAATGTTTGGTAGACTCAATTAAAAACAGAATTTGACTATTTTAGATGAATTTATGTCTAGTGTCAAATAATTGCCACACACTACTAGTGATAAAGAAAATGTATTTTTGTGTTGCATGTGCATATGCCCTCAATTATCTCAATCCCTATCTCAGGTAATGATTCTATTAATCCTGTATAAAGTACATTCACACTTAAACATGGCTGCCTGGTTCAGTATTACTAACTACCACTAGTTTTCTCCTCAGTTGGTTGCTTTTGGATTAAAGCTCCCACAGAAATACTGTAATAAACAGATTTTGTTTATTTAAGATGATATGTTCTTCGTCAGTAAATGTTTTCATTGCTATTATATATATTTTTTATTTTTTTAGTACCTTGTTTGTTATTGATAAAGACATTTTTTTGTTGAAATTCAAAGAAATCTGCTGAAGCTGCGGTCACAAATACAACTGCCACTGAGCGATGGGGATGGCGGCAGTCAAGCGGCCATCAGGCATCAGTCAGGCAGGGATGACAACATTGCAAAATCAGTTGACAGTCGGTCAATCAGTCGGTTGACAAAATGAACATACCAGTATTTTAAGACAAGTGCAGGCACAATCAGTTCCATTTACCTTAAAATAAGGTTCTTCAACGTTAACGCACGCAATTGATGAAAACTAATACGTTAATATCTATTAACGCAAATGAATCACACTCACGAAACAACTGTCTTCTGCCGATTCAGGCTTCCACTGCGTGCGCCAATTTCTGAAAAAGCACACTTTGTTGGGCCTTGTTCCACTTCTAACATGGTCGCTCACAAAATGAAGAAATATTCAATCCATTTGTATTACTTTATTCTTGTTATTTTTTAGGTTTAGATCCCTTTTTCCACAAAAGACAAACTATTTGATCCGTAATGAGACCTGTGGTGAATAAAGAGAGAAAGTTCACCTCTTACCACTTGTTTTTGTCCAGATCATTAAGAAAAAGTTTGTTTTGAAAGCCTGCACATATAGAGCATTTTGACCGGAACTTCTTCTGGAACACCCAGCAGCCAATCAGAATAGAGTATTAACCTGGACCAATTAAATTGCACAAAAAAACAACGTTTTCTTCTTATGGCTGTATATTCGTATCTTTATTTTCTTGGAGTAATACTAACAGACAAAAAACTCTTTACAGTTCTGCTTATCTTACTGTTGATGTGTTTTGGTGCACACAAATTAAATTTCAGATTTATCGCTTTATGAATGTAAACATTTCAGACAATAGAAATAAAGGGAAATGTTTTCTATCTGGCCGGTTTTCAAAAGCTTCACATTGTTGTATAAAATTTAACTTGTAAAACATTGTGATTAATCACAATCCAAAATTGTGATTAATCAGATTCTTTTGACAGCACTTCTTAAAATGCAATGTTGGTGGTAGAATTACAAAAAAAAATGCAGCAGCACTGAGGTTTGCCGACTCTCTTTATACATACATCTCAATTAGACTATGATGATGTGACATTTCAGAAGGTCCACACTGTCAAAGTACTTGGTGCCTCTCAAGCAGGGCCCCTCAGGGGGATGAAAATGTCTCCCCAATAAAAATGAGTGAGAGGCATCCATAGACTGATGGCTGAAAATTCCTGCGGATGAAAATCTGTGACTAGAACAAGAGAATATGAACAGGCAGTCCGCTGGAAGTGGAATTATCTTGGCAAACCAGAAATGTAAGCTGGTGCCTTTTCTACCTCCATATCAATTGTCAGAATGCATTCAGTGGGTGAATGTCACACAGACAGACCTAACCTCCCACGACCGACACCAGAAAGGTGTGGAGGAAGAGTTTTTGTGGAGCAGTTCCATGGCTGTGCAGAGGTTTGAAGTTTTTCAAAAGGTTTTTTTAAAGAATTATTTTTGCTTCATTTTACTAGTTTAATGGGATTTTAAGATAGTAAAATAATATTAAAGATCGTGGGTTATCACTTATTGTATATAAACCACTTGGACTTCACACACACACAAATCAGCAACTTTTGAAGAACACAAAAGCATAAAGACCCAATACCTTGATACCTGTTGGCTCTTCTTGTTGGATTACCACAAAATTAATAACTTCCATACAGTTTCCCAGGAATTCAAATAAAATTATTATTTACTTTATCTAAGTGGGTCTGATAAATGATCAAATGAACATTTTTTAAATGGGAAATAAGGAATTTATTTTAAGCAGTTCTACAAAGCGAATAGAAATTGTTTTCAAAAGTAGAAATATCAGATGGCAAGTTCACTGAATGATCAGATGAACAGCACTGAAGAATTGAAGTCCAATAGCCTCAGTGTGGCAGAGCCGTTTATCAAACCCAGGATAGTAAAGTACACCAAATATTGGACCTGTCGCCTCTCCCAGGAGAACACTCTTTCAGTTATTTTTGTTTTTTGTTTTATAGCAGATTAAATCTTAGCCATTCTTCTTTTCCTTGGTGCTCATATCACTGTGACATTTTTTTCCCTTGAGGTATGTGACCTTTATCACGGAGCACAGCAATTGCTTTGGCTAACTACTGACCCTCTCCAAGGGACCTCATTATCCAGCCAAGCTCTCAACTGACACTTTCCAGACACCTGGGCTTTTAGGGCTTTTACAAATAATGTCACTGCTTCAGCAAGGATAGTTTGGCCAGCAAGTCATTGGAAAATCTTTTTTTGGATCACATGAAAAACAACATTTGTAGAGGATGAATGAAATGAAATTTGCATATTGACAAGATTATAATGTGTGCTCAATGTTCGAGTGCGAATGATCATCATGACACCTTCATATACCTCGGGGCCATCTGGTGGCCAGTGGCACTTGATATGAACCGCCCCCGTGTGGAGACATTTACACATTGTCCAATCAGAGGCGCTACTGGCTAGTGATCCAGCTGCCACCGTCCAGCTGCCGCCCACTTTGGTATAAAGACGCTATCCCGGCTTGACTGACAGTCCCCTGACTGCTGCCGTCTGCACTCACGACCAACAATTCTTTAAAAAATTGGGCGGCAACTAATCCTGAAGATTCTGTCGATGCCTCCCCATCGTGCGGTAGCGGTTTTATTTGTGACTGTAGCATTAGCTCATTGCCTTTCTAACTCAACATCTATTTGTTTTCTGAACCCTCTTTTATAAGGTCACAGGGTCCCTGGAGCCTGCCCAGCTACTTTGATGCACAGACACCATGATCAGTTCACCAGTCCATGACGGAGTCTAAAACAAACAAACAAAAAGTAGTTGTGTAGAATGGCTAGCTCTTGAAACTAGACAGCTCCATAATTAGATTGCTTGTGATCAGGTTCTTTCAGGAACCAAAAAATGATGTAAGAAGATTAGAGAAGTAAAGTCTGAATGAAATCTGAGAATTGCCACACATTTATGCCAAAACATTGAAAAAAGTCCTGCAGTCCTGAACAGTCATTATCATTTTTATGCAGTGGCAGATGGGCTGTTTAACATTAGATGGATAAAAATCAGTTGAAAATGGAGCCTGATTATTCAAACATTTATGTGAGGGGAACAAAACTTTAAATTATGTTTAAAGTGGATAATCTACGGTAGTCGGAAATCAAATAGAATATTTTGGGAATGAGCCCAACTCATTGAAGATTCAAAAATGACACAAAGACAACTTTTAAAAGCATCTCCACGTAGCCAAAATCACCCATCTTCCATTCTATACATGCACGTTTAAGCAGACATGAAGGGACATTATCAACCTGCTTTCACTTACAAGCCCATTAGGGCCATTGGCATAGAAGCAGCTTTGTGCTCCATTCTTTTTCTTGTTTTTTTTTTTTTTTTTTGTTATTGTGACATCAAGCTCACCTTACTCCTCATTAAGCTCTCACTCACAGCTGACGAGAGAGAAAACAGTCCTGTTTTGTGCCAGTTGAAACTGGAAATGGATTAAGTAAAAGCATCAACAGCCTAGAACATCTGAACAAATGAAAGACTAATAAAAATGTAAACTAGCTCCTATTTTCTCTTTAGCCTGGAGCATTCTATGCTCTATATCTACGTTGTGTCTTTGTGTATCTATTTTTTGCGTCCCCCCCACCCTCACCCATCAAGTGTGTCAGGTTTTATTTCCCGGCCAAAGAGGATCCATTAAAACCTCTAACCAGCAAAGAGAAATACTAAGGGTAAGAACAGGTTTTTCCATTTATGGGTGTTATTACCTTGTTCTGTTTAGTAAATTTACTGTTTTAAGTAATTTTTTGTTCTGATATTTTCATGTTTTGCCATGTTTCTGGTTCTGTTTCTGCAAAGTTCTGTTTTATTTTGTTGGTACTTCATTTTATGTAGATTTGTTTTGTTCATGCGTTTCCCTTTTTTTCTTGTTTATTTTAATTATTGAGAAGGTTAATAACTCAAAAGTATGGTGCAATCTATGTCATTTATGTTTTTCCTACCCTGAAACATCTGCCAAACTAAATTTTAAATGTTGTCATTAACAGAAGATCTATCTTTTAAATTGGACATTTAAAAAAAACGATTTAACAACCTTGTTTATCTTAACAAAGACGGCCAAGAAGAATGTATTGTAGCAACCAAATGTTACTTTGAATGCTGCAACCACAAGAAATTTTCATTTGGAATTATTTATTTCTTTATTATTTCCTTCTGTTCTATATTTTCTATATTTAAGAAGATAGAAGAAATACTTTTGCAGCATCTTCCATTGATACATTCACAAAGTGCTTGGAGGTTACGTCAATGAAACAGCACACTCAACTAAAAGCTCTCCAAAATGAAAATCAGTTTTTTAAAAGACACAATAAAACCAGTCAGTAACAAGGACAGGTGCAGGTGGTGGCAACCTAAAAAAGAGGCGTCTCGCATTTTTTGTAGTTTAATTTTGGCACATTCAGGACAAAGTAACAAATAAAAACTTAAGGTTCTTTTCTTTCTTTAGCATTTACAGCGGTTGTTTTGAGCTTATGAGATGCTGGTGACAGCTGTCCAATGAAGTTTCAGGCGCAAAGCTACCCTTGTTTTTCAAACCACAGCTTTTGACCTTGGTTCATTGCGACAGTCTCACGATGACGATGTTCAAGCCATTAACTGATTTGGTTTTCTGAATTAATCATGTGACAATTAAAACCTTTTATGTCCACATACACTCACCAAATAAAAAACACATCTGTTTGGGTTTTATGTACGAGTTTGGTCAAAAAGTAACATGTAAGGACATGTAAGGTCACTGCAAAAGTAATGAGTAAGAAGTGTTTTACTCAATAATAACAAGGACAGGAATATGTAAAATAAAAAATATCCTCTTCTGAAAAAAACAAAAAATAGTGAACAGCAACACTTGGTTTATATGAGAGTGGAACCCCCATGATTTACGAATGATAATAATAAAAATAACTTTTGATGAATAATTGCAAATTTTGACGGATTTTACTAAGCTAAATCTAAGTCAAGTGATAGCATAAGTTTACTACAGCAGTTTCTCAGAAACTTTGTGGCCGAATCAGATGCTTCCGTGAAATAAAATGTCCAGGTGTTCAGTGGAATTGCTATTAGGATGAAAAGCATAAATTTAGGAGGGAAAATTTAGTATTTTTAAATATTTGATATAATTTTATGAGAAAACAACAACAGTAAGGAATGACCCAAATTTCCCTCAGGTGTCAGTCAAAGATTTATTAAAAGTACTGTTGAATGGAGAGCATTTTGCACAGATGCTGGCCTGTGATCAGTGGGTCAATCAATGAGCAAAAATTCATTAATTTGTTTTAAAAAAAAAAAGAGAAAACAAAAAACTTTCTGAATCTTGTTTTCCTGGTCTGGAAACCCTGTAGCAACCAAATCCAACCTTGCTTAGCATCCAAGATAACTACATGTATCGACACAATAAGTCTGGAATTGGCAGGTATGCATGTTGCCAAAAACGTTTGTCAATCACCCTGTTTTTATAGCTGCTAAATCATTGTCTTTTCAGCATGCACACGTCCTTGTTCCAGCTTTAGCCCGACATGGCCTCCTCTGGTTCTTTGACACAACTTTTGAGGAAAATCTAGAGAGGACGAGAACTTTGAAATGGCTTAAAACATCAACAACAGCGAGGGATGCATCGTCATTTATCATTCAGAGTTTCTTTAAACCAAGCTGACAGAATGGTCAACTGCAGCCACAAAGGCCTCGTCTGTGAGCTCTCTCATTACTTACGAACAAACCAAGCTGACCATGATTCTGTCTGATCTCTGAAGCTCAGCATGGATCTGGTTGCTGCTAGGAGACCAATTAGGACTACCAGGTTAGCCTACTGTAAGTTTGTTTGTAGTTATTTTTATGATGAATTGAAGATTGATCCTTTAATGATCATCCTGTCGTTCTTTTCGATCATAGAATAACTTCTGGGCGACAGCTTGCCAGTAAGCATTCGCTCTCCCACCGATGTCGCGAACATTATTTTATTAAATGAAATCAGTCAGATGTGCATGTGTTCTCTGTGGTGTTATTTTTAATTTTCCTTTTTTGCCTCCCTAATTTCTGGTAGCTCACTAATACTCAAAGTAATTGGTGAAACTCTTTGAAAAAATTGTTTTACTGTAGCCAGATTAGTTCGCTAAGAAATTGAGCTTTTGTGGAGATCCATCCATCGATCCCTCCTTCCCTCCCTGTGTGTGTGTAAAAACTCTTAAGCTATTGACACGTGACTTGCGTTCAAAAATGCAATTAGTCTGTTGTCTTCACAATGAACAAACAGGGTGGAGCTGCTTTCTCTTTTTCTACTGTTTACTAGGATGTGTCCGCTAGTTGGAAGAGGCTTAGTGCAAAATGTCTAAGCTTTTTTAACCTCGTGAATCCTGCTCCAGGCTTTTTCTTTCACATCTCTTACATGATATATGACAGACTTGGTTTCTTATAATTCCATGTGGGCACAAACCACAATTATTAATTTCTACTCCATGATCAATTTTGCAACGGTTGGCACTTCTGTTTATTAAAATCCATTTAATCCAATTAAAATCCATACCTCACTACCAAATCAGAGTCCCTGACTGGTCAAAGTTTGACTTTCAATGTGTTCAATGGCCGCATTTTGTACATCGAGCCCAAAAACGGTTGTAGAAACTTGCAAAGCTATGCGTGAATAACGCTGAACGTGCGAGTTTTTAACCCAGAAACCAAAAACTTGCCTATACGCACATTTGCATTAACTTTTTACTAGAAGTGGCCCCTTGAACGCCTTTTAGAATGCAATGGGTCACATGACATTAGTCAGTGTCCAACTTTAAAGGTGTAAATAATATATATTTTTTAAACATAGTTTATCAAATACCTTCCTATTAGAGGCTACGTTTAATTGATTATTGAATGTGATTAAAATATTATGTTATAATATGTTTTTTTCTAATGTGACCCTGAAATGAATCTTTGACTCCAACATCTTGTATAGATGGACTTCTGTTTGGGATAAAACCGTCATAGAATCTGCATCAATAGAAATAAATTATCCGATTTGACTTTGCTTTGCAAAGTGCTCTGAAATTACTTTTTTGTAAATTAGTGACACACAAATTGACTGAGTTTAATGTCTGAAAATGCATGCAGCTGGTTTTCTGCAAAACTTGCAAGATCACTGGTCAATCTATCCTTCCAATCGATACACCTGTGGTCAATTCCTGCAAGACTCACTTAAAAACAAGCACACATATACTTACACACATGAAAATAGCATCTTCAACCTTACAAACACAAAGACAATGGGCTCTGTACTCAAGTCATGCTCTGATTTAATTAGAGCTGAAAGATGACAGAATAAAACTTTTTTTTTTGTTTTTTATTTTGACGCAAAGGCTGACTTGGATAGATGGAGAGTTGATAGAAATCCATAAAAGAAGCATCACAGACCATCACTGAGAGTAACTGTGCTCATTTGTTTCTGTCAAGCACAACATTCAGATAATTTATTTATTAATCTTAATATTAAAAAATCAGAAGCGATAAGCCTGGCACAATTCCATCAGGCATGCTTGAAGGCGCAGCCTAATGCACTTACAGTTTGCGTTTATCTAGTCAATACCATAATCGTTTAAGAAATGTCACACAGATTTTTTTCCGTGATTAAAGACCTTTTATCAATCGATAAATGAATAATTGCTGTTGAAAAGATTTAATTTGACAAATCTTGCTTTATTGGGAGAGGGGGGAGTGTCTGTTACATATTTTCAGTCTAAATCATAAACAGGGTGAAGCAAAACAGAAACTAAATGGCTTCTGAAGCAACTTCCTGCTGGTATCTTGCTGGTGTAGCTGCAAAACTGTTGTCTTTAGGCATAGTTACAAAGATAGAACTCAAGATGATCACCTTGTTTTTTTTTGGCAACCTTCCCATTCTGAATTCAAACTGACCACGGGTAGCTAGTTGTTCCTTTCACTCTCCATCCCTGCAGGTCATCATCAAAAGAGGTGTGACAAGTGTCTCTTTCTGTTATCGTCATGCTTTACTTTTGAGACCTGCTGTGATCAACAGTGACAAGGGTACTGATAGCATTGTGTTCCTATCAGCTTTGGAGTTGTTTCTTTTCTCTGCAGTTTTTTTATAGTCTTACTGCTACTTCCAATCTGTTAGGCTCACGCAGATGACTGGTCATAGTGATATTGTAAGGGATGTCCAGATGAGTGGCTGTTTTGGAGCTCAGAACTTATCCATGGAAAACATTTACAAACCTTCTCACTCTCAGGAACTTGGGTTCAGACCTGCAATACCTTTGCGATATAGATATATCTGCCCATCAAGGACAGTTTTTGGTCTATGCTGGTTCTAAACAATTGTGGACATAAGGAGCTTATCTTAAGGAAATTATTAATTCAGTTTAGAAGGTTTTTTTGCTGCGGTTTAGAGTTTTGTCTCTACCAAAGTCCTCGTTATTGTTTTTTTTCTTTTTTAAACAGTCTAATACATTATAAATGGGTTTGCACCTATATTAAAAACTGATTACCTGCATAACAAGCAAAAGTTTACAAAACTTGGTCTCTATAAATAGGGAGTTAGAGGAAAAGCTATACATCAAGAAGAACCAACTAACAACTCTATAATTAAGTATTGTTGTGGTTTGAGACCCCAGTGCCATGAGAGCATTGCAGCAATACTTAAAAAGGGCTGTATTTAAAAAGGGTTGCTTTCCCACTTGCCAACTAATGCTAATCAATTTTCATTTGCTTTTTATATTAAGCAAACCAAACTGCCACTCTACAAAAAACAAAGGACACATTCAACCTTCACAACTAGACTGCACCAACATTTATCAGAAAATATACCACGATCCACAATTCTAAGCAGGCAATGGTTTTGTTTGCTTGGTCTCTCCAGGATTAAGACTTTTTTTTTTTTTAATGAAACAATAAAAAAAACAATTTAAGGTGTGTTAAAAAACTGCCAGTGTGAATCCACTAAAGTCTCAGTGGTTTCACCTTTTCACAATTAAAGCATCAGCAGAACTTCATGGGCTCATCGGGTCATTTCAGTGCCCACATTCAACAGAATCTGGCCTCTGTCGGTGGTCTGTTAATTCTTCTAAAGTTATGTTCACATCGCCTTATGCAACGCACATTCAAGCGACCCACATCAATGAAAAGTGTATGTAGACGTGAATAAACGAGCATTTTGGACTTCTGTGATCTAACGCTCGTGTTCACACGCGTAGCTCTGGAAGTGTCTTTGACCATTTTCTGACTTTACAAAAGCAGAAACACTTCGACCAATCAGGGACTTTGATTTGGTAGTGACGTATTGTTGTGGTTTATTTGGTGATTCCAGACACAGTGACAAACCTGATAACGTCTGTTTTTCCAAATAAATACAAACCAAGGTCACTTTCCTGACATGATAGTAATCCATTTTCGCCATTGCAAGAATGCCATTACTGTTGTGCCCAAACTGCAAAATTTGCACCGCTTTTTCATTTCCCACCAAACTTCTTCCAACTGGAGGTTTGTGGACATATGTTATTAAACAGTAGAAAAAGAAGTCCCTCCCTGCTTGTCTAGTGTGAATACCATGGGCGCAACATCAAATGCCCAGTGTGTGCGGATCTTATGAGTGGAATAGAGACAGAACAGAGACTTACAAAGACAGTTCACTTAACATATCCCAGCATAACTGGAAAATAGTACATGAAGAATTGTGTAAAAGACTGCAGTGTCTTTCTTTCTTTCTTTCACCTTCTCTGTGAGCCTCCTGTCATTCACTAGGTGTATTGAATGAGTGCTGTTTTTCCAAGATTCATCTAAATAGTTGTGGTCTGAAAATAGGCCAAAATAAAAAATAGGTCTTTTTTGACAAAATAAGAAAAGCATCTGTGTGTAGGAACAAGCTGTTACTGTAAAACCCATTTCGACAAAACATAAACTGTGCAAAATTGAGGAGAACTTAAACTAAAATGCTTCTTTTCTTTATTTGTACTTCATTGTTCTAATATCCTCAACTATATTGCTTTATTTTGCTGCAATGCCTCTATGATGCAAGTGCACATTGCCACTAGAGTGTTCCCTCGGACGTTATATTCTAATAATTACCCATACAAGCTGAAATTCGCATGTAAGTCAACCTTATTTTTTACAATTATTATGGATGTTTTATGGCTGTAAAATCCCTCACCACACACTTTATACCCTTTTATAAGACAGACATGACTTTCACACTTTTCTCTCTTGTTAAACATCTCAAAGTTCAAACCAAAAAATAATAGAATGAAACCAAAGATCTGCTTATTATTGAAGATTTCTGTAAATTTGGCAAGCTGAATGTATTCTGTCTAGGAAACATGACTCAGGAGGAAATTGATTGACAATTGTCTTAGCCAATCAGGGCACACAAGAAAATCTGCTGTCTAGAAAAAAAACATTCAAAATTGCACCAAAAAAAATCTGCAAAAGAGTGAGACCACATAAAGTGCGCCACATATAGCAAGTGATCACCATTATTTTGCTATCAGAAGACGAAACCTTTATTAGGAAATAAGATGCTAAAAAAATTAAAGTGTTTCAGCTAATTTTTGGTCTTGCAACTAAAATTCCTAACCTCTTAAATCAGCAATATAGCATGTGTTTCTTTTGTCTCTTCTGTACATGGTAAAGTCAAGTACAGCTCCCTGGTATTTCATTTTCCCTCTCACGCGCCACACACACATGCACAGAAGCGCACCCACACAGATTCTTGTTGCACCTAGCTGACTCCCAAGGGTGTTTGCTGCGGTCAGAAGGGGTCCTGGACTCCCAGCTCCAATTAAGAGAACAGACAGCTGGTGAGAGGAGGAGACAGAATGGAAGGCTTCCTTGCAGACACAGAAACACTCCAGCAGAATATTAATAAAAGATAAAATTGTGGCTTATTTTTTATGCCTTGTCCAAGTTCCGCTTGTTTTCGGTCATTCATCAATCAGTATTTAACAAAAATTTTCAAAAACAAAAATAATTAATTTAAGTGCAAAAGGTGGAAACTTGAAATATTTTTACAACTCATTTTTTCTGTTGTACTCGGTTCAAAACTCACAGATTTTGTTGTGCACAAAGAGCAATACTTTTCTGGATGTCTGTAAAGATTTTCCTGTCTCTCATTTTCATTCTGCTTCTAATACCTGACCATTTTCACAGGAGTTTAGTTACTGTTTTGCTTTGTGCTTATTTAGCCTCTGAACACCAACTTGAATAATTCAAGCATAAAACATGTAACTAACTCAAGGGATCCTATTTTGAGTCCTCTGAAAGTTGTGGAAAAAGCACTGTCTGGACTAAAATTAAGTAAAAAGGCAGCGTCTATCTCAAATTTTTGAAAGTTGTTCATTAATCCTGGAGGATTATTGCTTATTCTTTTAGCAACTACACAGAGGACTATATCAAAATGACCCCATACATATAAAAGAAATTTGAGGACACAAGCTGGGGAAAAAATGGCAATAAACCCATATCATTATAAAAAGGATTGTTCTCAGATGAATAAAAAGGGAGAAAAATAAAAACCCTAAAGTTAGACTAAATGTTGCAAAAAGAGTCTAAAGATTTTTTTCATCTACTTTAGACTTTGAGCAATTACAATTTGCTCTCCTTGTCAACCGCCAAAGGGAACAAAACTAAACTGTGAGAATGTGAGCATCAGAACACATCTACAAATGGATGCTTTTCATCTTCCTTGCTTTATGGATCACACCCTGCTTTGCATCGTGCAGAGTTAGAGTGCTGCCCTTATCTGGAAAAGGGATGGCAGGAGGATGCATAAGGCCAATCTCCATGCTCTTTTCAATTTTCTTGTGGGAAACTTTGGACCCTGGGATTGACGTGAATAGGAACATCTATCACTTCCTTTCCTATAACAATGGCAGCAATCTCTTTCTGGACGACTCGTGCATCCTATCACACAGTTGTGAAAAATGTTTAAAAAAATGCCAGCAGTTTACTTAGCTTTCAAGGTCTTATAAATCTTAGAAGGAGGATAAGTCCTACTTTGCATTTTAATGTCCTGATGCCTGAAATGACAGTTGTGTGGGTAGACAGATGATACAAGTGAAGCAGCATGAGAACCTTAAATGTGTTCATTTGAAGTTTTTTTTCCTTAGTGTCATTTTTTTTGTTTTTACAATCAACTGACAGACTTATTTGAATCACATCCAAAGTTTTTAATAACGTGTTTAAGAGGAAACATAAAAGGACAATCCTAAAAAGCAGCAGCCCCGTGATCCTGTCAGGGGGCAAAACGGGTTTAGATCCCTGATGAATAGATAAAAACCAGTGTTTAAACATTTTTGAAAAGATCAACTTATAATGTTTTATTCAAATATGTCCAAGACTGGTTTCTTTTGTCTGCACACACTATGCCATTTAAAACAAAGTGAACTTGTGACATTTGAAAACAAAGGCTTATATGTCTTGTGGTAACTGTCAGTAAATTCACCTTAAAACCGACAGCTTAACAAAGCAGCACAAACGTCTGAGCAGGAAATTCCATCTCCTTATCCATTTTCCACATTTGCTTTAATTGGGAAGCTTAAATTATCTTCCACCATGTTTAACCAAATAAAATGTGAAGAACAAACAGGGAACTACAAGGGTCTTCTCTCACAACCTGCACGGATGCATCAAGTTTTTAATAAAAAAAAAAAAAAAAAATTGTGACAAGTGTCACCTATTTCTGTGTTGCACATCTTCTTTCCAGGTGTTGCGCCATCAGTGGGTGATTTGCAGACTGTGATCCTCCTGTTATGTAGCAGATGGTCCAACCAGTAAAAGTGCTGCGTCTGGCTTATCTTGTCAGCCTATTAAACAGATACTTATGAACAATTACGAACTACTGTTGAATAAAACATACACTGAACTGAACTACTGCCTCCACAAATTCACATTTTTTCAATTTGTAAGGTCATTGTTAACATAAATCTTGCTTTAAATAAACAACTTTTCAAACATATATTTGTTAAAGTAGAGGATTCACTACTCTGAAACCGAGGCTTCTAAATTTGTCAGGATCCCCGTAAAGTCCTGCCTCATGTTGCAGGGCTCTTGAATGGATTATTTCCCCCCCAGGCTCCACCAACTTGTGGCTGGCTGACAGAGGAGCCATTTATCTCTTCTGCAGCAGGCAGAGAATATGGGGATGTGTGAACATGTGAATTGGTGTGTATCTCTGTGTGTGTGTGAGGTGGCATTAAGCAGAACCATGCGGATCACAGTAGGCACTGGGCCAACAATAGCAGCAACGGCAAGGTAAGGCAATGCTCTGTGAGAGAAGGAATCCAGCGTGATTTAGTGGCACCGTCAATGAGCTGGGCAAGGACAATGGTTCACCAGAGCTTGCTACAGAAATGAGGACAGGGCTGAGGAGATATAGGCAGAGGCTATGAGAAATATCAGGATAAAGGGTGATGTAAAGGGAGGGAGGAGAGATTATTCTCACTCTGGGCCTCAGGATATGGATTGGGATGCAGTCGGCCAAGGCATCTGGAGATAAAGGAGATAGGAGAGGATTTTTCTCATGGAGCGAGGTGGTGTCAGGGCGGCCTGTTTATGACCGTGTGCTGCACAAAAGTCAAATATGACAAAGGGTAAAAAGTTTCATGAAACTGTGTAGGAAATTGTGTGGGAAAACTCCACAACTTTCTAAAATTTGCATTTAAAAAAAACAAACATGCAAAGATTTGCTGAAAATCCTTTTGAGTAAAAATAAAAAATCTGTTCACCTAAAGCAAATGAATAAGTAATAAAGGTTCTTCTGAAGTCTTACCAGAGAAGTGTCAGCTGAGTGCAATGTGAAAGGAAACAGCCAAAATACACGAATGGGCATAGAATTCCTGAGAAAGATTTATATGTTCTGTGTTGATTTATTGGAATTGTGGACTTTTTCCTGGTAAAATTAGGTTGCAATTATGTGTCACAAAAATATTATAATATACATGTTGAATTTACCATGTGGTGTTTCATACAATCAAATTTGAAGTTTTTTTCCCCTCATTTTTTTAATCTCTTTCATTTCATTAGCTATTAACATGTGCTCTATTGACTGCAAAAACAGTCTCCTTAGAAATAAGTCAAAAATGATTACTCCATAGACGGATTTTCTTTCAATAAGCAGATCAAAATCAGATAAAATTGCATTTACGGTTAAGAGTTACAGTAGTTCAAAGAACGTCAAACAAAAATCAGTCAAATTTCCAAGAGAACCAACAGCATCCCATCTAAAAGTCCTTTTAGTATATTGCGCAGCTTGAGGTTTTATTTGCATGCTATTGTAAATATTTATGTAGCTTTATAGATTTTTAAAAACATTCTTTTTGACTGTGGAATTCCTCTGTCCTGAGTCTGAGGCATAAGCTGGATATTACTGACATAAAACATTACTGCCTGGCAACCAATCAATGCAGCTTGGACTCAGCTGCAGTCTAGATATTGTTTATAAATAAACAATAACTCAAGACAAAAACCTGATAAGTATCTCCAATAATTCAATGTTCAATGAAACATGCAACTGTGGAAAGCGGTTTTTCTGAGAGCTCTTTTCTCTGGCTCGAGCAGCTGCCCCTCTGAAATGTCGAACAGAAAAGCAACGTTTACACCAGTCTTTTATTTCCAATCTTTCTGTTTCTTTGGTTTCAACAAAACAATTCAAAATTTAATGTAGAGCTTTGGGACATGCAAAATGGATTGTTTTATATTACAAAATACAAACAGCAAGTAGAATAAGCAGTAAAGTTGAACTTTGTTGAAAACAGAAATAGCTTATTTCAGGTTGCAGAGATTTGACAGTCTGATAAGGATTGAGCAGGAAAAACTGGTGGGACGAAGGCGCCTGGTGTTGCCTATGTTCAGTTGTATGTGTGTGTTGTAGGAATAAAGGTGCATCAAACCGTTTGCTCATCATTTGGTAGAACATCCTGTCTATTTCTTTAGTGTTCCTCCTCTGTATGTGTTGGCAGAAACTTCTCCATCTCCATTTGTGCACTTATCTCACCATCAAGCACCTCTTTCTCTTGCTGGTGATGCAGCTGCTCCCCTTGCTCAAACTCATCATGTTGTTTCTTTTATGTAACCATAATTCCCCTCTTTCTGTCATTCCTCCCACATCCATCCTCATCCGTCTGTCCTGCTTGGTCTGAAGGTGTTCGGTTACGTTTCAGGACGTTTCCGCTCGTCACTGGTTTTTGACTAAAGTCTGTTGATCCATGCTACTGTCAAAATAAGTCTTCAAAACCCAAATACTTTGCATTCTAAGTTGTAAAACTCTGCATGTTGTTGCTGACATGGTAAAAATAGGGATAATCTAACCATCCTCTGTGGTCATGATGTTCAGAAAGGCTGATTTGAATATAAGCAGCACAAATTAGAATTGTTTCTCTGTTTTTTTAAGAGGTCCAAAGCTACAATTCCTAATCTCTGCTGTTGGCCACAGAATATTATGATGATTTGATTGACAATATGCTTGAGACACACTATTTTCACAATTGGATCAAACACAGATCCTTTTAGCTCATGTACGGTGAAACTACAACTCTGAAAGTGTGTCAGGGAACCACTTTTGAGCAAGCTCCACTCAAAGTCAAGTAAACATCCTTGAGTTTTATCTATCGGGTCAAGACACAGTTATTTTAAAATCTCCATCTACCTCACTGCAGTTTTCTTACAACAAATGAATGAAGGGAGAGTTTAACAAACAACTATGGCAATTCAGTGATATAAGGACTGTTGGTCCAAAGTTGAAAGTTTACTGATTTAGTTGAGTTGTGAGTTAAAGTGTTAACAACACACATCCAAGCACATACCAAAACCTGATAAGTGGAAAGAGTTCATTTTGTTTAAATACAAGCGTTTCTGTTAGAAATTAATGTATCTACTTGCTTTAGTTGATTCAAACCATGTTCACTATAAATATGTTTTTGTGATTTACATTTTTCAGTCATTATGTGGAAAACTAAAAGCTTGAACCAGAATTTCTAGTATTTTTTTAACTGTAAAAGTGGTGTAATTTGTTTCCAGCTTAAAGACGCACTCCGATGACAATCTTACTTTTTTTTTAACATGTTCTTGTAGCATTTTTCTGATGATGGAGTACATGAATGGAGTAAAGGAAATTAAGATTAAAACTACATTTTTGAGTTTTTTTTCTATTCAAATCGTGCTGGATCAGGTGCAGACAAAAACCCGCGGTTAAAAAAGCTCAGATTTTTGATGCAGCAACTGCATGGGCGCGCCGAAGTCTCCCTGCTCAGCTCCAATTCTGAGGCATCCACTAGCAGACAAATAGATCCATATTTCTCATAATTCTCCCGAGCTGCCACCTGCCTCAAAACTGTACGGCTGCACTGCTCCGATATTGCTCACCTTTTTTTTTTTTGTTAATGTTAGTTTGGCGTTGTTAAGATCTGTAAGGTAGCAGGAGAGAGTCTAAACAAAGGAATGATGGGAAGTTAACATGGGTTGACCAACAGACCCGCCCACAACCAGAAGCAAATTTCTAATGAGTTCCTGCTGCTCTGCAAAAAAATATGTTCTAAAAAGCGACACAATGACACTTTTGATTTTGGCTAAAAATATGCATAATCATAATTAAAAGGCCGCTGGGAACAGTTTACAATAAAAATATAGTTGGAGTGAGACTTTAAGTAAAACTATGATCCCTTTAATGGTCAAAAATTGTTTGTTTTGTGAGTCAGATAAGCAGTTGCAGCTTAACTCAGTGCTGCTACTCTGGGGATTTTTTTTTTGTATAACAATGCTTCAATCAAATCTTTGCACGTGTCAAAGCAGAAGTAAAAAGATTCCTGAGCTCTTTACTTTGAGAGCTTACCTAAAGATTAAAAAAATGATGTCCTGTGAGGAAATGAAAATCTGTTTTTGATTTATAATCTTTGGAGGGTCAATGTTTGCCTTGTCAGTAACAAAAAAGTTACTCTGTATATAGATGGACAGTGTCCACTATCATAGATAGTCAAGAAAGGATAATCTATGCTGTCCAGGATCCTCTTCAAAAGTATGAAGTACGCTTAAAGCGTATGCTCCGGAAAGCACCATTTGGCCAGTAGGTTTCAAAACGGTTCATTTAACAGCAATACTTTGAAATAGTTTTCCTGAGTATAATTAATCAACTGATGATGGGGTTAGGGTTATGTGGGTTAGGGTTAGGGTTTATGGGTTTTGGTATTGATTTTAATCCAAAAGTGTATTTAAGGAAGCAATAAGCAATAAAAACCTTTCTTTAATAATGTTTTTAAAAATGCTCTTCCTGTTTCTGGTTGCCAAAATTAAACTAACTAGATAGAGCCAGGTGAGGGCATTTACTAATAATACAAATGTAAGATGGTCCACATTTACAAACAAATAAACATAGTTTTAAAAAAAAAGTTTTCAATTGAATAGCTAGATTTAATATTCACGATCCAACATAAAACTCTGCCAAAACAAATGTGAGGCTCGGTGAAAGCTGATTCACTGTGGAGACCGCTCACAGGATATGCCAAAAGGTGAACAATAACAACTGCACCAGGTAGAAATGATTTTATGTTTGAGATCAAAATTGCACACCACCACTGTGCTTAGTTTTTTGATTGACAGGTGAAAGTTAAATTATCAGAACAAGAACAAGCTTTACTGGCCGTATTCCATTTATTGTCAGGCTCATTTAAACCACCTTTTTTGGGGGAAGTTCAGATTTCAATGAAAAACAACCAAAATGATCAAGTAGCTGAAACACTTTCCATAAATGGGCTCAATGCAAACAAATGGGTGTTCGGATCAAAAAGGTTTAACAAAACTACAAAAAAAATCCTGTTTTTGCCCCCACCAAATCCAGAATTTAGTTTTTGGTTAAGTGTCAGGAGGACAATGCCAGGTTTCTGTCATGTCTGAAGCTCAGGGCTTTCTCTTTTCCTTGCTTTGTATTGATCAGTGTACCCAGATTAACTGGTAACGTATTTATATTCTGTATTTTGGGTCATATCTAATCAATTTTTGTTTACTAACCTATGATTTTCTTTTTTTTTTTTTTGAGGATCCACCAGTGTGTTTGTCAGTCTGCCGCTTCAAACTCACACGCTTGCTTTGATGCTGGCATTTTTATGATGAGCCTCTTTGTAGGAGGAGACGTGTAAAAGCCAAATGCAAACAGTCTCCTTTATTCTGCTGGGTCATTAATTCTGCATGCTTGTCTGTTGCTGTCTTGCTCACGCATGCATGCACAAACACACATAACTGCACAATATAATCGCAATCAAGAGTTCAGTGTTTGTAAATGTCAGGTCATTAGTGTCTTTCAGTCTCCTCCTGTCTAATTGGACAATGGTAAATATAGCCTCTCCACATTGATTCTCTCACATCCCATTCTTTCATTTTCTTCTGGACTTTTTATTTCTCTTTTCATGCAAATTTTTAACACAGCAATGGTCAACAACACTGAAATCCTCAACCTGTAAATATGTACATGTAAAACAGGGTTGTTTTGCAAGTTACCAAAGGTTCCAGAGTTATTTTTTTTTTATCATTGCAATTTTCCATTTGCCACTTTATGGTGCCAACATAATAATAATAATAATAATAATAATAAAAACAATAGAGCAAGAACAACTGGTGAATATTTTGGGGGGTTTTCAAGCCAATAAGACTGGTTCAGTGATGAGAACTCTACCTCCTAGACTTCCTGCATTAAAAATAAAGGTTTTTGGTCAACAAAGGCTAGAAAAGCAATTCGCCATGGTTCAGTGATTACTCACATTGACCATTTCAAGAACAATGTTGGTGGTTTTTTAATTTCTAGGTTTTGTTTTATTGAACAGATTCAAGTTCTTACTTCACTTTAACAAAATAACTGTATTAAGAAATTAGAAATTATTGCAAGTCAATGACACAAAATTTTAAATATTATTCAAGTAGATAATTGTGTTACTTTTAGTAAATTAGACTGTCAGACAAATAGGGGTGTACTAATTTAGCGATTTTAACGATTAATCAATGAATCCATGTAAATTCCTGCAATCCAACCAAATCAATCTGTCTGAGGCAAGTTGTCATTCGAATCAACCTATACCATTATAAAATTGTTTCAAAATAAAATTCATTGATTTTATCAATTTTGGCAAACACCATCAGGATTGAGGGTTGGTAGATTTACGTAACTATACTGTACCAACAACCAAGTGCCATCACAGCGGACAACTCACATGTGATGGCAGCAAAAAATGATCAACCATCATTCCAGTCCAATGCGTGGAAACACTAACTTTTGCAAAGATGCGACCATACAGTGTGGTAGATTGTTCTAATAATGTTCTTTTTGTATTATTTTGATGTGAAAAAAACAGCAGTGGGCTGAACTTTAGGAAACTAAAATATGAATGGATATGTCATTAATTTTTGTTTACTTGTTTGTTTGTACACATATTTCATGAACACTTAATTATCTTGCAAGAAATACAAGGAATCTCAAAAAACTTCACCTGCATTTTTCAGGTAATTACCTCTGAGTGACACTTTGGCTAAAGATAATCTGGATCTGTGAATCGGAACGTTCAAAATAAACCAGAATCGACTATGAACCATATCGACAACCATAAATTATTATATTTGTATAAAATCGTTGTTAAAATGAATCGTTAGATTCATTAAAAAAAATGTAAAAATACAGGATTAGACATTGTCTTTATCCTTTTTTTTCTTTTGAAGAAGTGATGAAAAGTCATTGCTGAGCAATATAAAGTAATGTGAAAGAGAGTTAAAAATGGGAGTTTTTGGCCAGTAGAAACTGTAATCGCTGCAGGTTTCCTGTTGAGAGCTCATAGGAACAGCCTCAGCCACACTACCCACAGCTACCAAGAGGGGGCACAATTAGAACAGACTAAGACAGATGTGTGAGCAAGGGAAGGGAGATCTGTGTGTGTGTTTGGCACTGAGACTGTGGGGAAATGTGTGTGTATGTCACTGCACACTCTCCCACTGACAACGACTTTTTGTAACTAAGTGAGTAAGTTATTGGGTGTGACAGGAAGTCCTTTACATGCTAAAGAACAGATTGTATCTGTTAACACCTGCCAGCGCCCAGGACATTATTACACCTGAACAAGCATGGCTAATTATTCAATTGAATGGGCTGTTTGATACAGAAAGCACAACCTAGGATAAGGTATAGGAAGAATGGTAGAAAAAAATGAAGCAATGTTAGTAGTATTACGAAGCTGTGTGGACATTTATAACAGAGAACAGAAAAGAAAGATTTCTGACACAATTATGTATGTATTTGAATGTATGTGGGTGCAAAAAGCCCATGTGTGTGTGTATAAGACATAAGAAAATTAATTTAATGTAATTTGGAAAGCCTGTTTATGTCTGTTTTAAACTGTGCCATAGTTGTAGGATGCATTTGTTGTTTAGCACTTGTGACAACTTTGGCATTTCCTTGAACCATAATCTTGCCATGGCTTCCTGTCTCAACTTCTCCACACTTTGACACCATCAAATCAAATGACTGCAGACTGAATCTGGACAAATCGCTGAACGTAATGCTCCTGCATATGTTCAGGTTCTGGCACACGAATGGAGGCTCAAGAGCATGCCATCCCGAGGGTCAGCGTCAGCCAAAGCAGATCTCTTGGCACTCCAGTTGAACGAGATGGACCATTTAATTTTTCTTTTTTAGATTGTTTCAGCCACTGACCAGAACATCCTCAAAACTCTGACATAGAAGCTGCTGAAGAAAATAAACCCAAGAGCTGACTGATTGAGAGCGATGTCATCTTATTGAGACTCAAGTCTCCCATATCTGTGACATCACACATGATGTTAACCTTTGTCCTCATTTTGTAGGGGTCCCTCCCAAAGTAGAGCTACAGGATTTTATATGGGGAAGTGAAGAGGGGCAGACGACTTTGGAAGGGTGACCAATGAGAGCGGCAGAGTCGAAGGCCATTACAAATGAAAGGATAAAAAATATGTATTTCTAATTGTTTTATAATTGTTATAGCTATTAATATTACAGTAGTAGTTATTTTAGCTGATGTGTTAGCTTTAATTAGACCCTCCAGGATTTCCCAGCAGTTATTTGTGATTTTGTTGGTGCCTAAAATGCCTGATTTTGCATCAGTTTTTTGGACAAGTTGCCCCCTGTAGCTCCCCCCATGAACAGCAGCTTGAAGGTTCCCTGTTGCACATGTATGCTAATTCTAGGAACACAACCTGAATAATAATTGATTAAAGCAAATGAAAAGATTTAGCTTTTTTTTAATTTTTACATTTTTAAAAGATTGTTATCATAGCTCTAATTATGTTTGTGTATGTATGTTATGAAGGGAAGATATTTCGTAGTATTTCTTTGAAGGCCTTTTTTTCATGAAGTGAGTAGCCTGCTGAGTTTGGTTGTTAAACCGCTTTTCTGCAGGAAAGCTCTTTGCTAGATTCCTCACAGACCCAAACAAATACACAATTGCTCATTCATTTGTACCTGTTCAGAGCAAAATAGACCTCAGCTATCCTCATTTGTCCCCAAGCACACATTTTACCACCAACTTAACAATTACAGGCTTAATATATTAAGGTTTGTTTTACCTCCTATTGGTTTTGTGAAAGTTAAAGACAGTAGATGTGTACTTTTTTAAAAGCTTAGAATGGGAAAAAGATTAAAGGGGCAAAGGCTTTTCATCTGAGTATCATTTATTTTGAATTTTGTCATCAATTTTATCTTGAGATTATTCAACATTGTTTAGCATTTTTCAGTGTCCCAACACTAAAATCACGCCGCATTCCATGTGATCTTTCTTTTTTAGTGGGCCATAATGACTGGAGAGACTGACTCCTCATTTCTGTTAGCTTGCTTTGGATGTGCCACCGTAAAACAAGCTGCTTTATTTCATGTTCCATTTGCTCGTTATATCACAATTAAATTTGGTACAATTTGCCTATTAATGAACTTTGACCTGTTGGCATAAATGTCTTAATAAATAAATAGTATTTAATTCACTTGATTGTTGGTTCTTTTGTGTCTAGTAAACGCATAGTTGTTTGCTTTTGATTAATACCTGATACCTTTACTTATTTTTTAAACCTAAATTTTTTGTCTGGTTCATGACACCATCCGCTCAACTAGTTTTCAAATACCAAGATGCCCAATGGTGTTTGCAGCTTCTGGCACTGACGTGTTTACCACAAGACCACACCTGCCTCCAGCATTTTACCTGTCTGCAGAATACACAGCCAAGGTGGGGAGTTTTGCTGCTTTTAGCATGGATCTTTATGTAAACCCATCATGCTTCTCATTTCCAACAACTCAAGCCTATAAGGCCTCTGACATTAACTGCATTTCCATTTGTCTGCAGGAATTCTGACATATTACCTGACTGATTCCCAGTCTTGCAGAGCGTATAACAGTAAGTGTAAAACAGGGGCGGGATATTGCTACTGGGTGTAATTGCCTGCTCTAACAGGGCCGATGTTCTGTCACTGATAGAGCCCTAACTCCATTATTAGATGAGCTCCCTTCTTATATCAAATCAATGCTGTGTATTGTAAAATAAATAATGTTAGATAAAGATTGCACAACAGCAAGCATCCAATATAGTTGACTTGAATAATGCATCACTTTTATTACCTCTATGGATTTGGATGTAAAAACTATTGGATGCCCTTGAATTTTTATTTGATTGTCTTTGTCTTTCGGGTCAAGTAGGCAGAGGTTTATATTTTGCCAATGAATTTATTTGTACTGTATATGTTAAACACAAACCCACAGACACACACACAGACAGACAGTTACTGCTGTGTCATCACTTAATAATCTTTTAAGATCATTTCTCTTGATCAGATTTTAGGTAAATGTGATCATCATATGCTCAGTTTCTTTCCTTTAACTGAACCTCTTTTTAAAAATCTTATTATTAAAAATCGTAATGTTTTTCAAGTGCTGCTGTAGAACTTTAGGAATGTTTGAGTTACACTTTTTGGGCGGTGTGAAAAAAGTTCTTCAGCTGCTCCAGATGGCATGAAGTGAACATAAGAGCAGCCTTTTGCACCACTTTTCTTGGATAGTAAAGGGAGACAGATTTTCATCAAAATTTTCAAGCTGGGCAACATATTGATAATATCGATTAATTCAAATTTGTTGTTGTAGACGATTTATTTTTGGGAAAATCAAGATTTATTTTCTCAGCTTTTTTTGGGTTTCCGTTTTTCAGAGTTAAGTCAGCCCGTCTGTCTCTTGCAACGAGATGACAGGAAAGCGGCAGCAAGAAAAGAGGAGCTTCTTCTGCGAGGCAGAAAAAGGCTTGTTGCGCAATATTTGCAAGTGCACGACATGTAAACCACACGCATTCCGGTAGCTTTTGTACACTTCTCCGTGTAGCATTTAGCTTAGGCTGATGGAGCAGCAGGACGTGGCGGTTTTTAATGGGATCCGGACAGAAATGGAGCAGGAACTGGCTGGACTCACAGCAGCAGCAGATACTTTAATAGAAAACTAAAAAAGTGAATAAAAAAGTGTTGATTTGGAGACAGTTTTGTCTCTACAAACTGTTGCCATCATGCTACAATGCAACACTATGCTAGTCGAGCATCAGAATAGAAAAGAAAGATGATTTAAGTGACTTTGAACGTGGCATGGCTGCTGGTGTCAGAAGGGCTAGTCAGAGTATAAACTGCTGCTCTACTGGGATTTTCACGCAAACCATCTCTAGGGTTTACAGAGATGGTTCTATGAACGGAAATGCCTTGTTGATGCCAGAGGTTCAAGGAGAATGGTCAGACTGGTTCCAGCTAATAGAAAAGTAACAGCAACTCAAATGACGGTATAACAGTGTGGGGGTTATTTTCTTTGCACACTTTGGGCCTCTTAGTACCAATCAAGCAGGGTTACAATGCCACAACCTACTTGAGTATTGATGCTGACCATGTCCATGCCTTTATGACCACAGAGTACCCATTCTCTGATGGCCACCTGTACTTCCAGCAGAATAACGCGGCATGTCATAAAGCTGGAATCATCTCAGACTGTTTTCTTGAACATTACAATGAGTTCAGTGGCTTCAAATGGACTCCAGGGTCACCAGATCTTAACGCAATAGAGCACATTTAGGATATGGTGGAACAGGGGATTGTCCTCATGGATGTGCAGCCGAAAAATCTGTTGAATCTAGTTGAATCTATGCCATAAAGAGTTAATGTAGTTCTGAAGGGGTCAAACCCGTTATTAGCAAGGAGTATCTAATAAAGTGACCAATAAGTGTACACTAAAATGAAGTCATTTGCACTGGTCAGAATGCAAATGATTTCAGTTATAGCATAGTAATTGAAGTCATTTGCATTCCTGATCATTGAGGTTAATACAATTCTCACATTTTCACTTCCTAGTGTTTAAAATTGTTCTGTATTTACATTTATATTAAAAGGAAATGGAAAAAAAACAAATAACAAAATAAAAAAAAGATATAAAAATCAGACAAATGTTTGCCTCAATTCATTTTTTCCTATAAATGTTATGCCAAATCCACAAGCTTTTTTGTTGTATGTTGAATAATAAAATGTTTAGCGAGTGCTTGGCTTCACGCTTTCTAAATATATGGCCAGGGAGGCCGCTTTAATCAACTCACACTGGAGACTCTTATGGCTCAAAAAGATAAAAAGCCTCAACATAAAAAGCAAATAAAATCCACCTAAAATAACCAGTTGACATGTATTATGCAATATAAACGTCACAGTCAAAAGGCACCATAATGATTTGTGCTATTATATGCCAACAGGATCTTCTGATAAGACTCAGGTTGAGACTTTCTCTTGAATATTCTCAGTCTGTGTGTTTGCAGTCCACAGTTGTGCTTCTCAGATCAGATTCTAATCTTTACTGTAACAGCTAATGAGCTGTCCAGGGTGTACCTGCCTCTACCACTCATGTCAGCTGGGATAGGCCCCAGCCCCATGCCATTCAAGAAAATGAAACTAAAAGTAAAAATTGCATGAATGTACAGCCTTCCACAGAACACACACACACATGAAGTAGAAAAGGGGAAGCATGAAAAAATCAACAACATTCCAATGTGGTATTACAGTTCTTGAGTGACTGCTGTGGTGATACAAACCTGAATTAGTGAGCTCCTTTCTACAATGACACTGTGGACTGGACACCACTCAAACACCAACATATGCCATAGAGCTTTAAACTGTGCATGATGTTTTTAGTGATGCAAGCTTGGTAGAATTCATCAATTTATTTATAATGTCTTGCAGCAGTCACTGACTGCAAGGACAATATTGTTTTCACAATTCTTCCTTCTTACTGCGCCTTTGAACACAAATTCCCCCACATACTCAAAAACGCACCAAAATTTGCACCTAGTATACGGTAAAAAAGTAAATTTTGAGTATAGTGAGCTACAACCATCTCAAAACTATTAAATCAAAGGGAGCTTGGGGAGCTCAACAAAGGAAAACAATTTCAAAATCCATTAATGAAACCAAAACACAAATGTTGCAGATATCCAAAGAAAGTTTTAATATTATTATGGGATAGCCACAGGACCTACGAAAAACACAGGCAAAGTGGAACATTTTTCAATTTTCACATCTATGCACAACATAGAAAATATACAAACAAAGAACATGTCCGCAAAATCTCCACAAAATGTCCAAAAAATGTCACCCACCAGGTTAAGTCTACAAAGCTTGGTTAATTTTCCAATTTTAAAATTAGTGCCTTCTTTAAATGTAAACTCTTTGTAGGGATTTTAATCTATCGCCTCCTAACTCTTTGGGCCTCATTGGGAAGCTACTTGGGAAAAAAATTTTGGTATTAAAGTTTGTCAGTTTTTTACGGCATTATTGTTTCAAGTTTCATTTTGGAAAAAAAAAGATTAGCAGTCACTCAGCCTATGAGGGTGGGTAAAAAGGCAGCACTTAGGGGCGCAAAAAACGGACAAATTTAGCAAAACTGCAATGGAAACACTTTTATTTTTTAAATTAAATGCGCTTATTGGGTGGAAGTGACTGTGCCATGAGGAGTCCCGCAGTGTCACGGCTCAAGTTGCATGTCAAATGGAATTGTTGGAGCCACAGGTCCTCTGTAAAACCACCAACCAAGATTTTATCGAAATCGCTGCTCTGACCTGAGAAGAGCAGCTACGCTTGCAGCTCCATGGCCTGCGCAGACATCTCCTTTGACAGATGATGATTAGCGCTACAGCCGTAACAGAAATGTGAGTGGATCTTATGTCAAACAGAAAAAAGGGTCCAACTGCTTGCTAGTTAGAATGGTTATTTTTTTAATACCGCTGAACAGGGTTCGCTCATCTGGCTACACTGCTAGCAGTCCCCAGAAGCCGTGATGTCACTCAAATGCTCCCTTTTTGTGAATCAACTTAAAACAATACTAGTTCTCATCCATCCCTGTGGTTTTGAATTACTTATTGTGTGAGTTGCTTTGTGTTTATTTTCGAATAATTATGATTTAATGGAAAAAATGCGAAATTGTGGTTTTTCATCTTATCTAGAATGTCGATAAAGTTTTGCCCATCTGTGTAATGGAAACGCTGGTACTGTTGTTCATCTTTCTTTTTATTTGCCTGTTACCATCTGTCTTTTGTCTGCAATGACTTAAAATGCGAACTGTTTGTTGCCTTGTAACTCCCCCTTCCAAACCCCTTCCACACAAACACTCTTGAGCCGACAACAGATTCAGAAGCAGGTCGGAAGCTGTGAGCTGCCTTGTTAGCGGCAGGAGATCTCCTCAAAATTCCCACAGCTCCTGTGAATGTGAGTCTGCAAAGACGAAGCAGGAAAAACTCCAGTAGAGGAGTAGGTAAAGATGAGAGAAACAGTGTGCTCCGTTTTTGTCTGTATCAGGATGTTAAGGAACTGAGCTGCTAGGCTGTAATTGCCTATGTTGTACTGTCTCTTTTCAATTTGGCAATTTAGTTCCTTAAATGGCTGTTTGAAGATCAATGTGCATCTCAATTGTTCTGTGAAAGCAGATAATGAAAGCAAGCTAGAGACAGTTTGTGCTTGCTCTGCAGAAATAGTTACCTCGTCTAAGAATCCCTGTTTGTCTGTTTGTTTATGCATCAACAGTAATTGAAATCATTACAGCGGCTCAGACGATACTGTAAGTGGGTTATGTGTTTTGTTAGAAAGTGAACATGGAACAAACAGAATAAGTGGCTGTGTAAGTAACGTCTTTCCATTTGCACAATAATGAAGTGGGGTCAGAAACAACTGGCAGTGTTTGCCTCCCACCTAATTGTGCGTATGTTTTAATGGACAGTGTGCTCCATTATTTCAGATGACCCTGGCACACCCCAAAGGCCTTAATCACAAGTCAGGAGCATATATTTGTGTTTTTTTTCATCCTCAATTGTCACGTCGATGAGATTGCACTCCTCAACAGTAATATCCTTTTATTTCAAGTCTTAGGTATTATCTTACTAAAGAGATTTACTCCAATTTGTTAAAGTTTTTCATCAGTGCTGTATCCTATTTTTTTATTTTCAAATTCAGTTCAGGTTATTTTTAAACACAAGTTCAAAACCAAGGTCAGATATGGAGAAAACAAGAAGAATACCAAAAACAAGGCAAAAAACAAAAATAACCTACCAAATCCAATCATTGGAGATTGTTATAATCCAGTCAGTTCACATGCAAACCAATGAGTGATATAATCATTTTAAAAATAATTTTTGTAAAGGGCCAGCAAAATTCCAGGGAGGAAACCCATACTGAGCTTGAGGGCAACAGCAAAGAAGAAGTCCCTCAAACAGAAAGAAAAGTCCTGCAAAACCAGACTAAATGCACTCAGACTGGAATGTGACAAACACAAAGACACTGGGGCATTTGTTTTAGAAGAAACAGAGACTGACAAGCTATCACGTGTAGCTACAGCATCCATGGAAAGTTGGGAGAAAAAGTATCCATTAAGGAACACAGATTTTTTTTTTTTAGTCTCCAGTCTTTTGCACTGCCGTTTTGTGCGAGCTTTTTCTACCAATTGTTCATATCTGGTTTATGCTTTTATCGTCACTGTACCTGGCCTCTCTTTATTCCTCCATTCCAATAATTGTTCCGGTTGTTTCTGGGCGATCTTTGAGGTGGTTTTGTCATTCCTTCAGTTATACAATATTTTAATGCCCCTTGTTAGGCAAGGCAAGGCAAGTTAGGCAAGGGATATTTATAAATATGGTTTTAAATGAGGTCTTCAGTTGTAGAGCCACATATTCAAAACATGGAAAGCTTTCAAAAGAAATAGTTCATTGAACCAAGCTACAACCCCCAATGGACACACATATCAAAGATCACAAGGACAATAAAAAAAACCCAAAACAAAACAATAAATAAAAAAAGCAACATTACAATTTATAAATCAAAACTACATTTCAGAAATAAAAATGTAATTCCAAAAAATTTATTAATTAAACTAAATAATAAGGAAATGTTTTGGAAAAGAAAGGTTAAATGTTTAAAAATGAAACAAAAAAGACACCAGAAAAAGGAAGGATAATGGGACATCACTGAATTAGATAATGATGTTTGTTCACCTTTTTAACTGGAGGTTATTTGACATGGCTATATCTTCCCACAAAGAATATTTCTTTTGATCACAGTCACTCCATAAGCTCTGTAATGTCTCAATCAACTCTTTTTCACAGTTTGGGCAAAAGAGCCGTCTACTTTCCCTCTGCTTCAAAACTCAAACTTCATCATCAAAATAGTGACGTCCTAAAGCGCCTATTTTTTCTGGTTTCTTATTTTGTTTCATTTTTTAATATCTCATTTTAATTTCTAGAAATTACTGTTATTAATCACTTTTTTAAAAACTTTCTGGCCTCTGGAAATGTTTTTATTTCTAAATGTAAAGCTGTTTCATTATTAATATTATTTTTAATTTTCATTTTTTAACATCTCATTTTGGTTTCTAGAAATTACTTTTATAAACCACTTTTTAAAAAACTTTCTGGATTCTGGAAATGTAAATGTTTTTATTTCTAAATGTAAAGCTGTTTCATTATTAATATTACTTTTAATTTTTGTTTTGATCTTTAAAATCATTTTTCATTGAGAATTTGTTGTTGTGATTTACACCTTATTGCCTTTTTAATCCATTCATTTCTCAATCAGAAAATCAAAACTTTTGACTTGAGGGGGGGGGGATAAAACTTCAGTGCAATTTAAATACAAAAGTAACAAAAAATAGCATCAAAAAATTTTTAATTTAATACTAACTTTTAAGATTTCTTCTGCACTATCGTTTCCATGAAAGCACCAAAGTCCTCTGATAATATTTCAAGTACAACTTTGCTGTTATCCGTGTGACTTTCCCCGCTGAAGGAAGTGAACATTCTTTCTGTGCTTATTGCTATTCATGCTCTCTGCAGCCAACTGGCCCCTTAATTATTCAGCTGAATAAATTACTTAAAAATCAGAAAGTGGAGTCATGGCGTGCCAGGAGTTGGAGGGCCTGTCAGCTTCAAAGGGCCAAAATTTGCCCAGATCCTTTGGGTTTTACCACTTAACACCAGTCACCAGGTATACATGTCTGGGCTTTCATAAGCTCAGCTTAAATGTCAAGGGGTTGCTGCTCCCTGGTGTGGAGCTCAGTATTGAATGGAAGTCCTATTTAAATCAGCTTGCATGGCTTCAGTGACCTTCATTAGAATTAAGGGAATAGAGGTTGAGCGAGAGGTCATCTTCATGGTCGAGCTCAAATGACTTGGATCCTCCTTCATTTCAATATTATAGGAAGGACACAGCATCCTTAACAAAGCAGGCCTTTTATGTCTGAAGTGCTCAAATGTCAACACAGCTTAGCATGTTTTCAAGCAGCAATTTACAACATTGACAGTTCAAAAACGTTGATCATAAAATCACATTTTCAAGTGAAAAACCCTAAAGCTGTGATGATTTTTCCTCAAAGGTTTTTCAGTGCTTAGGTGCAGTGGTTTAATCCCAGAAGGGATTATGTGTACATAATCCAACAAGTTTTGATGTAAAAAGAAAAGGCAAATGTTTTTTTAGCACTCTAAAAATACTTGCCCAACCGCAGAGCCTTTTTTATCCCTACTGTGCTGAATAATGTTGCTTTTTTATCTTCAAAAGCACAAAAAGAAAAGATTTTGACAAATAATATAACTTGATGATCAGTGGTTGTATGATGACACTTAAAGCTGTGCTCTGAATTTCCAGGTTTGCTTCTGAAAACCTGCTTGTTAGCCTTTGGGGCAGACTACGTCTCTCTGGCCTGAGTGTCTAGAGTTTGACAATGAAAGCTAAATGAGCTTCACTAATGTCATATAAATGCCACTCTAGATTCCCGCTAGCACTGTAATTGCTTCTCTGACTGGCTGTGCCCCATGTCAGGCGACACTGACGAGTAAATTAAGCAGTAATATTGCACTAAACTGGAACTCAAAATTGCGCACCTTGGCGTCTCCAGCTGGACTCCAAAGACGCACATTTCAGAGTAAACGTACACAACAATTACACACAAGTACACTTCTTATTGCAGTTAAAATTATTTATTTATTCATTTAAAAGAAAGACAGCATATAAATTGTTGAACTTTTTATCCATCCAGCCATCCATTTTCTTAACCTGCTATGTCCCTTTCAGGGTCACAAAGTTGCAAATTTGATTAAAACATTCCTTTTAGATTTTGTCTGAATAAAGAACAAAAGCAACTACAAAGTGATTGTTGACACTGATTGCTTATTTTATTCAAACAGATTTTAAAGGCATTTTCAGAAGGATCAACATGCTCTGTTTCATTACCTTAAAGATCAACTCAGATGAAAATTGTGATTTTGGCATGTAATTGTGGCATTTTTCTCACAATGAAAGACAAAGAAAATATTATATAAAGCGTTGCTCTACGCCAATGTTCCCATCTGCAACTTGGTAGAAACTGTCCCAAAATACAGCAGTTTTTAAATGTTTTTTAAATTTTGCCTCAACACGGCATATTCGTAATTAAAATAAGATGTTGAATGCTTTTAAAGTAGATCAAAAAAGTGATCAAAGTTGTTCTTCAAAAATTATTTAAATAAATTTAAAAAAGAGTTTGAAAAAACTTTGGAATACACAAACAATTTCTAACGAGTCTCAAACACACGAAGGATGGAGAAGCTAAACCGACAACGTGTCCAAAAACTCAACTGTAACTAGAAGAACAGGAGTGGGAGGTTGTGAGTTTGCTATGTCAGACACGGTAACAGCAGTGCCTTGGTGATTATTGTCAGGTTTTAATGAATCCAAGCATTGTGCTTGCCGAGTTGTGCATACATTTTGCCACCAAGTTTTATGAAATATTTCAAAGATTAAAATAATTGATCTGTTTTTCAGATGAATCCTGTAACACAGTTGTTTTCAGGGATTTTTCCAAGTCTCACATTACTAGTTAAGCCCTTAGGCGTCTTGGGTTTGATTTTTGTTTATTAGCCATCAGCAAACACAAGAAGTGCTTCCAAAGAAAGCGTCAACAACAACAGACAGTCCACGCAGGTTGTTCTGCCAGTCATGTGAGCATTCAGGGTAGGATTTAGTAATGTGATTTAGATGAGTTTCTCCTGCTGGCGTGTCACTACCGTCTCCCCCCAGCGCTCCAGCGACACTCCCTCATTACACACTGTGCCAGCGTCGACCAGCCCGCCAACGAGCGTGACAGTTTCTGACACTGGGACACCCGCTTTGCACTGCATTATTGTGAAAAACAAGACAGGATTCTAAAAAATGGAGCTAACGGAATTGGAATTGTTCAGCCTGGAATGACGCTGCTGTCCAAACATGCTGGTCATGGAACAGACATTTAATCAAACCATTTTTTACATTTAAAAAAGGGACAGTTTGGAGCTTAATTCAAGCAGGATAGTAAATCTTGTCCAGGTTCAGATTTCACCAAAACCATTTTTTGAAGCAGAGGATGCACAAACAAGTGCACACAGGAAGTGTACGCTTGTTTGTCTAAACTTTTCTTGGTGTCATGGCGGCTTTTACTGCTTCTCTTTCCACATCTGTCAAAGATGAAGATGATTCAAACAAAAAAATTCTTTATAATTTTAAGGCTGACTCTCAGAAAAGGACTTCTGCCAGTCAGACATATTTCTATTAAATGACTGTGTCTTAAATTAATTCTGAGGAAACCAAAGAAAAATGGCAACAAGCGTTTCCATTTAGCTTCGAACCAGAGAGTTCATCCATCCTGTTTGCAAAGAGAACTTTGAAAAATAAGGACAAGGACAAATTTCTTTTTCTATTTCGTCCCTATGGTGTTCTCTCTCCTCATTCTGAAACACATACCCTATTTAGCTGCACCAACCAATTATTTGATTAGAGAAAATAAGGGTCTAAATCATTCAGGCCATCTCATAATAAGTAGGGGGGCTACTGTATGATCCAGAGGATCTTGCAAATAGCGGAGGGGTTAAGCCTTAATATGCGGGGATATGATCTAAAGCACTTCCAGATAATTACAGACTTGCAGCCGCAATCACATCTTCACACATATTCACAGAGAAACAGCCGTATTCCTCCTTATAAACAATCCTTGACACCAATTTTTCTGTCTGTTTAAGAAACTATAGAGACAGATGGTGGAAATTGGAAGAATGTCTTTCTTTTTTCATTTTTTCTTTGCTTTATTTTCTTCTTTTCTAATCAAGAGAAATGTACATGATTACAATTATAATAGAAAATATTGAACTGTCTGTTTAACATTACTTGAACAACCTTCGTTAAAAATTATTGTCTTCGAAAAAGTTTTTCACTCAAATGTAATCAAGTCGTTTTACACTTGAAATGAATATTTTTGTCTTTAATGAAAAAAAAAAATCCAAAAACATCACTATGATGTTCTGGAGATCTGTTCTGGTAAAAGCCAGCTTGTACCTGATTGTGGCTGGAAGGGGTTCCATTCCACCGATTATGAGCAAAGGGACTAGTGCTTCAAAGCAGGAAGTGAATGAATGAATCGCAAGCAAATCTGTTACTAATGCAAGTGATTCCTCCATAATTGTGTCAGTTCACTTCCTGGACCGTTACATTTCAAACCGAGAAAAGTTCTGTTAGAATTCTGAGTGAGCTGAAGGGTCACCAGCTCACCTTGGAAGCCTGTTTGTCCTTGTTTTCTGCATGGAGCCTACAAGGCTGTGGCAATGACTCAGCCTGCATCTTACCCTCTTGGAGCCTTTCCGTGTCCATGTGCTTTGCTGTGTGCAGCTGTAGTTTGTGTGGGACTGTGACAACCTCTTTAGGTTATGTCCACTGCATGCCTGGCGACCTATGTATTGATCTTCTGTTTGCTGGTTGTCTCTCCATGTCCTTTCTCAGATGCGTTGTGTTGGAGCTGTGTTGCGTTGGCTTATTTATTTATTTTTTTTAATGTTTTAAATTTCACCGACTGCTTTCCCTTTTTTCCACAAGATTAGACATTTTTTACTTTAAAAATGTATATTTTTTTCACCAGTGTTTTGTTCCATCACATTCCTGCTGTAAAACTTTTCAGTTCGTTATTTAAAAAGTTGAATTTTTTAATTGCAATTTTTCTGTAATAGATACGACAACTAAGTATGAAAAAATGTAATTGTAAAAATTGTAAATATTTAAAAAGATATGTACGATTTTAAAAAAGTGAACATTTCCCTGATTTCTTTTGGCGGATTTAGAAAACTCTGATTGCGAGTTGCCGACTTTTCCCTTTGTGTAAGGGATGACTGACCTCATCTGGATCCAACAACAGAAGGGCTCTACAAACATAGTAAAACATGAAGATAAGAGACTTTTCTGGACATAGTCTTAGCAGGGAGTACGTTTTCTTGGTCTTTAAGGAACAGACACTTCTTTGTCATTTAAGGAAATGTTTGTGTGGCAAAAGAGTTTTTGGCAGTCTCTGGTTCTGTAAGTTGTAACAATTGAAAGACCAGAGAGGTCTGCAATGTTCATTATTGTAACACTTCTACTATGACAGAAAAAAAAACGGAAATTGTGTATTTATTCATACAGAAAACAAGAATCTAGAGCTAAGCAAACAAGCAACAACTCTGTCCTTCACATAGCTGTTTCTTCTTCAAGCAGCTCTTCTATCCTCCACTCGTTACATGTGTTAATGGCATCTGAGTTGATTTTCTGTATAAAAGATACCTGTCCACATACCTAAGCAACTAGACTGTAATCTCTCCACCATGGCTAAAACTAAATTCAGACCACTCTGAGAAACCTGCATTTAAGCAGCCATTTCCAGTGGAAAGTTTATGTTAACGTACGTGTTGGAGCGTTTTGAGCCTCCACATTCTAAATGCTTAAGTTCACACGTAGCTATGCAAGTTTCTACGGCTGTCTTTGAGTGCTATATTCAAAAGGTGTAGCCATTGAATGCGAGTTTGTGGAGCTTTGACCAATCAGGGACACATTTTTTTGGTGGTGACATATGGAAATTGTCCCTTTTAATACACAGCAGTCCCAACCATTTAAAAACTGACCACGAGGGAGACATTTCCAAAACTTTCATTTATCAGAATTGAGCTGTGAGAACCTTTTCCAACTGTAGGTGGCAGATTTCTGCCAGTAAACAGTAGAAAAAGAAGAAGAAGAAGCCCCTTACTGCATGTCCAGTCTGAACACCATTGGCTAAACGTGCATTCAAGAATACATGTCAAATGGCTAGTGTGTGCTTGAGAGCTAGGATCACAGTAGCAAAAGCTATTATCTGGAGCACACTACATGGTCATGGATTTAAATCCTTTTCACAGTTTGCCTGAGACCATCTGGATGATCCAAAACAAAAAGATGATTTCAGATGAAGGAACAAGTGCTAAGAATGAACATCTGTTACTGAATAAAACCATTTTCTTTATGAATATGTAAATCCAAAAAAAAAAAAAAAAAAAAAAAAAAAAAATTAAAAAATTTGTATATATACCGCAATCAGTCTAAAACTAATCCAGTGTGTAACCAATGATAATGTACTAACATACCACATCTATTCTGTTTTTTGCTTTTGTTTAAAGAAATGAGCAAATCATGGAAGGCCTTATGGTGTTGCTGCCTGTAGGAGTAGAGAAGTCCTGACCCAGCCTTCACCTTCAGTGAGAACGAGTGCTTTTAGAGTTCAGCATCATTTGAAGACGCACTACTAAAGCATTTCACAATGTGTTCAAAACAAAGCACAACAGTCCTTCAGTCAATTTCAACTTTAGGCCCTAAGAGGACACTTAATTACAGGTAATACCTAAACGCTAAATTTAAAATGTGACACACAACGATTGAAACAACCAGCACGACTATGAGTTACCAAGGAATGATAAATTGCTCGTTTCAAAATAAATTCCACGGTTACCCTGAAGGTTTGTTTTGTGTTAATGCATATTTATTCCGAAGAATTTATCATGTTATTATTAAAATACAATAAAAGCTGTGTGTGCTGGATTTATTTAAAAATAAATATTACCTCAGGTTATAAAAAGTGTTGGCATTATGCATTGTTACAATGCTGGGATAAATGAAAGTCTGATGCTGTTTTACATGTATATGTGAACAGGAATCAAAAACATCTATCTTGTGCTCAGAACTTGCTTTCCTTGCAAAGGATGTGATGCAAGAGGAAAGCAATGGATCCACACAAGGCTATTGATTCCCATCTCAAACAGGTTAGGCTTCCACAGCTGGATTCATGCATTAATATTGAAGGAAAACAGTGGGAGCGCTGAGTTCAAAGGAATCAGAGAACAAACACAATAGTAGAGCAGCCATAGTTAATTTGAGCTGACCAAGGCTATGCTTTATTTATAAAGAATACTTGCACCAGAACTGGTCATTACAGAAATTATTCAATTACTTTTTTAATGGCGATGCTTTAAGGACAGCAAATGGGCAATTATTTTTGTGAACACTTTCAAACCAAATTCCTCTCTTCTCCCCCCAGCCCCCCCAAAAAATCATGTTCATTTAAAACATTTCCCCAAACTAGAACAAAGCCACATTTAAAATAAGAGAAAAATCATTTGTAGATGGTAAATTATGAATGAAAGGGACTCGTTTAGCTTATTCTGCTCTTACTACACTGATTTTATTAGGACACAAACATTTCTTTTAGTTTTCTTTCTGCCTGTCTAGGAAAAGCATTTGTTATCGATCCCAAAAGTCATTTTATTAGATTAAAGTCCTGTCAGTATTCCTGCATCACAGCATCTTTCCTGTATCACTGATGCACCAAAAATCATTAAATACAAGAGATACAAGATGCATAAAACAAAACACACTCAGACTCCCAACTTTTACTTAAATCACTTTTCATCCCTAAGGTCTTGATCATGTTAAAACACCTAAATCCTGCCCAGCTGGTTTTAGAGAAACCCTGTTTTAACTGTTAATTACCTGGATCAGGTGTGAGTAGCCAATAAGGAGCTTCAAAGGCAGGTTGCTTGGAAAACATGAAGAACACTGGCCCCTGAGGACTGGACTTGGACACCCCTGATCGAAACAAATGTTTAAGGGCAAAGACATAGACCTTTACTACCTTCTTGGAAGACCTAAAACGCTTTACAGTCACGGTCCCATTCACCCATGCGCACATATACATTCACACATAGATAGTGGCTCTGCTACTTAACACTGAAGCCAACCTATTAACATTAGAGGCACTGTGGGATTCAGTGTCTTGCCCAATGACACTTCAACATAAGGGTGGTTAGGGTGGGAACCGAACCTGCAGTGTTCCAAACAGAGGCACCACAGCAGCTCCAGAGTTGTTGCGCTGTGATTCACCAGTAGGACATTTTGATTTTTGTAGAACATAACTGATAGTTTGTCCTTTGACAGTTAAACATATTTTTGGTCAGTTCTCATTTGACCTTTTTAACCTGCAAAATGAAATAAGCTTGAACCAGGATAGTAAATCCTTCAAACATTTGTCATCACTGATCTCAGTAAATATCAATCAACTGCTTACGAGTGCTAAACAAATTAAAAAAATGTCTGCAACATCAAGGAATAGAATCATATTTAAAGGACCTCAGTGCTAATGCTTGCTGACAACAGCCCTCTGCAGAGGGCTAACAGACCTTTTCTAATGCTGGGAAATATCGAGTTGAAGTCACTGTCAGGGTATAATGAAATGGGTATTTATGCAACTCTGCACAAACTTCAAACTGATGCTCCGCTTGTCAACAGAACATGTAATCAGTCACAGTCTCAGGACCCTGGGGACATACTGTTTTAATAAAATGCGATGGAAAACTAAAACCTTACAAAATAAAAACAGCAGATTGCATTCATTTCACTACTTAAAAAAAACAAAACTGCTCTACACTGAAAGTGTGAAAAACTCTAACCTGAATCATGATAATCACTTTTATATAGCAAGACTAGTGAGAACATGGTGCAACCTAACAAAGTAAATAACAAGACATCATACTTTGGAGTTTTAGCATTTATGGGTAAATGAAATAAAAAAAAATGTAATTTCAAATACTTGAAAAAAATCTGCCAACAAAAAAAACATACTTTTCATTTCAAAATTACCTTTGGGAGATGCACAAACTAATTATTCATACACTTTAATAAGCAGAAACTAGGACTTCCTATATATTGATGGTGAAGCAGATCACAACGTTGATGTCAATGTAGAAATCAAGTTTTTATTCTCCCCTCTGTGTGGAGCAGCCATGAATCACTCCTGTTTTATTATCCCACAACTTTCCTTCATAAATATTCCATCAAACTTTGCATTATCATGAATTTTCAACAGTTGCTTTGTGACCCTCAAAGGACTTAATTACAAGTAAGACAAAATCTGAAAACAATGAGCCCAGTCTCGTGGAACGCCTGCAGGGTGCCAAACTGTTCCACGTTCAATAAGTCTCATATGCATCAGGTTTGTTAACATGGAAAAAGAATATGTGTTGTTTTCTCAAACTCATCGTCCCTCTGACAGTTTTAAACTTCCAGACAGAAACTAGAGTTGAATGCGGCCTAATACGGAGATACCTCATATTTAATATAAGTTTCTCTCTGGACCTCGTTGTTTAATTTAGATGTCAAGCCAGATTCTTCTCTTTATGGCACTGTTCTTTGAAAAATGACACATTGTAAGGTTGAGTATGTGCCTGCTGCTGGGCCTCTCACTCCTCCTCATCATACATTTTTTATACAGTTGTGATACAAATGGGTTTTTCTTCGGGAAAATTCTACCGAGCTGTGAGTGATATTACAGGATAGTGGAGTGGTACCCTGGTGTGGGTAATCACTGGAATAATAATGACTTTTTCTTTTTAGCAGAAGACCACTTCTTTATTCTTGAGAATTATGACCTCATTTCTTTAGTTATCGAGAGAAAAACAGAAATGTCCAGAAGCCAATATCCCATAGATTTTTACTGAAAAATAAACAGCTATTACTCAGTCATTACATTTTTCAGTTACTTAAGTTACAAACTGATCAATCAGATGCCTCAGTAAAAGCATGTAGTGCCTGGTGGCTCCCACTTGTAACACTTGATTGACAGATTCTCCGGAACCCGCTTTCAGTGGAAGAGGTGTGGACTTCCAACAAGCTCACACCTCATTGGCGACAGTAGTTGCCATAGAAACAGTGACTCAGACAGACTCAGACCAATCAGTGCTGTCTGGCTCCATTTTGTGGAAAAATTGAGACTGAATCTGCTTCATTTCGCTGGAGCTGGAAGTAAGGAATGTTCTATGGGTGAAGACACTAGCTCAGTCCAGTTGTCTATATACAGTCAATGGACCTAACCTAGCTCATCCCCGTGAGCTGATTTAGCCTGTGAATGTTTTTTAAACAAATGTGTCTGAAGGACAAGAACTTCTCCGCAATCTTTTTTCCAAACAGCTCTGCATTGATTTCCTGTCCCAGAGCCGCACATATTTTCCTCCCTAAAGATATACTTTCAGAAACAAGAACTTACTTTTATGCCCTCTGGTGTGAGACAAAGTGTTTTCAAAAGTGAATCTTCAACAGAAACATTCAAAACACTGAATAGATTATTTTCTGTGTATTCAGTTCCTCTTATGTTGGTTTTTATTTGGGTGAAGAGGGTTACGGTTAGGTTAGGTTAGCCCGTTAACAAGGGGGATGTCACCGGTAACACCTAAATAACACGCTCTGTTTTAAATACTGTAAGTCTTTGACCGCTGATGCGATCATCTTGAACCAGCTGATTCTGATGTAGAGAAAAGTGACTTATTTAAACTTTGCACCAGTAAAGCACAAATGAGCAGAAAAGCTGCTTTTCTGCGCTTTAGAATCTGCTAGAATTACATTAATTGCATCAATGATCAAAGAGTTACTGTAGTAGAAAGAATATCAATACAGTAGTTAAAGCTCTGATGCTAAAGGGTTAATTTAGACGAAAAAGAAACGATCTTTACACATTTTTCAGTGTTTTTGTACAAAGATGCAGCCTTTGTGTAAAACTCCTCAGTGAATGGCTCACTGAATTTTGCAGCTCAGGCGCTGGAATTTTGTTGGATTATTTTTTTTTTTTTTTGAGTATACTCAATTGTGTGAAACGGATGAGCTACAGACAGGTGTATTTTCCCCACCATGCTGCATTATGGAGAGCTAGTTAAGCTTTTTTCCATCAGAGTGGCTGAAACAGATCCTCCCTGTCAATTTAGCGTTGTAAAAGCTCATATGGATACAGAGTCGGAAAAACCAGGTGGAAAGTTTTCTTTAGACACGTGGTGCAATAAGTGAGTCACCCTCCATTGTCAAATACAAATAATAGATTAAATCCTGTTTTTGACATTAAGAAATGAAACTAATGACTTTTTTCTTTCCTCAACAAAAGGCTCCTTAAATTTACACAAAAAAAAGCGTTAGATGAACACACCAAGCAGACTCCCACAGCAGAAAGACACTTTCTGACAGGCCTGACATGAGTCCTCTTGACAATAAAGATGGGGGCATATAGTGTTGACAGGGTACTCCATGGTTGAAAAGTTTATTTCTCTCCTTCTCTGCTGTCAGCAACAGCCATCTATATTTAATATTTCCATTTCCCCCAAGTCTGCACCCTTGGCCTGATCTTGAGTAACAAGGAAAACATACACTCATTCACTTCAGGTTTGGCAGACATTTCTGGAAGGTTACAGAATATTTAAGGGATTTAGTTAAAAAGAAACTGTGATCATACTTGCTAATATTTTCATTTGTAATATTGTCCACATTTTATTTGAAGAATTTACAGTTTTCAAGATCACTACATGTGTTTTGTCACACCTAATCTCCTGATTCCTATAGGACAGCAGAAAATCTTTTTCATGGGAACAAATACTCTATAATCACACCACCTAAGCATTACACAATCTGTTCAAAATAAAGCACTAATAAAGCTTATTATTTTTTAAAGAAGTGCGCAGAGATATAAAACATTTGGGCTATATGACCAGAACTGCTTTTCTTGTGCGTGAATACTCAACAGCCAATCAGATTTGAGTATTGACCAGGATCATTTGAAGTGCAGAAACACAATGTTTGTTTCTTATGGCTGTATATCAGCATCTTTGCTTTTTTGGAGTAATACTGTGGACATTAAAGTCTTTACAGTTCTGCTTATCTTACTGTTGATGGGTTTTGTTTCTGGGATATCTGAGTTAACACTTTACAAATTAAAACATGTCAGACATTAAAAATGAAGGAAAAATGATCTCTCTAGCCTTTTTCTTTGGCTAAAAAGCCACATATTGTCATATAAAATTTAACTTGTAAAACATTGTGATTAACCATGATTAAGCACAACACAAAAGTGTCATTAATCTGATTAATTTTTAATTGATTGACAGCGCATTTATATATCTATATATATAGATATATATATAGATATACATATTTAAATATATATATGTGTATGTGTATATGTCAAGAGTTTAACAATGTTGGAATAGCAGCTTAAATGATTTACATCTCCAGGAAACAGCACAATAGCCTCGATGTGAGCGGGGATGGGAGGAAAAAAAGACCAGGTATGTGATTTAGTGTTATTCAGGGGAAGCTTGAGTTTTACACATGAAGCACAGGGCTATGATTCCAGCACAGATGGCAAACTTAATAAAGTACACACCTGAGAGAAGCCTATTAGTGCTACAGCATGGTGATTGGGTTTTGTTTTAAGAGTCTTTTTTTTCCTGATTTATCCCCGGGGTGTGCCATGCTGTGATGGTATACAGCCTCAGAGAGGAGGGAAACGGGAACATCTGCTGCTGCTCTTTCTTTTGGTTTGGACTGAGCTGTCCTCATTCTATCTAACCTTTCTGTTTGTGCGTTCCTTCTGATTAGTGTCTCTTTCCTGCATGTTTCTACTCATCTCCATCATGGCATTTCTACTTGCTCATCAAAGATGCTTCAATTATAAATTAATTACCTAATTTAGATCACATTTGAGCCTTTTTTGTGATTTTATTGCTATCTTTTCATCAGACAAATAAGAGTTTCGTCGGTCTTTCCATGTCACTTCTTTGGAAGCATGAGTTGGCCCAGTTGTCAGAATGATGTGTTATTCTGGGCCGAGAGGGATTCTGCGGCGTGTTTTATCTACAGACTCCACAGGAACTCCTCAGTCAGTCGCCAGCATACGAGCCACTGGGAAAGCATTGTCCAGATGCTTCTCTCCCAAACCTGGGGGGGTTCCAACAGAAACTCACCGCTCTAATTTTACATCCTTATCTGTGCCACTGTGCTATAACAAGAGGACCTCATATGCTGGTTGTCCAATTACAAACTGGGCTGAAGTGCAGATTAAAACAAAACACTGTTTTTGGGAGTGAAACAAATTATTTGACAATATTTAAACCTTCATTTTTGACCATTATCTACCACTTTCCCAATACTCAGTGACATTTTTGGTAAAGAAAAAAAATACTTATGGAGTCCAGCATTTTATGATGAAATAGAATAGTCAAAAGCTTAAATTTTACTGAGGATTTTCTTACTAATTTATACAATTCTACTAGTTTCTTTTTAAGGTTAATAATTTCTGCCACAACTTTGGACCTATAGATTGCGGACATTTGAGTCTCGTGTTTAACAATAATCCATGTTTTTCTCTTTGATTTTAATTTAGCCACTTTAATTGCGAAATATTAACACAGCTGGTATATTTTCAACTATCAGAAATATTTGTGGCAAAAAAATTATTTTGTATTTGTAGCTGTAATATTGTCACTGTCAACTTCAATGTTAAACTTAAAGCTGCTATTATTCATCAGAGGAGATAAGTCTGTTGCTTCCAATTTTCTTCCTTTTTCCATTTCTTCTCTTTGCATCCAGACATCCCTCACTTCAGCTCCATTAATATTGGTGGACAGTATTTCACAAAGTATACTAATGGTAAAAGGCTGTAACATGGTTCTTCACTGCATTGAAAAAGAAAAAAAAAACATTAAAAATTAATACAACTAGAAAGAAAAACAAACAAAAAACAATAGAAATGTATTAGTCCAAAGCAAAAAAAAAAAACTAAACAACAAAAAACCCCCAAAGATTTCTGCAAAATGTACTTGCTACCTCCAGCGCCACCAACACTTCCCTTAGCAAAACTGAAAGAAGTTCTCTCATCTATGAGGCTTAGCCCCTCCCACAGGCAAATTACACAACACATTTCAGTCTTTTCCAAATTGCTGCCTTTAACTTAAATAAAACTAAAGAAAATTTAAACCTAAACCAAGTAGTTAAAGATATTTCAGAAAATGATTTAACTTTACATATTCACTGTCTTTAGTCACAAATCTATCAATTGGTATAATTTAGATGTATGAACTACACAAAGAAATACATTAAAACATTGTCATTTGTATATTTAGTAGTCTGAAATATAGGTAGTATGCAGTATGAAAAAAACTATGCAGTATCAATTATTTTTCCCATTTATAATCTTTTTTTTGGTTAGTTTTTAAACTACTCTTTTACATGTTTTAATAATTCTTTTTATTCAGCTAGTTACTAAGTCACAGCTGATGGATTTATGCATTTTTTTTAGATGAAGGCTAGAAAAAGTGGTAGTATTCTCAGGGATCTTCCAGGTTTATGTTTGTGGTAGAAATAAAAGTGTTTTTTTATAGAGAATTTTAGATGTTTATGACTAAGTCAGACTAAATTAAATGAATAAAAAGAACAAAAAAGGTGATAAAAAGGCATCTATTCATATCTGTATTTTTTTTTTCAATAGAAAAAAGCATCAGACTTATTTTTTTGATTTACTTAGCATCTCTATAAACAAGTTTCTTTGCTGTTGTCAATCTGCTTTTTAAAACTTTGTCTTCCCCTTAGGAACAATCAACAAACTTTTCACAGCACAAAAAGCACATGTGCAGAATACCTTTATATTTATTTTGTAGTCATAACACATCTGTAACACATTTTCCAAGAAAAAACAAAGTTGCACATGTGGTGTGGAAGTGTTGCAACATGGTTGGAGGCATCTTGCAGCTTTTCCTGGTGGTGATGGGTGAGTGAAATAAGGGCACGGGCAGAGAGGACAAACTCGAGGTAGGAGGAGGAGAGAAGATAAATAGACAAGAAAGCGGAAGGGAAAAGTGAGAAGATGAATGAGAAAGAGGAGAGCGTTGTTGGAAAAGACACTATATAATCAGTTTTGCTGGTTCTCAGGTTCGGTCAGTTGTTTGGTCTGCTGGTCACAAGCAGGACATTTACACTCCATGTCTTACACATAAATCATGTCACATGGCTGACTGAACAGGCACCGCAAGCATTTTAGCTCCAGGAACACCCTGGTCCATGCAGCCCACCCTGCTGTCAAACTCACACGCTCGTTCGGTGCACCGGTATCTGCATGAGCACAGACTACCCACAGCCTCTCAGACATACACAACGTGGGATTGCTTTGGAACACAGAACTACATTTTCTGTGTCTATGCAGAGGCACTTTCATAATCTGTCTTCTTAACTGCAAACCACAGGGGATTAAATTCAGATATTAGAATGTCCCTGTCACTCTGTCTATCTCCACATCTTTCCATCTCTCTGCCATTATGCTGCAAAAAAAAAAAATCATCTTTCTTTAGCTTAGATAAGCTGCGATAAAAAGATTAATCCCATTATTTGGGGGACTTAGGACTTTGATTTTCTAAATTTCCTGTCAGGTTGTGTTTGTTGTGCAGTGGGAGAAAAGCAAATGCCACTGTCACACTTTCCTGGTTTCTGCCTTCTTGCGTCCCTCTGTGCTGGATAGATGATATCTGGCACAAGGCTCCACATGCTGAAGCTCTCTCCTTTTGATGCTTGTACAAACACAGGGGCTGAGACAACAGACTGCAAATGCTTTGATGCAATTAGCCAACAGAGTGTGAAGCAGAAAACCTTTGTAGCTTTATACAACGCTCGTGTAAGCAGTGTCAACACAAAAGGACGTGGAGATCAGTCAATGGGAGCCCAGTCTGTTTGTTGAAGCCACTCTGTCACTCGTGTGTCTGTCACAGTCTGAGACTAAACCCAGAACTCATGAAATGGGTAAAAGCAGGAGCGATGACAAGGGTTCTGGTGGGAGCAACGCTGCCCTGTGGTGGGTGGTTAGTGAAGGGCATAATCATACAAAGAGTCTATGTACTGGGCTTAAACCTTTAAAAATGTTCTGCTGAATGCACAGAAAAGGTCAGGCGATGACAGACAGACTGATAAAAATAAATTACAAAGAGAGCCACTGGAGTGCTGCCATTTAATTTTTATAAAAAGCGGAATTTTTGTATTTTGTCAGCAGTCTCTGTAAGGATAAAAACTAAATTACTCCTCAGAGTCAGAAACATTTGATAAAGATAGCTGTGTATGATTATATATAAACAAGATCAACTATGCATAAACAAAGGATTTCACAATCCACTAGGGCAGTGAAACAAACAAATGGAAACATCCAACCAAAACATCCTTAGATTTTGGTCTCCAATTTAAATTTTGCTTTAAGATGGAATTAAGTCAGACGTAATTCATAGTTTATCCATTAGGAGATGTTTACAATTGCAGTTATGGTCATGTTCACTTAAATTGCAAAATGGTCTGACTTAAAAAAGAAATATTGATGTACGCACATACAGGGTACAGGAATCATGTCATCTCAGCTGCCAGCTTTTTTTTTCCTCTAAGCCTGGCGTAAAACTGACATGCACAGCTTTAATACAAATGACAGACGACTGGTATAGAGAATTGGATAATAGAAAAACATGTGGTTTAGTTTACAACAATAACAAAAACAGTTTTGAACTTTTTACCACTAATTTAATGGAAAAATGTTTAAATCATGTTTGTAAAAAGCAATTGAGGTCACAATGGAGCTACATACTTTTAAATGAGGTATATACCTCATATAAAGTTGAATGAGATGCAAATTTTTCATTGTGTAATTAAATAAAACAATTAAGGTTTTGGTAGGAAATCTTTAAATGGATACTGTATCAGAATGTTTTTTTTGTTTTAATTTTTTTTTGGGGGGGTGTTATAAAATTGCTTGGATGTTTTAATATATTTTTTTAATGAATTTTGTTGTTGTATGATGTGTTTCTTATAAAGACCTCAGGAACATTAGCTATCTGCTAAGCACAGCTAATGGGGATCCTATGAACAAACTCACTCCATGGATCTTGTTTGGTAGAATTTATTGTTTATAACAAAATCACAACTATATTGTTTTTCTCTCAAGAAATTGTGATGGATTCTATGTCCATTTTAAATTTTAATATCTGGTTTGTTCAGAGGGTTTGATAAGTCAGTGTTTTGTGGACCACAACTAGCTCTTAGTTAATGTCCATCAACCTTTTGCAGCCGTGACAGATGTAGAAGAGTTCTTGAGCATTTTAATAAAGCACTAATGGCCCCCGGTGAGGCTCTTATTGTGTGATTGTAGTGAATACACCAGTACATACCCGGAATCTACCTATCATCCAAACCTGTGTATGCAGAGTCAAGGGGTTGCCGGACCCTTACCAGCTCCTGTCAGGTAACCCTGGACAGTTGTTTAATTCATTGCAAGGCCACAGAAAACCACATGCACTCATGTATGGGACAATTTTAGTGTGTCACCAATCAACTTATGAAGCATGTTTTTGGACTGTGGGAGGAAGCCGGAGAAAGCCTATGCATGCACAAGGAAAACATCCAAACTCCACATATAAAGGACTTGAACTGGAGTCATCTCACTGTGAGGCAAGAGTGCTCACAACTACACCACCATATAACCCATTTTTCTGAATGTAGGAGTAAAAAGTCCTCTTGTGTTTATGTGTGAGTGAGTGGTAGATTTCACAGTGCTTTGTACTATTAAGATACTGCAGAAAAGGTCCAACAATGATGTAACCCATTCACTTTACTGTTTACAAGAAAAAGCAAAGACAATTCTTCTGCTTTTAGTTGAATGTTTTGAATAAAATTTAAATTAGCTCAATAATTCCATAGTAATCCCAAAGGTAAACATTAACGCTGTGGTTTAGACCAAAACAATAATAATAAAAAAATCAATTTGAAACTAAATGCATGCTTCCACCCATGCCATCTCTTGGGAATACAAAAGTTGAAGAAAAACAGAATAATTTTTCTAATATTATAATTTTTATTGTACTTGTTTGCTTTGTACCATGTTATTTAGGAAATTTTACATTGAAGATGAGGCTTTAAGTCTTAAGTGAGGAAGAAAACACACTTAGAGAACTAGCCATAAATGATCATTTTTAAAACACATTATACCCAAAGTCTGTGACAAATACTTATGCTGAGCATGTCTAAAATAAGTTGAATAACTTTAACATTAAATATTTTATTCCCATCAAAAACCCCAGCTAGCCGTTGATCCCTGTTTCTGCACATGCCTGCATATTATAGTTGCCTCAAACTGAATGAACTCACTTTCCTCTCACCATTAAACAAATAAAAGGCAAGAAAAACAAAGAACAAGCATGTAATCATGTTGAATCACATCAAAGAAACGTTAAAGTTAAGTGAAGGCTGTGCATGGAAAAAAACAAAAGCAAATCAGGGCAAAAAGGAGTCAGTAAGCAGAAGCAAGAGGAAGAATGAAAACCAGCAGGGCAAAAGTGTTTGGCAAGCTAATTCCCAGATATCGTCTCTGCTTTGATTAGCAACTGGAGGGAACCTTTTAATGAGAGGATTCTTTAATCAAACCCCAACATAACACAAAGCTATCGCTTCCATGGAGCTTCAGACTTTCTCCCCTGCGCAAGTCAACAGATGATGATCCTGCTGCTCTCCCCCAGTCTGAGAAAGTAATCGCGTGTTCTACTATGTTCAGACACTTCAGTAATTTATTATCTTCAATGGTCTTATTTTGCCAGATTAAACCTTTCTGGGAGCTTAGGACGCTGTCTATTGATGCTCGGCTTGGCACAGTGAAGGCAATAATGGGTCATTGTGGAGCGTAATTGTCTCCAATACCTGTGATTTTCTGTACAGACCCCTGTGAAAAAGTCTTTTGGGAAAACAGTTTGCTGTTGCCAGAAAGTGATGGGGCCAACTGCCAAAAGGGTAGACCATGATATCTGGAGAAAAGGGGTGGAGAGTAGATGGAAGGAAAAAAGGAAGTGAGATCTTAAGAGACAAACTGTTTGAGGTGTGTTAAATGTACCAAATACCGCCATGCAGCGCTGGTGTGGCAAGCTACAGGGCTCATCTTAGTGGTCTCCAGTGCGCTCATTAGGAAGCAGGGACAGCATCACAGAGCCCCTCCCTTCCCAAGAGAAAGAAAGCAACTAATTAGAGGTCTGTCCTCCTCCCTGACACATCCACATCCCCAGTGGAGCCTCACAGTGAGCCAGTAGTCTAACTCAGCTTTTGGAATGGCAGAGTTTAGATGTAGAATCTAAACTAAAATGCTGAAAAAAGCTGTTTTTTATGCCAAATTTGCAAAGATGAGTTACATACAGCACTTTGAGGCAATTCAATACAGAGGGGATCGAAAGTTTGGGCACCCCAGGTAAAATGTTATATTATTGTGCATACAGAACCCAAAGAACGGTTGAAAAATCTTCTAAAAGCATCAGTTTAGAGATGAGATTCTTTTAATATGTCAAAAAACAATTAGGCTTCATTTCCATCATTTACCCTTTCAAAATAACAGAAAGCAGAATTAAAGCTTGTGCAAAAGTTTGAGCATCCTCCAGAATTTTTAGTATGCACCGTCCCCTTTGGAAAAGCTGAGACCTGACAGTTTCATGGATTGTCCACAATCATGGTTTGCAAAGATCAGATGATTTTAGGATTTTAAATACTCTGAGTCCTCTGATCTTGCCCTAACAATCAGCATCATTGGTTCTTCCATGCAGTTGTCAAGAACAATGAAACTGAAAATAGTTGATGCTCACAAAGCAGGAGAACGTTATAAGAAGATAGCAAACCGTTTTCAGATGCCAATATCTTCTGTTCTGAACGTCATTAGGAAATGGCAGTCAACAGGAACAGTGGAAGTTGAAGCAAGATCTGGAAGACCAAGAAATATCTCAGACAGAGCAGCTCACAGAACTATGAGAAAAGTCAAAACCCAGGTTTAACTGAACCATCCCTTCAGAAAGACCTGCAGACTCTGGAATTGTGGTTCACTGTTTTACTGTCAAGAGATACTTGTATAAATATGGTCTTCATTGACGAGTCATGAGAAGAAAACCTCTTCTACGTCCTCACCACAAAATTCAACGTTTGAAGTTCACAAATGAACATATAAAGAAGCCTGATACATTTGGAAACAAGTTCTGTGGACTGACGAGGTTCAAATAGAACTTTTTGGCTGCAATGAGCAAAGGTACGTTTGGAGAAGAAAGGGTACAGAGTTTAATGAAAAGAACTTCTGTCCAACTGTTAAGCATGGGGGTGGATCAATCATGCTTTGGGCTTGTATTGCAGCAAGCGACACACAAAACATTTCATGAGTAGAAGCAAGAATTGATTCCACCAAATTTTGGACACTAACTTGATGCTATTTGTGAAAAAGAGGAAGTTGAAAAGAGGAGAGAGAGCCTAATTCTTTTACATTAAAAGAATGTCATTTGTAAACTGATGCCTTTAGAAGATTTTTCAATCTTTCCTAGGGTTCTTTTTGTACAATGATACAACACTGTATGAGCTTGCTGCTTTGTAATGGTATTATTTTAGCAGCTGTTCTCTTAATAGGATGTATTTGTCTGTCAGAAACCTCCTTCATTCTGCCTTTGTCTGCACAAATCCGTGTGTTCTCTGAATCAGTCACAAATCTCTTAATAGTACAACGATCACTCTAACGTTTTCATTAAATATTCAAGGTTTAAATAACTTGTCCAAGGCATTTAACTATTTCACACTTTTCAGCAGTAGAGATACTTTTTCTTTCCCATATTGTTTGTAAATCTTGGTCTGCTTAATAATGTTGAACGTCCTTCTTTAGTAGTTTTTTCTTTAATAAAGCTCACCTTGCAAACTAATTATCACAGGTGTCTCAGATTGATTTCTGAGATCCAAAGTGTTAGTGCTGAGTGCTGAGACACAATATCATCCATGTTTAATTGGGGGAAAAAAATAATTTTATCTTTTTGATATTTAAATACAATTTAGATCATTTGGAATACACTGTAGTTCAGACCAGCAAAGAAAACATAACATAATTTTACACAAAAAATGTGGTCAATTTAAATTTAAGGCTTCTTTCATTTGAGGAAAAATGTTTAAAAATCTCCTTTCATCAAATCATAATTACCACTTTTTTTTCACATAAAAAAAAACATTCAGTTTTATATATGAAAAAGCACTGCAACTTGCTCTGATTTTGCCAACAAAATATTCAGATACATATGAGAAACAAGGTTAAAAAAGAAGAATTGTCAGCGTCACTTGCCTCAGATGGATCAATGTTCATGATATAACAATAAGAGTCTGGAAATTAAAGGTGTCTATGGGACAGTGCAAAAAAAAAAAAGAAGCTATATTTAAAAAAGTCTTTACAAACATACACATTTTATCCAAGTCTGCAGATCAAATATTCCAAATAAGATAGAAGGTTAACTTAGAAAATGTGACTTCCTGTTTCATTTGATGTAAAAATGCTGCAAAATTGAAAAAAAGAGAAGAAAAGAAAAGTCACTTCATTATGCGATAATCTAATTGAGATTCTCCAGCATGAACTAAAACAGGCTGTTTGTGCTTGGAAATGTTCCAATGAGGCAAAATTAAAACAATGCTGCAAGGTGGGCCAGGATTACTTCACTGTGATGTGGAGGACTACTTGCCAGAAATAGTCTTCCACCTCACAGTGAATACTTGCCACAATGCTTGATTGTAGTTGTTAGGGCATTCAGAGCTTGATTTAAAGGGGTGGGGGTGCTGGACTGAGTGTTTTTGACACTTGGTCCACAGAAAATTATTGTGAAATTAGAAATGTATCCTGTGTGGGCACAGAGTAGCTGGATGGCTCAGATGAACAACATCCTGGCTACGCCTTTACTTTGAAAAGCTTTTTTAAACATGATTTTGAAACGGCATAGTTTTTAAACTCAGGTTGTGTTTGTGGAAGAGTAGAAAGTATATTTAAAAATAAATTAAAATAAAAACTTACCCTTCCACACACAAAGACTCGCTGCTGCAGCTTTCTCTCAAAGCAAGGTCTGCTGGATGAGCTCTACTGTGTGATTAATTAGTCAGCATGCTTTGTATGTAAGCTTAGTTTATAATCAACACACTCTTTCAATTACCCTGAAAGGGAATTTAAAGAAGTAGATTGTAACTCTTTTCTAAATTTAAATCTGAGTTGTTTACTTACTGATGACCTTTTACATTAATTAAAAAACATCTAAAGTGAAAACGTTAAAACAAGAAGATTAAATAGCAGCAACTCAGCCTGCATTCACACCGCAAGCCAAATTGAACTAAATCCAATTTGCTTTTAGGTCAAATCAATTTGTTTTTTAGGATCATCTGAAGAACTTAATAGTTTTATTTAGTCTGGGTAAGCGTGGTTCTCAGTTGCATCCAATTTTTGTCCACTTTTAACTCTGTTCGACCTGGTCTTAAATATCTGAATTTTAGGTCACTTATGTGAAACAGTCATTAAATCTGTCTCAATGGGAAGCAGGAAAACCAAGTAATGCAGTTTTCTGTGATTCCTTTTTTGCACCATGATGGGGTTGTTTTTCTACCAAAAAACAACATTCGAAAAAATTCAGTGCAGATTCCACCATTATTGCCATTAATCCAATTCAATGTTATTTATCACATGGCACAAATGTCTAAATGGGCTTCACACCGGTACTTATACAAAAGTATATAAAGTCAGTCAAAAAATATAAATATTAACTGGTTGCTAAACTAAACCGACTGAGCTAAACTAGCATTCTTGCTCTTAGACCCTCGTTGCTGGTGAGGAAAAACTTATTAAAAAAACAGATTTTGGGAAAAAAAAATTGAGAAACCTCAGGGATGTCCACATGAAGGAGGGATCGTCTCCCAGGACAGACAAGCAATGTGCAAGAACTGTTAAAGAAGAATTAGCTTACCGAACTCTACAACTACACGTTTGAATAAGCTGGGGGTTTGAGGCGAGGTCCACAATGAAAGATACGAGCACAAACATTACACCTTAAATCTCTCCCGCTCTGAGATGCGAGATGAGCAAGAGGCAGGTTCCACGATCAGAGACAGGGGGACAGACAATTGTCCTGTAATTTCTCCTGCTCCTATGGAGGTCAGTGAGAAAGTGGGGACAACAAATGAATTGCACTGCCCCATGCATGATGAACTAAATACTACTGGATAAATAATAAAGAAAAGAGGAGAAAACCCCAGTGGACCATAGTTTCCCCAGCTTCTAACCTCTTGTAGTCTGCTAGCAACTGATTATTTTTGAAATTTAAATCAAACATGTTAATGGTAAGTTGCATGCAAAATGGCACAAATAGTGGATGTTAAGTATAATAACAATAATAGAAAACCTGCAATTTAGCATCTCAGTATTAGTATATTTTTAATCTAATGTAAGCCCGTGTTTTTTTTTTTTTTTTTTATCTAAACAGGCCCAAGTTTCACAATAAGATAATAAAGATCACAAAATATTTTTTCTGTTTATTTGATTATTGTTAAAACACTTAAAAAATGATGATTGTTAATACAGTTTTTTTTTTTATTTGTTTTTTTACATTTTCAGTTGATGGTGTTCATTTCGTTTTTTTTTTCAAGGAAAAAAAAGTACCTTAGCTCAAAAAAGTTCTAAATGACAGTGTGAACAAGTGATGGGTCACGCTTGAAAGCTAAAGAATAGCTCCTCCTGATAGGGAGTCGAAAGAGTCGACTCTCAAATAATGAGAGCAGATTCTTACCTTTTTCATTCCCTGCATGCTTGTTACGTCCCCCTGCTGCTGCCAGCACATCCTGTCATGCTGCCTCACCCGGCAGGTGAAGCCAATCGTCCTAATCAGCACCTGCCGGGTATTTAAGACCAAGAAGGCCACACCAAAGTGGGCAGAAAGCAGAGGCAGAGCAGGAGGCTGGGAGCAGTGGGTTTGGTTTGTGTCCCTTTTGGTTCCTCAACAGTCTTATACTGTAGGGTTTTGTTATTTTAATTTGGGTTTGGGACCTTGGTAGTCTTAGTTTGCGGGCTTTGTTTCTGTTTTTGTTTTAGGTAGTTTTGGGCAGCCCTTAGCAGGGAGCTGCTGATTCCGACGGCCAGCATGGCTGGGTCAGCTGTCTCCCTGACCTTTTGTTATGTTTGGCCAAGGTTCCAGTTCCCTTTGGTTCGTCATTTTGTTTTAAACCAGCACTTGAATTATTTTGCTTTTTATTTTTCCGGGACACAGAGTTTTGTTTATTTAATAAACTGTGTTCGTTTTAATTCTCTGGTATCCAATCATTTCTTTATGTTGCGACCCCATCTTGTCTACCCTTAGACCTGAGCCATGTTGGGGTCGTAACAATGCTCTCTGCCTGAATCTGCTTTCACAATGAAGGTGATTCATGCGGCAGGGGCGTTTCAGTTTCAATTTTAAGTCAATGGTGCAGACACAACCGAGGTCCTATGGCGCGATTTGAGCAGCGCACTGCAAGTTCGAAAATCTGAGCATTGGCAAGGTCATTGCGTCGCATCAACCAATCAGGGGCTCAGCTTTGAGCTGAGCTACACTGCAGCAGCAAAATCCAGCCTTAGCAGCTATTTTCATGTTGATGAAAGAGTTACAGGAGTTCTTGCAACAAGAAATCCCACAGCAGATGCAGTAATGGAGGTGAGATATTATCTAGAAGAGCCCATCATCCAAAGAACAGAAGATCACCTGAGCTGGTGGCCATCCAAGGCATCATCTTACCCATGCTTAGTGAAGGGATGACTATATTGTAGCTAGGTCAGTCTCTTCTGAGAGGATCTTCTTTAAAGTGGGACAGAGGCTCTCTGAAAGAAGAAATCGTCTCTGTTTATCCAGGTTAAGGCATCTGACTGTTCTAAACACCACCATTCCCAGAGGACATCAATACTGTTTGGTTGAGTTTGGTTTTGTTCTGTGTTTGTGGATTTGTTTTGCAGTGTGTTGTTAATTTTTTCTAAACATATTTATTTGATCTTTATTTCATTATTATGCATATTAGTTTTATAAATGAAGAGGAGCAGAGAAAAAGATTAGTTTTGCTCCTGTTTAGTTCTTTCAAGCAAAAATGAAAAGCTTAAGTAAAAAGTGATCTTAAAAGAACTGGCATGCCAACATTGTTGTTTGTAATCAAATAAATGCAAAAACAAATAGGCAATTCCAAGGCTTCTTATGAATACACTACACATTAAGCATTATTTTTAACATACAAACCTTTGTTTTTCGTAAAGTTATGGTAAAATAAAGGCCCACAATAAAAACATAAAGAGTAAAGAGTTGGGAGTCGACAAAGAAATTCTTTGCTGGGAATCGAATTGAGAGAATCTGCTCCAGAGAAAGAATCAAAGTGGCCATCACTAGTGTGAACACGCATCTCAAAATTGATCTTGACCTGGAGATTGTGATTGTACCTTTGGATCTGCAGTGTGAACAAGCAACAGGGAATTGCATTCATCTCCAATAAGTATCACTTTAGTCAGCAGAGAGTGAATTTGATTGCGTAATAAGGTGAGGAGGGACAATGCTAAACTGCAATTAATTTTGTGTATTTTTTTAAAGGAATCTTTTTACATTTGTACATGTGATTTTTTTTCAACAAATATTGATAAAATATTATGTTTTTATTTACCATGATTTTAGGTGCAGGTACCTGTTTTGGGTCTCTATGACAGAGAAGTAAAACTGGGGAAATTTTGTTTTTTGCACCTTGCACCAAAATTCAGATTAATTCCAATATGGTTTGATCAAATGTTTGGACATGTCCATATATTTTTATGTTTCTTCTAAAATGATGCTGCAGGGAAAGTTGTACTGGGTTTGATTACTAAGGCAAGGGCTTTGCTGCTGATTTTATTGATTGTGACACTAAACTGCAAGTTTACTGGAGAAAATCTAAGACTCCCTCTCCAATGCCAATGAATCAAAGGCTGCAGTAGGATGAATACAAAGCTTGTTAGCCGCTCTTTGCAGGGAACTTCTCCCTTAAGCATCTGACAGCCTCGATCTGATCGATAGCTGTCTTTTTGTGCTGTGCCCATCTCTGCTCAAGCTTGTGACTGAGCTAAGCTCTCAATGCTTGAAGCAGATGGACAGAATTGCTCCGTGGGGATGCCTGTCTTTAAGAAAGTGCTGACTAACAATGACATGTCTATGCTGGTAATTCAAGTAAAGAAGCTGTCAGATTTTCTTAATTTAAATAACTTCAACATCTCAAGGAGGTGGAAAAAAAAGAGTTGCATGCAGATGGAGTTATGGTGACATTCAGCATGGGTCACTGCTGAAAGTGAACCTGCTGTAGTCATTCTGTTGGCAGAATTTCGGAAATCCACAAAGGAATAACAAGATTATTATTTTCACTGTCCTGTCAGGTGTAGCAACGTTAAGATAGGTGGGAATGTCACACAGATAAACTGATGAGAAAACATTCAACTTGACTTTTTGAATGTATTCTATTTTTCCCCCTGTGTAACTTTCACATCTTTAAAATGATCATTTAAGAGTGTGGGATTTGAGGAGCTACATAAAAAAAAAAGCTTCTTTAATTGATTTTGTTGCACCTTTTGGACTTTATGCCACACAGCACAAAAATGACACAAAAACTTTTGGTGTTTCTCCTTTTTACTTACTAAAAAACTGAAAAGAAGATCAAAATTATTTCAGAATTTGAAAAATCTTGAGCTGTAACTTGAACTAAATCACAGTTTAAGTAGGCTTCAAGTTGAATGGCCAGAAGGTATAATAACAATGTTATATTTTATATATAAGACAAACAAATGGTATCTTAAATTTAAAGAACCACATGTACAGTAGTTGTGACACTTGAATACAAATAATGCTTTGAGTTTGAAGCAGATGGACCTTTAGGACTTCTAGTGAGGAAAAATTGGAATTAAGTTAGTAAAATATAATAAGTTAGAACAGAACTTCGTTATTAATTTCTTTTACACATTTTCTTCCACAACAAGGTCTTGAAATTAGTAGTTGTAGGAAAAATTACAAAATGAGATTGTTTTTTTATTCGTCATAAAATGTTTTGGTACATCATTTCCAAAAAAATGTAATCAAATCAAAACAGCAGAATAAAAAAAAAAAAGCCAGTTGTTAGACAGGGAGTTTGGGCCCAAACTGTCTTTCATTATTAATAGGAGTCTCTCAAAATGATTTCAAAGGAAGTGTAAAAAGTTTAAATCACAGCCAGTTTTAATTCTGTGTGACAATAGATTTCAATCTACGGGCATGCCCCATCACTTAGAGCTGCTGTCAATGACCCCTTAAGTGAGCAGCTGAAAGTAAAAGAAAATAGAAGAGGCATTCGTCTCAGTGAACATCAAACTGAATATCAGATCAAAACAGAAAATAAAGAATACAAAACCTTTCTGACAACACGTGATGAATCTAAGAACTATCAAGATACAGCAGTTTGTTTAAGCTGCCAACTTCAAACAGTTCACTTAAATAAAGAAAGGCATGAGAAAATTATGACTGCTCTGAGAACCGTGTTTTATCAGTTGTTTGCCTGAAGATGCATCAATATATATGTATATCTATTTATATATATCTTTCAGTTTTATTGGTTTTAGTCACTTTTTGTTTGTTGGTCATATTTAACCCCTTAAGGCCTGTTAATGCAGATATGCATCGAATTACTCTTGCTCCTTAATTGATCTTCTACTTTGAAGCAAAACATACAGTGTATATATATATATATAAATATAATTTTTTGTTGTGTTCAAGTGTGTTTGCTAAATAATGTTGTGGTGTGAAACTGATCTCCTTGGGATGGATATTGGGTCCTATCCAAATGGATGCTTTATTGGCTACAATTACAGGCATGTCTGCTGTAAAAAGTATCTGGTAAGTGATTTGTTGACATAAAACAAACTTTTCTGCCTTTAGCTCGACTTATTAAAGAAACTAGTCTAAAATTGAGGATGTGTTGCTTTTTCATTCAACATGTAATTTTCACTTCTCATAATAAAGCTACCATTGTGCCGGGGGTTAGATGGTTGAACCGAACATCTGACATAAAGCAATTGAGGACAAAAGCACATCTAAAGAACAACTGTGCGACAAAGGGAATTTTATGCAACATGAATAGTGTCTGACAAACCCTGGTGTGAAAGGGAATAAAAAAACCTTCTCTCTTTCCTGCTTCCTTGGAGGAAGAGAAGAGGGACAGAAGAGGTCCTTAAGGTGCCTCTCATCCCAGCGTCCTGCTGAGATGGCCTCTGTGCGTCCCACTGGGCACTGGTCTAAATTAGCTGTGGCTTGCTGTTCAGTCCCTGCTTAATATGCTCTTGACAGAGAGGGAGAGCAAAGAAGATGAACACACTGGAAACAGAAGCTGGGGGAGAAAGAGAGAAGCAGCGAACAGACATCAAAAGGTTGTAGAGGATGAAGAGAATAGGAATCAATGTGGGATATAGAAGGGGGGGGTGGAGTGCCTTAGTGTCTGTGAATAAGAAAGACAAAGGCTGGATTAATATGCTGAGACAAAGAAGAGGACGGAAGAGAGGTTAGATAACGTGAAGGAGAGAGGAGGAGAAACAACCAAACTGAGAGAATACAAAGAAAAATTCAAGGTTCCATATTGAGTTGTTGGTGGCAGTATCAGAGGACCTGAGTAGAATAGCCTTGGCATTGCCTCTTTGGCCAATTAATGTGAAGCTGTCTGGGTCCAGGGAAGCTATTAGACTCTGGAAGAGAAAAACACATTAAAAAGAAGAGGAAGAAAGTTCAGTGCTGCCTTCCCACAGTGCTGCTTGTATGTAAAACCCCTTGTTTTTCCTGACTGAATAATAGTCTTCATTCCCCTCCCTTTCTCTCTCAAAGCCTCTGGATGTGGGTAGAACATCTCTGCTTTATTAACCATCTCACTAGAGACAGGACACCCTCGCCGACAAGCAGCAGCCTTTATTAAAGTTGCCGCAGAGTGGAAAGGAATGAGCATTGAGATTCAAATTGAGGGAGACACGAAAACGCAGCTCGGCCATAGCTTTAGTTAGTTAGCTGAGAGGAAGAATTTAAATTGATGTTAATCAAACAAGCAACTGTTTTCCTTCTTCTTTTATAAGCAGTTCTGGTACTCATGCATGGAGGGTGTGTACAGCAACTACAAAGTACAACACAGTCATAACAGCTGTGAGCATGCAGAGCAGTGTGAACACATCTAGGTGTAGAAGTCAAGTGCTGATAAATCTGAGCAAACACGCAGGGATGCACACAATTAAGGTGAGGGGCAAAGATGTCTACATATTAATGCAGACAACATAAGCACGTCCACAACAGCAAATACAATTTGCATATGCTAATGCTTAGGAAAGTAATTCAAGATTTATTCTGCAGTGGTATTAAAGTACTAGTTTGGTATTAACCAATAAAGCAGGTGTTACACAGAACCAAGCCGATTATCTGGACAATGGTTGTATACTTGAACTGAAACACAATATTTGGATTATCTGCGTCTTTGCAGTCAAAGTTCTTAACCTGAAAGATTGAATTTTAAAATCAGAGAAACACATTTCTTTTGTATGAAGGCATCACCTGAGCTTATTGGAAAAAAATACATATAGCCTGTTTCCAAGAAGAAGCACATTACAAGGCCTGTTACATCACAAAAAGGCTTTTTCTGACCAGAACATTTCACACTTCAGCCAAAGTGCAAAACACCAGGTCTTTAAAGGGCCCAGCCATTGGGAAAAGCAGTGGAGAACAAATGGAGAATATGCAAGGACACAGCATGGCAGGAAAAGAAAGACATGGCTGTTTTTGAGCTGACTGATGCTGACAACTAAATCAGATTTCCAGAAAAAAGAAATATTTATCTTTAATTTAAAACATTGCTGAGAAAAAAAAAATCAAAAAGTATTGACAGCTGTGTTAATGTCAGAACGCGCCCTTTAGTACTTTTTGTAAACAGCATGGACTCCCACACAGTCCTCAGCCTTCGTCATTAACCAAACCTGCTTTAAATATTTGCCCAATTACACAACAATTACCACATGGCAACAAGACAACACTTTGGCATGAATGGGTCATGATCTGTAGTTCTAACCTGGCGTATCTGTCAGTGTTTCTGGCCTTCCCCGTCTTCCTCATCCTTCATCTCATCTGCTTTACTGATGTCTTAGAGCCTTTGTGATGCATTGAGGCTCACCACTCACTGATTTTTAAGCTGCCAACCAAGATGTAGATCAAGTTGTGAGTTTTACCTGCTTTTCACTGAGTGACTCAGACCTGCCTTTTAATTTTCTTGGATGGAGCAGTGGATTGTAGAGGACAGAATTGTTGGGTGAAAGAATGATCTGACCCTGATGAATTTTTGGACTTCAACATAGGTAGAGGAGGATGTTCGGAAGGATTGAGAACACAAAGGCAAGGAACAGGAGGTTGTTTGATAAGTCCTAACTAATCGCTAGCATCAAGGAGACCCACCTCAGTCCATCAAGAAAGAGCTCTGTGACCTTCTGTCTCCTGTTGAATCCTACCAAGGAGTTCAAGGAGTATGAGGTGCTGTTCACAATTAGCAAGTTGTATGAATGATATTTTCAATAACTTTACTGTTTCATCTGTGGGGGTTCAGTGTTTTATGCTGCTAATTCTTGTAAATTAATTAATTAATTATAAATTGTGTAACTAAGAATAATCAACAAAGAGCAAAGAAGTATTTCTTTTGAAATTCTAACTTGCCTTATTCCTTAGTTCCAACTGCTAGGGGAAAAATGGGCAAGCTTGTGTGGAACATGTAGGAAATTTTACATCATAGACTACCCAGTGAGTCAGTTAAAACGAAAAGATTCATGCACATTATTTTATACGAGCATTAGGTGGTCGTCAGGTTGTAGTTGACACTTAAGCAACACAGAAGAGGAAAGTAAGGGTAAAGTAGGAACATCATGCAGATATTTTAATTTTTCATCCCACTCTAACCCTGAAAGGTGAAAGGTGCTCCTTGCACATCATTTGCACACAGCCAAGCTGTTAAAATTAGGAAACTTGACAATCCTAGAGTCTAGTTTGTGCGAGTTTCCTACGAGTACACCTCATGCATGCAGCATTTACGCACATTTACCATTTACTAATGATTAGAATGCTGGGTAAAGGACACCAAACGACAGTATCCCTGTACGGCACCCACTGTCTACAACCCTCTACAGGCCAACACCTCGTATGGGCACATATGACTAAAGCATTTCTTGTCTTCTCTCAAATTTCCCCCGTAAATCAGGTGGCTTAGACCACCCATGCATTGCAGGTACAAGCCAGCCCTTACACATTTAAAATTCAATCCTTTTGTTTTGAATTTAGATCCATGTGTTAATCGTCCTGCAGTGAACTGGAGTTTAGTCAAAACAAAATCCACTTTAGCTTACTTTGATTTTTAGAATGCATTCTGTGTGGATCTCAACTGAATTCAGTCACTTTTGGCAAAGAAAACTAAACATAAAAAATTGCAACAGGAATCTAAAACTTGGCAGATCATGCAATCACAGACCATGCATTTGCTCACTGCAAATGAGCTTAAAAATGTAGTATGTATTGTAGAAACTAGATGAAGAAATCTGGCTGCTTTGTGGTAAGGTTTTATCAGAATTGTATCTGGCTACTTTTCTTTATTGTACAAATAATAAGACCACAATGACCAGAATACAGTACAATTACGTGAATTTCAGGAATTGGTTCAACTAAATTAGCAATTGCAGATAATAATCCTTTGATGGTAATTATCTGGATCTATTACAGGAGGGTTAAACAAGACGAACCTCACAAGGAAAAAAACGAAGCCAAGACAGATGACGATTGTGCCAAACGGGAGAAAGTATACAGTCAACACAAGCCTGATCATGTTCATGTGCCAAAAACAACAACAACAACTGCAAATGTTTCTGGTTTTCTAGCAAAATGAGCGATGTGCCTGTCAGTGCAGATGTGCACTGTCAGGTCATCCCTGAATGGAACCCTCTCTCACTTTGCCCATCTGTCTGTCTCATGTGCTCTCCAACTCACCAACCGTGTCAGGGTGAAGGACACAAATTATTAGCCAAGCAAACTCCATGTTTTGCAGGTAATTTAGATCATAAATGTCATCACAGCTTGGATTTATGATTGCAAATAAATGAAAAATATTCAGTATTATTCATGTAGCATGTCATGGACATCTCAAACATTTAATTAAGCAATTAGCTAAGCTGTAAATCTGCATTTTGGAATTAGTACAGAAAAATAGGGTAACCTTAATGGAAATGTACCAAATTAGTAATGCAGACAAACAAAAGCGTTACGTTTGCTATATATGCCTGTTGCAATCATGTTTGGGATTTTTATTTTTAATAAGGCAGAAGTACAAATTTAATTATTTTCAATATTGACTCCTGAGGCTGAGATCTCAACATTTCCCATCTGTCTGTATTTTGCTCTGCCCGTGTTCCCACAGTGGAATGGCCTTCTGCTCTCTTCTGATCACATCTTTTTCTTCCTTTTTTCAACCTGATTCTCCGTCGCCCACAGAGCTGTCCCCTGCTGCTCCCTTCACAAGTCTTTTCTTTTTTTTTTTTTAAAGGTGCGTTATTGCCATCTGTCTCTGGCACAGAAATGCACATTCAGACACACTCAAAGTAAGACACATGCACGGTCTGGCTTGACACCAGATTCTGGTCTTATCTGGTCAAGTGTGTTTACCACTACAGCACATCTTGAGCTTACGCTGCAAGTGCCCAGTATTTTGCTGAGAGATTTTTTGAAGGATTTGCCTTGGTATACCATTTCCCATTTGGCCAGCTCATTGGAGATAAGTGCATTCACTCAATTATTTCATCTCTTCAAATCAATACAGACTGAAATAGCAATAACAAGAAAATAAATTATGCTAGCATTACAATGTGTTGGTGGAAAGGAGGAGAGTATTCTATGAAACAGTTTCTTTTACATGTTACTGATGTCAAATAATGCATGTTTTCTTTAGATATTTTGTTGTAATAACTGATTGCTGATAAATGTTTTTTAATCCGCATTTATTTTATTCAGGATAATCCTTCTACAGTAAATAAACTTAAGGCAAAAGGTTCAAATGTGATATTTTCATGTTTTCTACTTTAACAAGATTTAGATAATCAACTTTACTTTTTCATGAATCTGCATGAAGAAAAAAAAGTTTCTTTGGGCTGGCCAAGGGCTGTAAACAAAAATTCCAAAAGAGCCTTTGGAACCATCTCTGAGCGCCAAAGCTTGGTATAAGATGATATCCTTCCATGGGAATAGAAAGGAATATGAATGAAAATGAATTTTGAAAACCCAATAAAGTGACGCTGTGCATGAAGAGAAGCCAAAGCTTCTCAATGACATCAACACTAATATCTGAAGTCATTCAAGCAACAATTACTTCCAGTTTTGCAGCTAAGCATTGCTCTTGGGCCAGGAGGTTAAAACTGTGATTCTCAACATGTTACGGATGCATAAATATGACAGTTTGTGTAGGCATTAAAGACCCACAATAAATCTTAAAAAACTGTATTTTGTGTTTTTTTTTTACATGTTCTCGTAGCATTTTTTCCTCATTATAGACGATATAATAATCAAATTAAACTTAAAATTGCATTTGAGTATTTCTTTTTTTTAAACTGGGATGAATTAGACAAAAAAAATGCAGTTTGAAAAAACTTGTAGTTATGTACAATTGACAATTAGTGGGTCACAAGCTTCTGCTCCACTCCATTCTAATGCATCCACTTGCAGACAAATAGATCCATCTTGGTTTTCCTCGCCTGAGCTGGAATTTTGCTCAAAACTGTACATTTGGATAGCTCCAAAATTGTTCGTCATTTTTTGTTGCACTGGTAATGTTAGATTGGGGTTGTGAAGGGCTGTAAGCTAGCGTGAGAGAGTGTAAACAAAGAGATGATGGGAAATATGCACAGGCTTAATGAGGTTAATGCAGATGCTTTCAACCTTCATAGAGAGATATGCTGCTGTATTTTATATTTTTCTTGTTTCTTTCGTATCAGATTTAAAAATGAATAGATTCCTTTTTCAAAATTTATTTTCTTTGCATGTGAGTCCGTGTGTGTGTGTGATCGCATGGCCCTGCAATGGACTGGCAACTTGCTCAGGGTGTACCTCAACTTCGCAGTAGTCGGGTTGATTCCAGCAGCCCTGTTACCCTGTAAGGGATTCAGTGGATGGAGTTGCTTTGAAGGTTAAAAAAAAAAAAAAAAAAAAAGTACATTGGATACATACACCATTAAATCAGACAAACTCATCTTCCCACCAGAGCAATGCTAAAGAAAACCCAGGTCTACAGAGCATAATTTAAAGAAAATAGACACATCATTGTGTGGTCCTTGAGATTAATAGCTACTATACTGCTCTGAATTAGTGGCAAATTAAAGATAAATGACAGTAGAGCCCACCTAGCCATGTCTGCACAGTTAGATTTAGTAGTGGATTATTTCCTTACACCTCAGGACAGAGTTTGGACTCACAGAACTTACAGAGCTGAACCGCCAGACTGACAATGAAAAGAACTGGAGAAATATTCTATGAGTGAGACGCTGCTTCTTTTTGTGCCTTGAGAAGGGTTCAGAAAGAAGCAGAGATGCTAAGAGTTACTTGGTTACCTGGAAGTAAAGAGTTTATTTCATTAGTTCATAGTTCCTTAACCGCATCAATATTTGAATTACCTACATTGATAACCTCATTGATTGACCTCTTTAGAGCTCTTTTTTCAGCCCTGAAGTTGAAATCTTTGTGAAACATTTCTCTCTATTTCAGGACAAGGCAGGCGAGCCCTCTGTCCACCAGGCAATTTTCCATTCACCCGTGCCATCCGTTTGAATATGTGTTCAAGTTCTGGGAAGCAGAACATTAAAAAGAAGAGCAATCTAACAAGAAATGACACTATGATTCCTTTCAATTGAGATCCAGCAGAAAGCTGCCCAGATGGCCGAATCAAAAAATAGTCTGGCAGTTGCATCTGGAGCCAGCAGGCCAGATGGAGAGCGGTGCGGATATGGGTTGAGTCACAGGAAGAAAAAGAAGAAGAAGAAATGCATAAATGAAGGAGAAGCATGTCACCTATTGTGACACAGTTGCTTGTTTTTAACTTACTGTATTTGTCTAATGATGAAAAGTTGGCAGAGGGATGGTTATGCTGACAACGTAACACAAAACAATGAGAGAAAATGAAACATCACTTCCTACACCGCCAAGTCAAAGGACTTGTGGGAGACAAATCTTTTACCTATTAGGGGTAAAAATGTGTGTGTGTGTGTGTGTGTGTGTGTGTGTGGGGGGGGGGGGGGGGGGGGGGGGGGGGTGCTCTTCCATATATAGAATAAGAATAAAAAAAATAATTTGGGAACAACTCCAAAAAAAATACTGATCATAGCAATATACAATCAGTTTTAAAAAAGCTGTTACTTTCAAAAGCGTTAGAAAATGAATTGGGTCCATTACTGTTATCCAAAATCGTATTAAGCAGAACCCATGGGCCAAATTTGACTCTGTGTTTTTTTTTTTTTACTTTTTAATTTTATATTTTTTTTTTTGCTGCTGTTGGTTGCTGCTTTCTGAAATGAACAAACATTAACCAAAGTTGCTTCATTAACTTTAAAAGCCCTGAAGAAAATTGGTGTTGGGTTCTCCAGGGCTAAACTAACTAAAGAAACATGTAAATTAAGCTGTGAATGGCAAAATGGAAGTGTGTAAATCATGTTTCCGATATTCTGCTAAAAGATTGTGGTTTATGTGTTTCTTTGCGAAGGTGAATTTTTAATCAAATAAAATTAACGTCTTTATGACTATCGATGGAAATACATATCAAACCACTTCTGCTCCAAACTTCCCTTAATTTTGCATCTACTTGAAAGCAAAAACATGAGTGATTCTTTTTTTATAGCAAGAAATAAATTCAGGCATCAAGGGGTTAACTTTCATTCATTTTCTAAACCCCTTTAGTCCCTTTTGGAGTCATGGGGCTGCCGGAGCCTAACCCGGCTGACTCATGGCCAGATGCTGGGGACACACGTGGACAGGTTGCCAGTCACACACCCATATACATTTGCATCCACACCCAGGGACAATTTAGAGTGACCGATTAACCTATGAAGCAGGTTTTTAGATGGTTGGAGGAAGCCGGAATCCCTGGAGAAAACCCACACAAACTCCACACAGAAAGGTCGCCCATTGCTGACAATGTTTCTAGCCCCCAGCCAGGACTTGAACTGGGGACCTTCTTGCTGTGAGGCAAGAGCGCTAACCACTGCGCCACTATGTCATCAAAAAGTTTATCAAATAAAGTTTAAGAAAATGTTTTATAACACGAGCTTCAGAGAAAAATGCATTATAATTTTGCAAAATGTTTGCAGAAAATTTTAATTAAATGAATTAAATTAGTAAATTAGCAAATAGTTATTTTACATTTTTCTGAGAAATTTCATCTAAAATTCCTTGAAGATTATTTAAAAAGTCCAAGCTCAAGTTTAGAAGAGGTAAGGGGAATCTTTTCAAATAATAAAGGCTTGAAAAAAACTCTTTCAAATAAACTTCTGGATGTACAGAGATTTTTTTTTGTAATATTTAAAATGAAACAAACATATTTTCTTATACTTTTATTTTGTAGCATTTTTTAAATGCAGCAATCAGCTGTGGAAAACATAAAAAAAGACACTCCTGACCATGCCTTCCAGTGTGAAGAAGCACTATGACTTGCACCTGCCTCTAGGGTGAGCGTGATGATAACACCTTTTTTTAACCACCAGTCCCAACAAAGGTCAGCGCTACACTTGATGCTTTATGTGCTTCAAGTAATTCCTACTAGAGCTTGTTGCAACAGCACCTAACCAACAAGCTAATTAATCCAACCTGTCTTACAACCACCCGTCGCGCCCTTTCATCAACTGCGGTCAGTAGCTGCAGGAAAGGGTCAGTGGCTCCAAAACGCCAGGGTGCTGAAGCGTGAACAGACTGCTGTGAAGGCAATTGCCAGCAAAAACAGAGGTGTCTGCTGTGAAGGACCCACACAAACAGCTGTGTACATTCCCCTAGTTAGGAAGCAGCCAAGAGTGACTTTATGGTTTCTTTATGCAGCCATCTTTGATTCTTTGTGTAAAGAAAACATACTTGAATTGTGCGTACATGTCTTTGAATGCGCTAAATGTGCAGGTGTTTGTGCTTTTATTCCATAGCTAGATAGTTAAATATGATCAAAACTTTGGGTTGTAAGTGCCTCTGCAGTTAAAGAAAAATAAAAAAAAAAGAATCTGAGGCCACGACAAGGAACTAATGAATTACATTGAAGTAAATCCCAGAGTTCTGTTTGGTTTAAGGAGCTATTGAAGCTGTAACAGGCTACCTCAGCACCATAATGAGCACCGATTCATCAAAGCGAGCAAAACGGATTATTGCAGGTGCTAGTTTTCTGCATCCTTTTGTTACTGATCGATCTAGGCCTTATTCCACCACCTGTGATGTCTCTATCAGCCATTATTTCTGTCTGTGGCTCTGCTTTTATTTTAGGTGTGGGTTTCTAAAAAGTGTGAGTTTAGTGGTTTTTTTTATCATTTTAATTTCAATATCTATCAGTACATGTGTCTCTAAAATTGCTCATTTTGCATTTAATTTAACATAAAGACTTTTTGCTAAAATTATATGTCAAGGAAACAAAACAGATTTTTTTTAAATTCATTTTGTCTTGGGAACAAGACACAAAAAAGCTGCTATTTTTGTTGAGCATGGTTGACAATACACTTTGGAAAACAGTTTCATTCTGCTTTTAGTAGTAAAGTCAGCATTGACGGGACGCACAAGCTGACAAGACATTATACAGCCAGTCTACCTGGCCTGCCATGTGAAACCACTATGCAGGTTTTTCTTACCTCCTGCTGAATGCAGGTGGGACGAGGGACCTACTTATTATAGCCCAGATGTGCCTGTAATCCATCACTGTCTCCACCACCCAATCACACTCAGGAGGATGTCTAAAGCTTCGGCCTCAGTTGTGTGTATATGTGTGTGTGTCTTTGAGGGAGACACGGCAGCTTGGCATGTATAGTTTGGCTATCTATTAAAAATCTCTCTCATATAAAGCACATTTAGTGTCAATTGTGTGTGCACTTTCTAAACTGAGACATTAAAGGCCATGATTTAAGTAAAAAGGTGTTTAAAGAGTTTGTAGTGCAGATGGCGTGCTAATGTTGGTGTGCTAATTATTCCTGCTGCTCATTATACAGTAACTGTCACCACTGTTCACTTACAGCAGATGCATTTAGGAGCATTGAAGAACTTAATTTATTTTTCAGAAAAATCCTTCACTCTTTCTTCTCCCAACAAAACTGTTTGCCATAAAGTCTTGATTCTCTTTTTTGGGTGCTAAGCGAGCTCAGACATCCAAAAATCACAGCAGGCATACATTATCAAGTTCAAACCATCACCGGAACTAGTTCTTACACCAAAATCAGAAGATTTCTTTTGATTCTTCCAAAAATCCTCTCAGATATTTTTCTTCACAGTCATTGACATATCTGGCTGAATATTTCTACATTTTCTCCTATAGAGGTAAGTAGTTATTTGTCTTTCATCCTTCATCTTCCTTTGAAAATTGCAATTCAGGTCAAAAATCCAGACCTAATCAGATCAAACTTGAACTGTAACAGTCACATGAAATATTTTAAGCCATTAGTATTTTACCTTCCTGCAAACATTGAAGGAATCAAAGGGGACTTCTCCCTTTTTACATATTTTCTCCAGCAAGTTAGACATTTGTAAATGGTCTGCCCGCTTCTAAAAATCTCAAACTCTTTTATCGGAGCTTTAGCTCCAGTGTTGATTTTGCTTTGACTACCGTAACTCTTCAACCATTGATACAAGTAACAGAACGCCAGTGGATTTTGAAGCGGAGAAAAGCAGCCTTATGCTGATATCCAACACTTTACACAGTACAGTACCTTATGTAATCAATGTAAATCAACTGATACGGTTATCTGCCTTTATGCAACTCTTTACGTGATCAAGTGTTTAATAACTGCTTGTATGCATACATAACTGTATGCAACACATGATGTCGTAAAGTATTGCATAATGGTGCAAAGCCAATATGCTGTAAAGCTGTTTTTCCCTGCATCAGATTCAGTTGATTCACATTGATCGCGCAAATGATGGATGGTTTACAAATATGTCAGAGTGTATGTTGTTTATCTGTTGTCTGCGACAGCTCCGATGTTTAAGTGTTGAGAAGCTCATGGACAGACCTTCTACTGCTGCCTAGCGCAAAGATTAAACACGATGAAGCAGTGTTTCAGTTTAATGCTCAAAATCTTTTAAAAAATCTTCCTGATGAAGTTAGACAAGCTTTCATTATGAATTCCAGACCCAAAACAAGCTTTCAACTCTCTAACAGACTTTCATCTGTCTCTTCCCTTTTTTTTAGTTTTAAGAGATTTTAATTATATTTTACAACTTTACTATTTCAATTGTATTGTTTGCCTTTGTAACTTTAAGCTGTCTTTTTTATGTCGTATGAGACTTAATTCATACTTTCACACTTACCAAACTCTTTCATACATACCATCACACCCTATCATAGTATGTATGAAAGAGTTTGGTATGTGTGAAAGAAAGTATGAATTAATTCTCATACGACCTCTAATACTGGACATAAAAAAGACAGCTTAAAGTTACAAAGGCAAAAAATACATTTGAAATAGTAAAGTTGTAATATATAATATTCTCAAAGAAGCTCTGTCAATGATTTTGTGTAAAATGTGTTATAAAAATAAACCTGCCCATCTTTGTGGTTATATATTGTTTTTGAACCACATCAGACAGTCATTGGATCTAAAGACCTTTATTCTAAAAGAAAAAAAAAAAAAAAAAAAAAAAAAAAAAAAAAAAAAGAATTAAGGCCTTAACTGACTAGTCTCTTAATAAAAGATTTCCTGGCTTTGTTGGTTTACACAGCCTTTTATTTCCCTTTTACACATGAAAGTCCAAATCAATATCTACATGCTGCAATGGGTGATTTTGCCTTCAGCTGGTGGTCACACTAATGAACAGCAAGCGGAGATATGGAGACGCACAGATCGATTCCATCATGTTCCTTTTATGTTGATGATATTTTAGTGTTTTCCCTAGGAGGGTGGATGTTCCTTGTGATCAAGCCACTGTGTAAAAGCTGTGCTCCTCTCCGTCAATAAAGAACGATTTCCCATTGCAATAAGACCACATTTACACACCTTTTCTTCTTCCTATCTATCTGCAGTGATGCTGTAATTGCCCAATCAATGCAACTTATGTCAATTACTTCATGCCAAGAAACCAGGAAGCAAAAACAAGAAACAGACACAATGTGTCAACGCTGCTAACCCCTTGGGGCCAATCAGTCACCAAATCAATACAAAAGACGACTCTGTATGACAAGAGAACGGGTGATATGATCTTTCATCCAGAACCACAGAGGGATCCTCAGACTATGATAAGTGGCTGTTTTAGTGGACTACAGTTACAGACTCTGCCACTTTTCTTCAAAGTGTCCAGTTAACAAGAGGAGGGAAAAGAGTGATATTTCTGAGTCCACTGCACTGTGGGAAAGCACTGAGCAAAAGAACGTGTTTCTGTTGTAAAGGACAGGCAATATTCTAGTCATGAGGTGTACTAGAATTAATTATCTTTTTATTCAGTCCATACAGTATGTACCTCTGTGCCTGATGGGTCCCAGAGCTGTCAGTGGAGTTCATTTTGGCAATTCAGTTAGTCCAGCTTTTTACAGAAAAGCTCTCTAAAGAGCTACTTTTATTTGTGTAATCCGGCCACCTTTGCATTTCATCAAAAAAAAGTATATGACTCACATTGAAAAGAGTCAAATTTTTTCAAAGATTCAAAAGAAACTGAAGCCAAAATCACTGGTACAAGCTGTGAAGGATGTTAAAATTAGAGAAACTTTTAAGCAATTTTAATAGGGAAGATCAACCTCACTTGCAGGTACGCTGGGTTCCTACATCACTCTGCACATCACTCGTCAATTAAGCCTTCATTCTAAACCAATTGCTTAATTCCCTGCCTTATATCATCAGCCAGTCACACTTCTGTTTTTAAATTCATGGATGTTCATCTCTTCGTTCTAGATGGATTTTCCTCCACCCCGTTCGATGGGCCTGGTTGCAGACAAGATAGCACCCAAACACATCATTAAACACGTCATTTGCTGGAAACAGGAATTTTGTAACTTTAGCCTGAAGCAGAATTTGCATATCTATATTAGAAGATTCCTAACCCTAAGCCGTTTCCTGTCTTTTTCCAGGGGAAAAATGTAAACTTGGGTCGAGGACTTCTGGCCATTGATGCTCTGGCACCATGTTATTGTCTGCGAACAGGTCCTCTTGCCCTGTCCTCTACCTTGACCAATATTTTGTCGTGGACTGGCCCTTAGCCACCATCAGCGTCAGGGTTCTGGAGTTTATTTATATACGATCCAAGCTTATCCCAGCAGCATTCAGGATGTCATTGGCACAGAGCCTAACCGCCAACGACTACAGACTTATTCATGCACATCTTTTGTATCACAAATAAATCCATCTTTTTTGCATTCTTTACATGTATCTTTATTGAAATCTTCTCAGAAAAATCAAGTTGCGTATTAGTGTCTAAGCACAATCCTTTGCTTTGTAAAGTCTGAAAAAAAATATAGGTTCCAGAAGTCTTCTCCTTCACTTTTTTTTCTCATTGATGAAAGATGGTTAGAAATATTGTGCCATTTGCGGGTCAAAGATCACCAGTATCGGTCACTGGCCAGCACACTTTGTGCAGTGACATTTATACAGCTTCTTTAAATTGTAAAGTGGAATATGCACATTTTACTTCAGAACAAATTACTTTTGTCAGTTTTGTTCCCTAAAATTTGGCATTCTATTATTTCCACGTTAAGCCTACTAACTATTTCAATTTAACTGGAGTGTAGAGGTGAATTGAAGATTTGTGATTTGGTTTTCGCATTGCGTTTTATTTTTTCAAGTGAGGATTTATCTCTAGGTGGTTTCGAACAAAATGCCAAAAATAGTGTCAGCTCATGATGGATGCAATGATGCAGTAACATATATCCAAGAGGGTTAAATAATTTATGCCTGGTTGCTTGGGAATCATTCCAGCTCAAACACATCCTTCAGATTTGTGATGTCATGAGACATGCTTGCAGTCTTACAACAGCCTTGTTAACAAATGTATGCACATGTTTCTTTGAAGCAGTGTAAAATAAATAAACTTTTTTTTAGGCCTTTTTGGCTGTTGTGCACCGACTCTTTTGTTCCCTCTAAAACATCCAGGGATCGCAGCTCCAGCAGTTTATCCCTGTTCTTGTTACGGAAATACATGCGGCTCAAAATGCACACAAACATTTCTTGGGAGATGTCAAACTCTCAAACACAGGCCGTTAAAAGCAACCATGCAGTCGATCAGCTCTGCTGCCGGGTTTTAATGTTGAATCCCAGTTGCTTGTTAACTGACAAGCTGTTGGCAGATGTTTTTTCTTAGGGCAAACATTTACAAAGCTTGCTGACATTTATGTCAAAATGTGTATTTATTGAGCATTTAAGGAAAGTTTAGGTATTTAAATAGCAAATGCTATGTTTGGGATGTTTCGTTGTTTTAATGTCACCTATAAGTTAACTGTATTTTAAGATGACAGTTAATTAAAGTGTATAATACTACTTTAAAGACCCACTCCAATAATAAATGTTCTTGTGGCATTTTTTTCATGATGGAATAAGTATATAAACGAATGCAAGATTATTATTATTATTCAAATCTTGTTGGATCAAGAGTAGATAGAAACCTGCAGTTTGAATGATTATATATCATTATAGAGTTACTTGCTGACATGCTGACAGTCCCACCTTCAACTCAGACGCAAATTTCTGATGAACTCCTGCTGCTCTGCAGAAACTATGTCTTAAAAGCATAGTTTTTTTTTTTTTTTTTTTGCTAAAACGGCACAATCACACTTAAACGACCACTGGGAACACTTAAATTTAAAAAAATAGTTTAAGAAAAATGTATTTTATACACCCGGCATGTCCAAAGTCTGGCCAGCAGGCCAAATGCAACCTGTGGTACAATTTAATTCTGATTAAAGACAGTTTTAAATAAATATCAAGTCTGGCTTGGCATTACTGTTAGAAAGAGTGTATATCACACAAGTCCAAAAGCCTCTAATATTTCACCAGAAGATGGAAGCAGTGATGTTGTCACATTGTAAAGTCGCAGTCCTAATGAATATGATTGGTACGTGTGGCCATAATAATATTAGCGCCTCTTTAGAAGAGTCGCATTTAACACTATTACTCCTACTTTCCAGTTCTCACAAAAGCCACCCATCATAAAACAACCTGCAACTTAACCCATAAAGACCCAGATCCATTTTTCCTTAAAAAATAAAATGATGTGGAATATAACACAAACCAAGTGGCCATAGAACACAGACATTTTTATGTTACAACAATGTCACAGTGGGTTCTAATGTGTTTTAAACAACCAAAAAAGGAAAAAAGAATGTGTGATAACCATTGGTTATCTTGGCTAAACAACACCAAAACGCTGCATGTTTTATTTTATCATTTTGTCTGTTTTACACAGTTTTTTGTGTCACTGATACTGCAAGGTAGAAGTGAAACTCTCAGCACATTGCACAATTTCAGATCACATAGAAAAAAGACAACCAGTCATCCACACTAATCTTTAGTATCTTGCAAGGTCAGCACTTGAAAGGGAGCAGAAAAGCAGGAGGCATCACAGAGAGAGGAAAGGAAGACGCATGACAAGAGAGAGGCTTTCCCTGCTCATTTTTCTCAGATTCCCTTCTAATTTACTCATGCTTCATTTAGCTAAAATGCTACTTGTGTTCACAGTCTGTGAATGAACCCCAGCTGCAAATTGCAAAGGTATCTGGATGACGAAACAAATTACATCAGTGACTTTGCAGCAGAGTCAAATGGAGAAAAAAAAAAAGAGTATGTGTGGAGTGGGGATGATTACACTCTTGAATAAGATGAATGGATAATAGGCAGGGAAGAAACATTAAATTTGTCATACACTTCTTGCTTGACTGACTGGTTGATGGTATGATTGACTAACTGGTTGGTTGGCTCAGTGGTTTGCATTTAGCATTTGAATGAGCTAAACCTCCTCGTGTTTGACTGGTATCCTAGCAGCACAACACATGTGCCAAATCATAGCACTGCCATAAAGATAGAAGCTGAATAATGCAGTTTTCTGTTCCAACATCGTCTTGGATTTGACCTAAGTAGACTTGTCAAAGCCAGTCATGCTTTTAGCAATTTGGGAAAAAAAAAATCCCAAATTTTGAAGAACTTACAGTAGGCTACAGCAAGAAAAAGTTGGTTGAAAGATTTTGATTTGACGAGCTTTTTAGTTTGTCCATTTGGAAATGCATCATGCCCTTTTCAAGCCAACCATGTATGAGTCAAAATTTTGTGAAGAAGAACTTTTTAGCATGTACAAAATTAGGGAAAATTGAAAAAAAAAATATGCTCAGTAGGAAGCATTGGCACACTTGAAGCGAATTTAATATTTTATTTTTGTTAAGGTATGGTTAGTAACTACTCTCTCGTGGTAGCTGTGAAGCTCATCTTCCATAAACATACAACATTTTGGTCAGTTTTGTGACAAAGAAAGATAATCTAATAATTTATTGCAGATGCATCTTCATTTTAGTCTTTATTTACTTGTCCTTCCTCTATGTTCATCATCTATCAAATAAATTATAAATAAATAAATGACAGGAGAAAAAAAAAACAAAAAAAACCCCCAAACCTCAATAACTATTATAGACATTTTTATTTATTTGTTTTAATTTGGAAATTAAATTACTAATTTAATATGAAAAACAATTTTGCAATTAGGTAGAAAAATATAAAAATTGAAAAGTTTATCTTTTCTTTCCTATAATAACATTTTTAAAAAGAAAGTGCAATGAATTATGTTTTTTGTCGCCATGGTTTTAGACAAAAACGCAACATTGATGGTTTGTAGACAATCTTTCTAAAGCCTGAGTTTGGAAAAAAAATTGATTCAATTTAATAAAATGCAATATGATGAGATTGCAAACGGATGAGTTCTTTGAAAATATATTTTCATGCTTCACCAAAAAATATATCAAACTTTTAAATGAAAAACACTACGAAAAAATAATAATATTACCACATAAAAATTATTGGGATTTTAAATTTTTTTTTTTTTTTTTTTTACATCTTGTTGATATTCCCTTCACTTTAAAATGACTTACAGTCAAAACATGTGGAGGTAAAGTGTCTTCATTTGAGCAATCATCAGGAGTCACGTCAAAATATTGGATTTTGTAGGGCGTTAGCATGCATCTCATTATTAATAATTAGGGTCAGTCAGTTTTTTTTTGCTAGCGGGCTAATCCTCACATTTTGCTGATTCAGGCGTAGATTCAGTGTAATGATGAGGAAGCTCAGTTACAGTGTGTTGCCAGCCAATTACAAGCCCAATGCATTGCAGAAACTGCACCCAAAGGGCTATGACTCCAAAGCACAATCTATGTTCTAACAAGCAAAACTTTAAACTTGGTTAATACTCGGTTTTAGTATTAACTCTGCAGGCCTTTGCTTAATTTATCTGAAAATGTCTTAGCTCACCGTTTGGTATTTTCTTCTCAGATCACAATGCAAATCTACAAACAATCCCTCGGCTCCCAAACTGTGCAAAGTCATGACTTTTAGGAACTGTAATCTTGATTTACTAAACACACACTTATTTTAGCTCATCCTTCTACCTACTAGAAGGACTATTTGAGGGAAACTTTGATAGTAATAAATCTTAAGTACCATAGAGTTTCTGCTTTTCTTTTGTTGTGCTTTGTTTTATTCTGACACCTACTCTGTGGAAAAAGATAAAGGCAAAGAAAAGAAAGGGACACTATTTGCAACAGAAAGTAATCACAATTTAACAAAAGCTGACAAGAAGAAGAAACAGTGCTGAAAGAAGCTTTTTAAAAGCAGACTACACAGAAATATTAGGTGAGTTTAAAAGTTTAAAAAGAGGAAGAAGATGATTGGTGGTTGGATGACAGTAGCCAAAATAAAAGCCAATTGTGCATCCTTCTATTATGAGGCATACATGCATCTGCTTTTTATCCTGCAAATGCACGCAGCATCCATAAAACCCAGTCAGACAAAAGAAGGCTGCTCATTTATGCAGCTAACATACACATCTAGACACACACAGGTGGCAAACTCATTTATGCTGCTGTTTATTACCATTATCACCAGACGAGATGCAGCGAGCGAAAGCCGGGCTGCATTTCCCTCCTTGACGCCCATCAACATCGCCTGAGCCTCAGGTGTTTATCGGGTTGTCATTTTGGAGGAGGCCCAGCAGGCATCCTAAAACTCCTTCCTGCATCATTCTCTTTTTGCTCTCCTGTCCTCTCGTTGCTTTTCATTGTTCTGTCTTTCCTTCACTTTCTTTTAACATTTTTCTGTCTGTGTTTTAAGTCACTGCCTGTTTTTCCCATATTTTGCCAATTTTTAAAAAATTTTTTGACTGGGTTTCAGAGCTACTTTTCAGAGCTCACTAGTTTATGGTGTTGTTAACAGTGTTGCATGGTAGGAAATGTGTCACTAAAGCATGTTTTTTATATATATTTATGTGAACTAATTTCCCCCTGGTGCATTTTTATCACTCAGAAATAAAACATGGGTCTTGGGTCTAATGTAGATGTTTCAATGGTCAAAATTCAGATGCTGGGGCCCTATGGTGCCCATTATTTTAAAAGGTACTTGCTGTCTGTGATAATTACTTTAATGGATAATTAAAAAAAAAAAAAAACATAGTAAATTAGGAGTTGACTGAGCATTAGGCATTAGCAGCTGTTAGGAGAAAAGCTTGGATAGAAGATGGTACAACATGCCTTTGTTGTGGGGAAAGTGTGCTTCACGCCATTTAATTGGAACAGCTGTCAAATGGCAAATACGACATAAACAGATCAATATCAACTTGAAAAAATGTGTTTTCTTCTTCCAAGTTTTATTTGTTAGCAGATTTATTGTTACTTTGTCTGAATTTTTGTGGTATTTTGAACCCTGTGTGAAACAATTGAAATGTATTTTGGTAGAACAACTTCCAAAGTTGTTTTATTTGTTGTGTATGTATATTTTATATATATATATAAGGGCCGGCCTTGGGCTGCATGAAACATCTCCAAAAGTGGTCGAGCATGAGAGAGCAAAGATCCTGTTGAACTTCTACATGCAGACTGACAAGATGGTAATGTTGAACCAACCAGATATTGAGAGGGGCGTTGAGTTTGGGGTGAGGTAACATTCACAGAAGGGGTAGAGGGGCGTTTATTTATTTATTTGAAATGTATGTTAGGGCTGTCAACGTTAAACCATGCAATTAATTAAAAAAAAAAATTAAATAAAATTGAAAAAAAAACATAACCCATTGATATTTATTAACGCTAATAAATTGTACTTTGTGAAACAACAGTCTTTCACTGCATCGGATGTTTCAGGCTTCCACAGCTTGTTAATTTCTGATAGTGCACTCTTCATTGGGCATTATCCTACTTATACCATGGTCACCTAATTAATATTCAATATTTGATTTTTAGTACTTTAATTTTGCTATTTTTAGAGGTTTAAGTTGCTTTTTTCAAAAAGCGGACTATTTCATATGTGGTGTGGCCTGTTGTCACGGAAACACGACAAAACGTCACCGAGCCGGCACTGACCTCGACCGCAGCGGTAAAGGAAAGCAGTACAGTACAAGTGCTGATCTTAGATTTCTTAGAACCTTTTAGATTTCTTGGAGTGATACTGTAGACATTAAAGTCTTTACAGTTCTGCTTTTCTTACTGTTGATGTGTTTTGTTCACACAATTTACACTTCTGAGTAAACACTTTATGAATGAAAACATTTAAAATTAAAAAAAAACCCAAAATGAATGCATGAACGTGAGTTTTTAATGTGGAAGCCCAAAATGCACATCTACACATGCTTTTAGAATTTTCATTGGAAGCGGTTGCTTCAACATTTGCGTGTTTTCTTTACTCGTTTGCCCCATCGTCTTAGCTTTTACTCCCCTTCCCTCTTGTCAATAATCCCTTGGGTGCAGGTGGTAGAGGATGACGTTTTGCTTTGATTGCTTCTTGGCTTCAGGCATTCCTGGGGCGGGAAAACTGTGGAGTTTCAGTCTGCTGGATATAGTGGTAAATATTCCCAGTTGGGGAGCTAAGAACAGAGAGACAGCAGAAGGGAAGAAGGAAGTGAATGTCCACACGCCTTCATGAACACTTATGCTACTTTAAAAAGGAGGGGTTTGAGGTGATGCAGATCTTTGGATCTTTGGAAGTTTTTCTGATTGTGAAACACTCATGTTTGCTTTAAAGTTTTAAAGAGCTGTCATGGTCTCTAGTTACTATGACAACTGTTATATATTTATGCAGTCCACAGTCTTAGAGCCAAGAAATTATGAAATTCAATGAATGTTCAAATGCTGTACTATACATAATTAAAATCCAATCTTTTTAAAAAATAGTATGTAATATTCTAGTTATGCTTTTGTAAAAATATTGATAAAAGAATACCTGTTTTAAACTGGCATAAAGTAATAAAAAAAAAAAAAAAAAAAAAAAAATCAGAATATATGCACATTTTCCATAAAGTGCCAGAGTATGTTTGACATTGACTTAATATTTCTGGTTGTTAAATATTGAAATGTATATACCGTATATCCTCTATTCCAATAAACACTTTGGTTGAATGGATGTTGTGGCAAATAGGTGCCAATCTCAACTAGTTACAGGTTTCTTTTAGGTCCCAGTCTTTTATACACACTAGTCAATCTGGATACTTTATTTTTTTTAAAGTAAGTGCCAGAGTTACTGTACTTGGTTGTAATCTGATCCAATCTAATGTCATGATGAAGACATACATGCTTGAGCTTGGAGTTAATTGCATTTTCTTATTCAATAGACCTGTCAGGCTGATGAGCATGTTTGTGCAACATTTATACTGGTGCAGACCAGTGCTGGTGGCACCATTAAGGAAGTTCAGTTGACATATAACATACCTGTTACGCAAGTTTACAATAATTCTGTATCCTGTTTAATGTACTGCTGTCAATACTTTCACTAAATCTTGAATTTTTCATCTAGTGTTTTATGCCTTCATAGTATGGCTATAAATATGAAAACATTTTGTACTTTACAGCTAAAGGAACCATGTTTATCTGTCACCATTCTGTCTGCAAAGCAAATAATAGCCGGTCTCCAACAATGGTGTCTTAAATGCTGGATCATCTAAAAAAAATTTGAAATAAATGCTGAAGCTATTATTTGAAGATATATGGTATATCTAAAGCTCTTGGGTCACGGTGTTTGGCTGTAATTGACTGTAAGAAAAGTAAAACTGAAAAAGCTTATAACTAAAGTACAACTTTAGCCACAGTTACAGAAAAAAAAGGAAACTATCATTTTTGCAGACCACAGCCAAGCAAAAAAGGATGATAAATGACATTTTAAGGCACTTGGTATTTGACAGCAGCTAAAAGGTTGTATTTTAGTTCCAATTCTCAAGCTGAAAAACTGCATCACCTCATACACTTCCATTTCAAAGTAACAGCCTACTAAAATGCAGACTAGTATCAATTTAAATGTTTTGTTTTCCTGTTTTCTTTTCTCATGGTAAAAAAGGAAATACTTTCAAAACCTAAAATAAGTTAATTCTCAGTGTAGGCCTATGTAAACCAGTCCACTTCTAATAATCTTTAACATTTTATTTGTAACTAAATGTTTAAATTGGACTGTCATTGTAAGTTCCAGGCTTTTCTTTGTGCAACTTCTCCATGTATATTCTTCAAGTCTGGACTGTTACTGGCATGAAAATCATGGTTGCCATCTTTTAACTCAGTTCCACCACCAGAATTTAAACTATTCTAGAATCCAGATGTCCTGGCCTTATCTGATGCTCAGCCGGGACTCTTGCTCACATGATGTTCCCTATTGCTGGAATGCAGCATTGAAAATGGTTTCTCATCTGTCAAACCTTTACTGGAAAATTCAAATAAATCTGGTTGATTTTTGAAGTTAAACAAAATTACTGCCTGTGGGATAGTTAGATTCAGTGCAATAAAAATGTCAATAAGCAAACTTCTGAATCTTGGACAGCAGTTTTCACCAAAACAAAGCTGTTTGGGGAAAAAACATACACTGAGCTCGATCTGACAAAAAAAAAAAAAAAAAGGTAATTGCTTTTGGAAAAAGAGTGATCTTTAAAAAGATCTCCCTTGACTTGTCAGATCAGCATGTGACGCTTTTTTTTTTTTACAGCTAAAAATAAAATAATAGAAAATAATTCAGATAAATTTACATTTGACAACTACAAAAAAAAGGACACAAAAAAAACCTAATTTTGAGCAGAGCTGCGGATATTTGACCCTGACTAGAGCTCAAAAGATTCTACAAAATAATAAAAGGAGACATTTTTTGTTCAAGACTTGGAGCCGAACATTTTCAACTAATTATAAGCAAGAATCCCAATCAGTATGCTTTGAAGGTCAGGCCTATTCTAGCAGCTGGAAGTCATTTAGAAAAGCATTTGACAAACAATAACAAATAAATGTGAAAGATTGTCTAACAGAGATACAAGTCCAAAGGTTGCTAAACCATCATGTCATGCAAACTAAAATGATGCCCCTTATGTAATCTCTGCTTTTACATTCAATAATGACAGATTTCATTTGCGTGTTCTAACATTCACGTTTTTTTAGCTTAATATCTTGCTTTAATCATTTATATTTACATTGAATGCAGTTCAAAAATCCAAGTTTCCTCTTACATTCCTGAAACAGCCTTGAATCCGTTTGGCACATTTCTTCACACTCAATACTTATAATGGTAAATTCATAATTTCTTTAAAAAAAAAAAAAAACAATCCACAGCAAAACAGAACAGCATATCATGGGATTTATTGTCTTAGCATTAAGGGTTGAGGAAAAAGAGTTTCATTTTGATATTTTTGATTTGTAAGCAAGTCTAAAAAGTACAATGGCTCTAAAGTGCAGATCACACAAATCAAACGACAATTAAAAAAGCAAAACAAATACTAAGAAACAGCATTACATTTTAGAAAATGAAACAGAATTTCAGAAACCAAACCAAAGGAAAAAAAAAAAAAAAGGAAAAAAAAAAACTTTGGAAAACAAAAGTAATTTTCAGAAAGCAAAATGACGGTACTATATGGCAAATAACTGATTAGATAATGGTATTCCGCATCACTTTGTGCTGAATAACTTTGGTTGAAATGATTGACTAATGGCATCAATCAGCGATATAGTGTCTACCCTTTCCGGTTTCTTATTATGCTTTATTTTTAGTATTTCCTTTTTTTATTTCTAGAAATTACTTTTGGTTTTCGAAATGTTTTTTTTTTCTTTTTCCTGAAAACTGAATAAGGTAGGTATATGGCACATCTGTGACTGGATGTTGACTTTTGTCCATCATCTTATCTGAAGTGTTTTTGCACGAAGCAATATTGGGTATTATCATCCAATCAGTAATGCACAAAGTAAGATTTGTTTTGAAACTGTTCTACTTCAAGTGTTTACCAATTTGACTTTTGGCAGAAAACACAAATGACTGGACAATAATAATTAAGAGACAGCAATGTTTTGTTTTTTTTTTAATTTTTTTTATTTGAAACTTCACACTAGTTCAGAACCCTTTCAAAAATACATGCGTTCACTAATATGTAATGTAATAGGTATGAATCAACCAGTAATTGTGCTGTTCTTTCCTCATGTTGCTATAAACAGTCTAAAAGGAGCATCCCTTCATCCATCCATCCATCCATCCATCCGGTCTGTCAGATTAGATACATCACGTGTTATCCCAAAGTTAATGCAGAACATGGGAAACGTCATCTCATCGTGTACAGTTTCTGATATGCATTTGAAGCAAAACCAATCATCTAGATGCTTATATATCCCTTCTTTAAAAAAAGGAAACAGGATTTGGGCTGCTGTGTCTTTCTATTGTGTTTAATGATCTGCATTCTGCTCCATCACTGCTGTCAGAGGCCATTTTTCCCATAGGAGCCATTAATGTGTGAATATAATTTTCCTAGCTTCTGTTTAACTTATCCATGCACATCTGTACGTGGATAGTCAAGGATGATTGAGAATTGATGATCAGGAGTTCTGTTTTATAGACAGCTGTAACCATAGAACATTTATCATGCTTAAGATGGTGCTAATCAGGGTTGGGTGTGATCAGGGCAATATAAAGTCAAGCACGCTGTTTGTCATGTTAGTAAATGAAAAAGCTCTTTTTTTTACTTTCCAAAGTTTAGTTTACAATTGTCTTCACAAGAATATCCAAGAGTACACCATATATCGGAATTTATATTGAAACAACTGGGCTATTGTACAAAATGTTGCACAGAGGAAAAACAATTTAAATTAAAAAAAAAAAAAAAAGTTTTTTTAAAACACAATATACTATTGTAAAGGAGAACTGTGCTCTCCTAGTGTAGTTTTCAGGCCTTGCATAGCAAAAAAGTGTTGCACTATTATTTTGCAAATATATGACATGCAATACGGTTTGGATAATACATAATTCCAATATGTGTACTTTTTTGTGATAAGACACCTACTTATGTGTGTTATACATAAGGCTTACATATTAAATAGATTTCCTGTCACATGTTCCCATTTTTTACATTTTTGCTGGTTAGGTCATTTGAGCAGGATAAGAGAAGGATTATGTGGCATTTCATATTCATTCTGAGGCATTCAGTCGTTAATTCAATATAAAGCTTTGCTTATGTGAAACGTTTTGAGAAAAAAAAATACATGAACTAAATCTTTCTGAGGCACTACTTAGCCCATCTTGTGTGTTACTTTCTACTACTTTCAGTTAATAAAAAAATTCTCAAACTTAAAATAATTTAAATGCAATGCAGAGAAGCATTCACATTTGAATGTGAACAATTCGCTTGACTCAGTCAGACTACAGGAAAAAAACACAAGAACTGATTGATTTAGCTTCTGGTCAGCTATTTAGATGAACCAAAGGTAACATTTTTGTTTTAGTATATAAATGCGACATAGATGTTCCTGATCTAGGATTACCTGATCCAGGTAATCACCAGCAGATGAGGCAGGAATTTCTGGAAAACCAGCAGGAAGCCGGCCCTTGAGGACTTGAGTTTGACGCCCCTGTTTTAGAGACTCCAACAGCCTCAAAGACACAGTGGGTCACAGCAGAGATGTGTGTCAAGTCAAGTCTGATGTCTTCAGCTGTCTTCATCTTGTTATATCTCAAGGTCTAAAACTTACGGCTGAAACTAATATTTTTTATCTTCATAATTTATCAATAAACTGCTTTAAAACAAGACACACAAGCAAGCAGTGGAAATTTCTGTACTACTAATGTAAAAGCTTTGAATCTATAAGACAACTTTTATTTTTAGACCTGACAGCAATGTCCAGGAAATGAAAAATAGGCTTCTATTATGGTATAAAACAATCTGAAACATTTGTCGTTTTTAGTCTTTTAAAAGATTATTTGAAAATAATTCAAAGTAACACATTTTATTATTTTTTCGTATCATATAAATTCAAACTTCTAATCTACTAAACCACAGACAGTGGAGTTGGTGTCATACAATGAATCACAAAATCTTATGATCCTAGAGCTACAAAACCTGAGTGATTTAAGGAATAAAACCTGTAAATGGTAAAATCTGCAAAATAGTCAGACGTTCTTTAAATATTAGAACCCTACCTTCACACAGTAGGTTCACAATTGGCTCTTGTATAATAATGTGTGGTCTTGGACAATGAGAACAAGTTATTCAAGGGCATTTTCTTTTCCTTTAGATTCAACACAGGACCTTTTCTGTGTCTTTGCTTCTGCTCTCTCATTTCCAACCACAGTGTTGCAGCTCATCCCATGTAGAGAGTCACATTGATCATATTTGACTGTTACTCTACTTTAAAATATTTATGTTTCAGTAACATTTAACAAGTAGGGCTGACTTTTTTCTGTTTCTAGCATTTTTCTTCAATTATGACTCAACTTCAAATTGTTCATCTAGTTTTGCTTCCGTGCAAAAACTCACAAATCATTAATTTTTTTTTGTGCTTAATGACATTTCCTTTACTTTGTGTAGCTGATGTATTTTCTTTTTGGTTGATTATGCAGCCTGCAAAGGGTTTGCCCAAACGTCCTTAAATTCATTGCCATAGTTACTTACAGTCTGGTCAGGAGAGTCCTCCAAAGCCTCACCCCTGGAGACAGGAAAGGAACACCTTTAGGAATCAGCTTTTCCAGCGGAAATGGGAAGATCATTGGAAGATGAGTTGGAGGTGAGTCAGTCATTGAGGTCCTGATGTAAAGCCTGCTGAGATTGAGGCAAAAAAAAAAAAAAAAAAAAAAAAAAAGACAGATTTTTCTATGGTTTCACAAAGGTTACATGAACACAACAATTATTATGTGGTGCTGAGACAATCACTGTTGTAACTATGGGAACTTTGTAACATAGAATGAGTTATTGTCAAACTTTAACAAGCATGTGTTATGGGTAAAAATATTGCAAACAAGAGCCAAACCTGAAGATGTTGGGCTAAACAATCTTGACTTCCTTTCTGATCAATTGTTATGAATCTGTAAATTGTGTTTTTAAAAATAACTTATTTAATTATGTCCACTTTATGTCCAGAACTAGTGGTCTGGGCTTAAACATTTAATAAAAAGAACATTTAAAAACCATGATCAACTCAAGGGAGCAACAAAAGAGTGACAAAGCAGATGACCAGGGAGAGAAGAAATGAAAAGCAGACACTTATAGGCTGGAGGTAATTAAGAGAAATGAAAACAGCTGTGGATGATCATCAGCAGGAACATGGAGTGGCTGACAGGGAACAAAACATGACCAAAAACATCACTGAAAATCCTAACTCAACTGCACAAAACAAGCTCTTAAATAATTATTTAAAGGCCACCTTTAGAATTTGATACGTTTTATGGCTCCAATACATCCCGCAGGCAGCAAAGTTTATTCACTGAGATCTCTTGGTCGCTATTTCTCTGCATTACAATTAATCCAGCCTCCCTTGTTTCCACCTAAACGTTGGCATTCAGTGAAAATGTTAGTCCCTTCTTGGTCTACAAAACAAAGATACCTTGTTACCTTTTGCCGCTTGTTTCTTGTAAGGATTTGTTAACTAAATGGACCCCATAGCCATGCCTGAAGGGACACTTTAAGTAGTAAACCTGTGTTGTGTCAGGTGTCATTAAGGTCCAGCGGGAGTCTGAGGGGAACTGTCAAGACTAGGAGTAATGGATGTCTTCTTCACTGATTGCTAGCTGGGATGGAGTCAGCACAAACAGCAAATTAGAACTGACACCTTGATTGAGCCAAAGCTGGATGCACAGCTGGGTTCATCAAGTATCACACGACAGGAAAAGTATAACTAAAAAATGACAAAAGAAAAACAATTAAAGAAACGAAAAGACTTTCAATCACAAAGGTACTATTAGTATTATTGTTTCTTTAATATAAGTAAGCTAGTTTTAGTTAATGCATAGAGACAAATAAGTTGCTGGTTGAAGTAATTTTAAGTCAACACTTATCGGAGCTGTACATAATTTCTCTCTGTTCATTTCAGTCAATAGTGTTTGCTTTTTTTTTTTTTTTTTTGTCCTTTTCACTTAGACTTTGTGTCAGGTGGGTCTGCTTTCCAGCTGCTGGCTCACCAAGAAACAGAAACAGCCTAATGAGATCTCCGGCGCCCAATTCGGTGAGGGTCAGCGCTCATTTTGAACAATTCCTTTTTAATTGGTCTCAAATCTAATCCATTTTATGATGTCGACTCTGGTGTTTGAAGGTGCTGGAGTCGCTGTTGCTTGGTTCATCAGTCGCCAGTGGTAATACAGCTGTTCCACGCTGATCTGAGACTGTTTATTTACTTTGCTGCAACATTTGTAATTGTTTATGATCCTGATAGTGAACAAGTAACACTTGAATAATCACATTAGGTTTAGGATTTGAAGGCTGGCATCAAACCATTTTAGACACATATTCTCATTATAAATAACTAAGCCTTTACCTGGAAATTCTCCTTAGGTCCTCGGTGGGGGTCACATGAGAACACTTTTCCTCTAGAGTTCCTGTAAAAATGTTGTGTTACAAAATCATTCTAGAAAAAAAAAAACTGTCTGCTTTGCTACACTATAAAAAGACTGAGTATTTTCAGATCAAGATTCCAGAAAATGAACACATAGCCAAATAGAAATGTGTTCAGTTCTCCAAATCCTATGGCTCCACTAAGCTTTACTGCTCTAAACTGTACCGCTTATTTACAGCATGTTATGCTTGAAATGTGTGCTCCCCACTTTTCCCCCTCATATATTTGAATTGCAATTAACTTCTGGCCAATTAAGTAGACTGTTTTTGGATTGGTCATTAAGCATTTGATGGCTTTGTTAGAGACATATTCTTTATCGTGTGCAAGAAATGAGCAGATGTGGGGAGAGAACAAAAGACATAAATGAGTCTATATGGTGCAGATGGTAATGGATCTGAGTGGGAAACGTCAAGTGAGTTTTGAATAAATGCTACACTTTGTCTGCTATTCAGCCCTCTCCTTAGTTATGCTCCAGTGACACCCTGTGATCCTCTGGTCCCCTGAGCATCGTAAGGTTCTCCCCATAATGGGGATGCTCACTTAAATGAACACACTGTGAATCTTTGATTAGTCCCCTAATCTTTGGTGTGTGATCTGAGAAGCTGTGCATCTCTTACAAAAGAGGCGCTCAAGTTTGAAAGGAAATTAGAATGTTCTTTCTTGTGTGATATAAACATTTTAAAAATGTCAATGTTACAGTAAAAAAAGCATTTTTAAAGATATCTGGTAGTATAAAGCTACACACCAGCATTTATTCATTTGTTTGCCTAAGACTTTTTTTTTCTCTCCAAAAGCTTCCTGACTTTTCTCTCCTCTTGTGTCTTTCTTTACAACAAGAATTTCTAGGTGATGCTGCACCCAATGTATCTGTTTTACTGAATAAATTGTTCTGCTGGCTCTAAAGAGGAGAATTTAACTTAAGTATGCATCCATTATTGTTTATTTCCAGCCTAGAGTAAATGTGGAAACATTTTAAAAAGATGATTCCATCCAAACCTTTGAACTTTACATGTAGATTTACTGTTTGCATACATTGTCAGTCTCACTCCAATCATTTTCCAATTTATTTTCAAAGTGTTCCCAGTGGTCTTTTTATTATGATTGTACTGTTTTTAGCCCAAATCAATTAATGTGTGTCATTTTCTTTGTCATATTTCTGCAGAGCAGCAGGAGTTTACCACAGATTTTGCTTTGAGTTGTGGGCGGAACTGTTTGTGAGGAAGTGAGCCTGCCCTCATTTCCTCTGATGACTTTGTTTGCACTCTTTCCTGTTAGCTTACAACCCCAAGCTAACATTAGCAGTGTAACAACAAAGGCGAGCAATATCTGAGCTATCCAGCCATACAGTTTAGAGCCAGATGGCAGCTCAGACGAGGAAAATGAAGACGTTTATGGATCCATTTGTCTGCTAGTGGATGTATCAGAATTGCAGCGGAGCAGGGAGACTTGCCCGTCCATGGTGGTTACTATGTCACAAATCTGAGATTTTTCAAACTACAGGTTTGGATTTGCTGGGATATCATCACAGGGTTACCTCTGCACATGTCCTGCAGTTCCATCCACAACAAAATTTGTCTTAATATAACAACAGAGACTTTGATTCAGCCAAAAACTGCATAACTATAATTAAAATCCCACTGGGAACAATTCTAGTAGATAAAAACATACTGTAGGCCTAAATGAAGTGAGACCTTAAAAACACAGAGGTGAATCATGCAACACACATAAACTCACTATTGGCAAAGCAATTACAACATTGATTTAAGAAGCAGTTGTATGGAAAATCCAGCTTCATACTGAGGTTTGATTGCAAGTTTTTCCTTTGTGAACAAATGCAAACATACAAAAGCTACTGCACTAATGGCAGGAAAAATGTAACTGCATTCTTTACTACCCAGTATAAAAATCACTAAAAAACAATAAAAAAATAGAAAAAAAACCTACAATCCTCACAGCTGAAAAAAAAAAAACCACCCCCCTCAAATCTAACATTTTCAGAGATGGAAAATTCAGAGTTTCCTCTGCTGAGTAACATATGTTGATTGTAAATATAGAACACTAGTGTAGCCTATCCCGAAAAAAACAAAACAAAAAAAAATTCTTCTTAATAAAATGATGTAATTCATTTTAATAATGTGGAGATTTTTTTTTTATTGCTTCATAAAAGTATGTCGTAAAAAAAATGCAAACCTGCACATTTTTTTTTTCATTTATTTTTTCAAACTTGGCCAGTAAAAAGAGACTGTGTCCTGATTATCTTGTTGGACCAGGGCTGATGGACAAGTCTGTGTCCCTAGGGAACCTTCTTAATGCACTTCCAAGGTCGTGTGCTCTAAGAAGCACAGAGTGGCAACAAGCCCTGACAGCGTCACTGGTCCAACAAACCCTGCATAGGATGGTTCTTGCTCCGGAAGTATGGGTCCATTAAAAATGGATAGATCAATAAAAAGGAATGCACGTACCTCCAGCCTCCAATGCTAATTCAGTGACTTAAGGGAGCAGGGAAGGATAAAAGGTTAAAATAGAGGGAACATGACATGAAATGACAAGGGAGGAAAAAGTAAATCAAGTGCTATCAAGATCAGAAGAAAGCAAAAAGGTAAATAAGTGAAGATATAAGACAAAGGTTTTGGAAGACAAAGAAAGGTAAGGTAAGTTTAAAATGATACGAAAAACATGTTTATTTAATTAATGACAACCATTTTCTTTCAATCTTTAAATTGATGTTGATTTATTTGCAAACTTAAATGTCCCCATAGTTTTTATGTTGATAAATTTCATTTATTTAAACTCTAATCACAACTAAAATGTGTGGAACTAGAATTGGGACTTTAGTTTTGTTCTTGTAACTTTTTTTTGTACCTCTAGCTTACATTTTGCATTTGAAAGTGACCGGAAGTAAGCTAACGGTTTTTGAAAACTCTATGTTTCAAATTAAAATGCTACTAAAGAAATTTGGTTTAAAAAAAAGTCTGATGATATAAATAGATCATGCACAGATACTGAAGTTTCATTGAAACAAAGCTGTCGATTTGTAGTAGTTTCTGATTTGTTAGAATTCAATAAAGGCAACGTTATCTTTTTCTTTTAATTCATATCATTTTTTTAATTCGTAGAATGCTAAAATGACACTGAAAACTCAATCCAGGTGGAATATCTGCCAGGGAAAAACGATTTATCTTATTTAGTTTTTACATACATCTTTGATCTTTTTTTTTCCAGCCGTGTCCAACTTTCAAGATATGATGGATAAATAAAGCAAAATGAAATCAAACAATCATTGTAAAACTGGTACTGAAAAAATATAATAATAATGAATCCAAAGTTTTCTCCAACTTTATTTTCAGCGTAAGTGAAACATTCAGGAATCAGTCGCCGCACATTGAGCAGAGCGGCTTGATATTTGAAAACAACTGTCTCAGTAAATCCATGTTTCGAGGAAGACTCCTGGTTTTATCTGTAAATAGCAGTTTTATTTTGAAGTCGAAAGGTCTTCTTCGGATTTCTTACGGCTTTTTTTTTTTTTAATCAGCTTTTTAGCTTAAAGCTTTTAACTTAGTGGTTCAAGCAGCCGCTTTAAGTCACGTGACCAAGGCGAATGACTTGACAAAGGTCAAGAGTGGGTCATAGATGGATGTGAAGATAGAATCTGGTAGTTTTCCAAAATAAAGCTTAATTTAGAATCAGAAATAAAACAAAAATGAAACAATCTAAGTTAGCATGGTTATTTAGTTCATTTTGCAAGGAAACAATATTATAGGAATCTCCTATACCAAGAGCATATCAGCCTCAGAACATCACCACAGCGCCCATCCACAACAGACAGCAACAGGGTCCACTTCACAGCCGTAAGGCTGCGATGTTGGACCCCAACCACTCCAGCAAAGGTGAGCACCACGGCAATGAACACCAACCAAACCAGGAAGGCCCAGTACAAAAGATCCCATATGGTAACATAACGTCATAAATGTCAGTGAAACCAAAAACATGACCAAAAATCCTGCTGTGCGAGCCCCCCTTTATGTCATGCACCTTTTGTCTAGGTGTGCAGGGCCTAACATAAAAAAGAAGGAACCCAAATACCCAAAGTAAACCCTCAAATCACCAGAAAAAAAAACAAAAAATGTCACTGTTCAAATCACAGAAGGGTTTATTGTCTCAAATGTGAAGTTAACAAAAGAAAAAGGAAGCATTTAAATAAAGCATTTAACTTCAGGGGTGAGTGAACCAAAAGCCAAAATAACAACCAAAACAGAACAATACACAACTCCCCAACTCCCAAAACATAAGAAACAAATGCGAGAATGGCCGTTTTTGGAACCCTGCCTAATCCCCTGGAGACGTCTACCCCATTTGGGGAAACTGTTTATGTATTGGATTCTGAATGTTGTCATTTTGGAATATTTAAAGCGATGTTGAGTTTCCCTCCGCTTTTTGGGGTTTTTATTCAGCCACAAGAGTGCTTTTGGATGTCTTCAACTGCCAGGAAGATTTAGTGAGATTATTCATTCCAGACAGGTTATCCTTCTCTTTGAAAATTAAACAGTTATTTCCTTCAATCCTGAATCATTGTATTCAGGGATTGTGTTTGACCAATGCTGAAAGAGTCTAAAGATAAGCTTTCTAGAGACCAACAAAAAACAAACACATGCTTACACATTCAGTCTCATTTAAGACAAACAGGAATTTATCTACAAAAGGCATTGATATCCACAGCTATGGTGTTGACATTTATTTTTTTAAGAGGTAAAATCTTAAAAAAGATAAATAATAAAATAAAACATGACACCATTGTCAGATTTCTGACAAATTATTTTAGTTTAAAGCAAATTTAGAAACATAAACAACTTATTAAGATTGTTCTGACTCATTAATTTGGAGCTTTTAATGGCTTTTCATTCCTGACATACTACAAGACAGTGACATGTTAGTAAGTGACAGAATAGGTTCAAAATCACCTAATTTGATGGCTGGATTTGTTGAGTATCTGCCACTGGGGAGGAAAACTGAATATGTTTTCTTTACAACAAAGTTTTCAACAATACATCAGAGTTGCCTTTAAACCCAAACCAACAAACATGGTTTTGCATTAAAAATGCATTAAATTCAACTCCCAAAAGCTTAAACATTTGCGTAACAAGTTATTTAAATTTTTATTGCTCTATAAATAGTCCTAACATATTTCATGAATATCTCTCCCTGTATTATTAGCCAGTAAAAGATCAATTAGCATATTAATCAGAAGATCCGTAGAGAATTTTTCCCAGAACTGAAGAAGAAAAATCCTCCATTTTCTCTTTAACTCATTGTTTTTTAACAGCTTTGTCAAAACTGATCTTGGCTAGCTTGACATCTTGATCTTTAACCACTCAGGTTACACTGTATTTGAATTGTTAATATTTTTCCAAAGTAGTAATGATTTCATAATTTTTCCTAATGTATTTCATTAGTGCAATCCCTATTTTTTTTTCAAAACAACACATTTACCATGGATTGAAACAAAGGTTTAGATCTACTGAATTATTACTTTTAGAAAGCAGTGCAACTACAGAGATTGTAAAATAGGACTAAAAATGCTTAACAATGTAATAACCCAGTACATCCGAAGTAATATATTATTATATTACATTTTTTAGGTTGAATTTACTCAACATAATGTAAGTATTTTGGATCTATCGCCAAATGCAGATTTGAAAACACAACCTGACAGGAATAAAGGCTCATGAAAACAACTGGAACCAATTATTTTAAAGGGAAAGCTGCAATATTACATGATTTACAATCTGTTAGAATTAGTTTTTGTACTCCTGGAAAGCTTTTTTGGGAGGAAATGTTTTTTTTCTTTTGTGTTCTGCCTTTGTTTATCATCTGTAGGATTTCAAAGGCATTTATGTCCCTTTACAGCTTGAATGATAAAGATAGCGATGTCTAATTTAAATAACCTGTCAAACAGAATTACAGCTGATGTAATCACCACACCCTGTTCTTTCCAAGCCTTGCAAATCAATGGTGTAGCAAATGTGGACTGTTTTAATGGATTTGGACTGAAGGCCCATAAAGCATTTTTTATAAAGCTTATGCTGACAGCAGAAAGTACCAGGAACAATGAGCCCCTTCATTTATGTATACTGCTTGGTTAGAAAAAGCTCACATGCCCAGACTGTGGAGTTTTTCCAAATACATTCACTTGGTTTGCAACAGATACAGTAAGCTACAAAAAGTTCAGTAATAGCATATAATTATTAGTGTGTTTCATTAAATATCTGGGTAAATAGATGTGAATTAAGAGTGTCTAAATTTTAAGGCTTTCTATAAAACTATCCACCTTCCTGCAGTTTTGTAGATACCTTGTTTTTACTTTTGGCTTCCTGGATTTTTAGCTGAAGGGATACGGGATGGGTCAATTTACATAATGAACAGTGTTTTGAAACAAGTTAAAGGAAGTGAAAGAAGAAAGCATGCAATACAGAAATGAGAAAAAAAATCCTTGTCCTTTTCACTGGTTTCTCTGAGCGTATTCTGAACATGCATTTGTTATCATGCAGTATCAAAGCCTGCGCATTGTTATGAGTGGCATATCACTACCATGGGAGTGGCTTTCTGCTGATAAAAAGTGATGCAAACAGTCTGCAAGAAATGATTCCATGATGTAGTAACTAAAGAGGCATCATCAAAAATAGGATTCAAAGTGCTCATCTGCCTGTGCAATTTAGAAAAGCCTGCAGATGGATTACCGCAGCCACAAACTCTCCACACAAGACACATACAGTTTGATTTATTAGGGTTAATTACACATTAGCAATGCATTAACCTCTTAGACTTTTTGTTATTATTCTCTCAACCTGCAGAATGAGGGGTCACGTTTCAAGCCCCGTTTTCCTAGAAGTATATAAAACAGCTCTTACATCACTGTATTCAAGAATGAAAAAGGCTTCTAAAAGAGGAAGTGAGACGTCTTTCAAATCAAAAGATGTTCTAACTTGTCTACGTCACAATGTGAGGACCTGCTCGTTTTTGTAGATGGGGGGGCTGGTGCTCAGAGAGCAGGGTTTTAGAGGAATGCTCAGAGATGCATGAATGAATCAAGATACTCCTTTAGGTTTGTTTTTCATGAGGAATCAACATTCAAATACACTTAAATGCTTTGAAAAGTTGTCTTTGCATTATGCAGGACCTTGAACATTCAAGTAAATACAAAGTGGTTCAGTCCGACTAAAATTAAAGGTAAACAAGTTTTTAACTTTTTTTTTTCCTAAATATGGCTCCCTTCTCAAACTTGACACAAACCACTTAGAGCCAAATGTCCTTGTTCCTTTAGTTCTTCCTCTGGAGACAGGTTCCAGAAGGGAGTATTTCTCCACTTTCTCCTGTTTGAATCGATTATTAACCTAAAATAAAACCTATAAAATTCTGGTTTGCAAGTCTTTTTGCTTGAAACTTTGTTTTAGCCAACTAAGGTGACAGCATATATGTGTCCATTGGCTAAAAAAAACCCAAACATTTATTCAAAGACTGGACAGGTTTACACACCATTGCCATGAAGCACAACAGTAGAGTGATGTGTCTAAAAGTGAAAGCAAAATTAGCCAGACAGGCAAATACCTTTTAAACATTTTTCTGATTAAAAAAATAAAATGAAGTCAATATCAGACATAAATACCATACATTTCTTAAATACCATAAAATATAACATTACGTTTTAAACTTCCTTTAATACTTGAAGGATTTATAATGGTATTTGTATTGACTAAAGCAATATTTAAAAATGTGTGCTAGAACGACAGCAAAAAAAAAAGAAAAATCACAAAACAAATGCCCTTTACCCTTTTAGGGTAGATCTAATCTAAAGTTGTACAGTCAAATAGAAAATAATTGCGTGATATATTAATATTATATTATATTGCGTGATAAAGGCAGATTCATATTTTTATATTTTAAAAGCGCACACTCATTTACAGTATATTTGCTGCCACATTTAAATCTCCTTTCTACACTGTTTACTAAGTTTCTTCCTGTTACTAAATTTCTTCCTGTTAAATATATAATTTTTCTTTATTGTATCCACATTCAAGCAAAATTGCAGCATTTTTTAAAGTTGTTAATATTTATTTAATTTTACCTTTTCACTTTCTCTTAATGTTGGGCTAGACAAAGAAACCACTGACTAGTGCAGAGTTGCGCTGTGGGGAGGGTTATGTTCTTCAAATTCATTTAGTTCATCCTCTCACGACAACTCAAAATGAGAATATAATCTTCATTTTAAGAAAAAAAGGATTGAATAAAAATCAATAATTTTTTTAGGAACTCATCACAAACATAAAACACAAGTTAATTTGTTATATTCTAAGTTACACTGTGAACTACGATTTAGTCTGTGCAAATGTGTAGAGGGGGTGTGTTTAGAAATTGATGCCTTTTCTAAAGGAAACCTATAAAACACATTCAAATTCTGCTTTCTTGTATCTTTAATTGTATTAAAATACAATGTTTTCTGTCTTTTTTAAAGTAATTTTCAGAAGAAATTAATCTGGAGCTACAAAGAGCAACACAACTTCACAATTTACTTGTTACAAGCACAAAGCATATGGAGGCCTACAACAAAATTAAACAGATTTTCCATATTCATTTGACTCATTCTGGGAAAATAAAATCAAACATTAAACATCTTTAATACAGAAAAATAGTTATTGCTTTGCAGCTTTTAAAAAAAATTAAAATAAAATTAGAAACGTTTTTGACATATTTGTTTTAGTCTGCTCTCATCCTCCTCTTGTTTTCTTATAGTCAGCAAAATCCTGAATATGTAAAAGAAAACATATAGAAATAAAGGTTTTGTGCCAATTAAAATTCAGATTCTTACTGAATTTTTAGTGGGTAAGATGTTGATACTCAGACAGGACAGTAGATTCTCATCTGTGAGGTAGCGTATTATAGCAGGTTAGATGTTGTAAATACTATTCAGTGTTTTTTTTTTTAAGTTTTTGACAGGTTTAGAGAGGCTTTAAAAACCTTTTTATGCTTTTTAGCATTTTTTTGGACATTTTTTTAGAAACAGAGGTAAAAATCTGTTGTCAAGCTTTGAAATTTGACATCCACACATCATTATCCACTATGTCAACCACTATGTCAAATGCTTTTTTTTCAAGTTAGATTGATTTAACTCAGTCAATGTGTATTTGTTCTCTGGGGATGGACCAATGTCACAGAGAAATTGTGTTTTTTTACCTTTCCAAAGTAAGTGAATATTTCCTCAAATTATTCCATTGTACTATTTACATGGTGTGCCTATTGGTAATCCATTTCCTGTTTTGTTGGTTTGATTGTTTGTCTTCTTTGACTCTGTAAAGGGGAGGAAGTGGGCCGTTTCTGTATATCACTGGTAAACACTGTTTTCTTGTGTGAACAGGTGATGATGTAGATCTGAAAACTGAAAAGGTTTTTCCTGGAAAAAAAGGTTAAATAGTACAATTTAAAAAAAATGCAGATGAAAGTACCACATCTTCAGGGGAAACATGAAATTTAATCAAAAAAAAATTATGCAAAGTTTTTAATATACGCAGTTTTTAATTTTTTATTTTTTTGATGAAATTTGATTGTTCAAACTGGAGCTATGCTCAGTATCTCATACAAATCCTAGAAGACTGTTTAATTTTGAAAATGCATTTCATTTGTGTTGCATTTTCATTAAAACATGGAACTTTTTAACATGACGGATACCATGTTTTTTACAGTCCACTCATCTGTTAGAAGGGCACATTAGCCTTTTCAAAAAAAAGGGCTCATGGATTATTTCTCCCTTTTCTCTCATTTTCATACTGTTCTCACACACTCAAGTCTTTTCAAAAGAGACAGCAGAAAGGCTTTTTACAATCCTCTCTTTTTCTGAGTTTTTAGATTGAAATTTAATCAGAAAAGGACTGGATTTGTTATACGTTAGTTTCCTTTTGTTATAATAGGTTTACAAGGCAGTTGATATTCACCGAATATTTTCTCTAAAGCCCACTTCTACCCCCAGTAAGATGAATCCCTTCTTTGACAATGAAGTAGCATCTCTGAATGAAAGAACATGCATATTAGAAAGATAATAAGATGGGAGGGTTACTGTTTGGTCAGAATCTGTTCGCTCAATCTTCTTTTATGGCCAAACTGAACAGAAATGTTTGCTATTTTCCTTTTATTTTCATGCATGCTAGTTATTAGCTGAACTAACAAAAGAGCAAAGACCTTTTTTTTTAATTTAGCAGCCATTATATTAAAATATGTTATTAACTGTTGCATTTTTATATGATACATTGTCATTTTTTTAGATCTGTTAAAATAATTTGCCTTTTTAATGTATGTTTGTTTGGTTTTGTTTTTGAAAACAAAGCAGATGTTTAGGTGTTGAGTGGGATCTTTCCTAATTTTTATCGAACATGCTTTTGTTTTAAAAAGGATCGGATTTGGAGTGGGAAGGCACTAAAAATAGAAACAGCAGGATGTAAAATCACTATATTTTACGAACAATGAAGATTTTGAATGAGTTTTGTATACATTAGCAGCTGTTTATTGGATGGTACGTACGAGTATTGATGTTAGTTGTGAAGTGGTTAATGGGTTTTTGAAAAACCAATTGTGGAATTTCGATTTTTATTCTCTGAGGACGAAGATCGCTTGCTTTTCTACTTCTGTGCCCAGCACAAGACAAAGGATACACTAACATTCTTTAGTTAGATGTTTTTCTTTAATTAAAAGTTTAGAGGTTTTCCTTGTAAAAATTGAGGTTTCTGAACAGAGGAGTTCAAGAGAAGTCCCTGTTGCTAATTTTGATCATATATTTGAGTGTTTTAGAGTTCACAAACAGTTTACTAAAATCACATTTTAGAAACTGTAGTCCCAGATTCTGCATCCGACTTTTTTAAAGTCAGAATGTAAGCAACTCCCGGCTCAGAAATAAATTGTTTTACAATAGACAGTTGTCTCCTTTAGTGTGTACCATGTGTTAAGAAGAATAAATGCTAGACCTGCACATTATTTTTTAACCTATTCTGAAAGCATTCCCAGTAGTTTTTTTTATTATGTTAATGCCAATTTTTAGTTAAAATAAAAAAACCCGTGTTTTCTTCTAGACCATAGTTTTAGCAGAGTCGAAACAACTCAGCCACTGTTCATCAGAAATGTGCCTCTTTGCTAATTCATAGTTCAGTGCATGCTATTTGTTAGGGTGTGTTAGTGTGTGTGTGTATGTGAGAACTGAGGATTTTTCCATCCACTCCAACAAGAAATGCATAAAAACATAATATAAAAAAAGCTTAATCCAAAATACAAAATAGGTTTATATAAATATATACTTTGTTTGTCTGAAGATCCATAAACCCCTATTGTAACAGTAAAATCTGTCTAACACAAGAGGCTGTCAGCTCTTATCTGCGTGCTCGGCTGCTGGACAGGGCCAGTTAAAAAAATGGCCTCTGAGCTGTGAGGGGAACTGTTTCATTTCCAATTCCCCATCATCTCTTTGTCAACTCTCTATTGCTAGCTTCCAGACCCTCACACCCCAGCCTAACGATACCAGTGAAACAAAAATGGCGAGCAATTTTGGAGCAATCCAGCCGTACAGTTTAGAGCCAGATGCCAGCTCAGACGAGGAAAACAAAAAAAGACACGGATATGTTTGTCTGCAGGTGGATGCATTGACATGGAGCGGAGCAGGAAGTTCATGGCCCACTGGTTGTAGCACCTATGTCACTGCAACAAGCTTTATCCAATGCTTTTTCCGTCTGCTCCTGATTTACAATGATTGAATAAAGAAATACTGAAACACAAGTTTAAGCTTAACTTCCATATATATATATATATATATATATATATATATATATATGTGTGTGTGTGTCCTCCATCATGAGAATATTTTTAAAATGCGATTTTCAGTAGAGTGGGCCTTTATATACTTTTTTCTGAGAAAATGATACCCCCCCCCCCAAAAGCCCCAATCCTCTGCTGCTTAGCAGTCTAATTAGAGACGCCCAAACCTTCCTTTCCAAAGACACTTCCTCCTGCTCTCCCAGGCCAGCTGAGAAGCAGTCACTCCGCCGTGTTTTAGGTCTTGCAGGCGCCACCTGGCCTCTGCCACCTCCTCTTGATATGAAGGAGCAGCAGCTCTATTTCAAGCTTCCCCCGAGAGATAAAGCTCTTCACCCTATCTTTAAGAGTGCAACAAGCTGTGAAAGAAACTCATTTTATATCAGTTTTAACTAGGATCTTTTTTGTTATTTAACATTCAAACTATGTGGAGAATATTGGAAAGTAGTAGGTAAAAGGGTGCATTACTGCAGCTGCTGTTATACCTTTCAATCTCATCTCCATACCCATCCTCACCTACCCAAGCAGCCTGAACCCCCACACTTTACAGGTATCCAGAGATGACCGGTTGCCTTTTTCCAGTTTAAACCCAACGACTTCACACTGGACTGCAAGCATCTTCAAACCTGGCTAAAAGTCCTGATTTGGTGATCCAGGAATACATATCCTTTAAAAATCAGAAATGAAATCCTGAGGTTTTTCGGATTGCTTTTGGCCTCTGGCTGCTCCTGGAAATTCAACAAATCCCCACCTGAGCTGTAAATAGATTTGGCAGAAAACTGCTTCCTCCTCTTGAGGACCGGTTGGTTTATCAGAATTGCTCTGAGACAAACTGATAGTTCTTCTCCGTAGCCTTCATTCACAACCTCCACCCAACGTTTTGCTTTTGCCACACACCAATCCAACTTTATATCTCATTTTCATCTTAACAGAAAAAAATAAGAACAGAGATGTTTTTTTAATCTTTTTTTTCTTTCTTCACTACTGTAGAATTAATTTCATGATCACGTGCATCACAAAATTACAATGTCCTGTTATGAATAACAACTATGATGCTTTACTTTCACATCATATCACCTGGATCCTATTCAAGCTTTTTATGCTCTTTTAAAATTTTTTTTAGAGCAAACAAGATCATTCAGAGAACCAGAGTTGTGTATTTGTGTTCGTCCCCACATTGTGTCTGTATTTTCACACATTCTAGTACCTTCTGCCGTTCATGTTGCTGTACATGAGCAAACTATTCTGGGTGCCCCATTGAGAGTTTGGGGCCCTCTGGGATTCATGCTTTTTGCTTGCTTCGCTTGCTTTTTGCTTGGTGGTGAGATGTGCCATTTTTGTGAAGACAGTGAACAAAATATCTACATCTTTGAAATGGTCACTGTATTAATTTTTCTGTTTTATATGTAAAAATATCCTGGTGATGAGAGCCTTCTGTGCTGTTTTAGATTTATTTTCATCCATTTTCAGTTTATCAGGTTACTAGTTGGTGTGTACAGCTTGGTAGCTAAATTTTTCTGTTCTCTGTCTACAAATAATCCCACCTGGTTCTCCTCTGTAATCACTTCAGCTCTGTTCCTATTCTTAATGAATAGATTTGATACCAGATTAAATGTATATTTGCAATATCTTAGTTTCACATTTTTTTCCAGAAAAAGTTTTGTTTAGTTTTAGCTTGTCACTGTAATTGTTTATCTGTTTCCCATTCTTTTTTTCCCCTTTTCTTTGTTATAGGTTTCATTTTAAAGGATCTTTTAGTTTTCTGGAGGCTGCACCTTCCAAGAGGAACTAGCCGCAGACAAAAACAATGCGCCAGAGCATCATTAGCTGGAAGTCCTCAACCCGAACCGGAAGTTTGTGCTCTTCTCCATAAAAAACAATTCATTCATCATTGGTTCATTTTGGTTGAAAATAACCTCTTTTGGTAAAAAAAAAAAACAAAAAAACACACCAGTTCATTTGGTAACCCTAACTGGCATTTAGTCGTCTCCCCCCGTTTTATGCTTTTGACCTTTTTTTCTCTTTGACATACCGTAACTCCTTACATGATCAGGTGATTGGTGCAGAAAAGCAGCTTTTTGCTCGGACAAAACACTTTAAAGGGGGTTTTCACTGATAAGCAACACTTTACTAATATAAAATGTTGCATAACTGGTACAAAAACGCTTTTCTTTGCGATAGATGAGCCGATTAAGAGTTGAAAAGTTATGGTAGTCCAAAAGAATGTAAACACTAAAGTTCCATTCCAGGACAACAATATGGGGAAAAAAAACAACTCTAACAAATATCAACTTAATAGAAATTGACAAAATATAACATAGGCTACTTAAGACACATTTTACTTATACTTGATTTGGAAATGGTGAGCAAGGGTCATTAGGGATTTAAATTAATAAAAAAGCATAAAAATGATAGAGAAGAGTTTGATATATGACTATGCACTAGCCAGCTATCCTCTGTGTTTGTCAGTTCAGGCTCCTCAATAGCCTGTGATTATCCATAAGCATTTCTATTCACTGACAGAAGTTAAAGATCCACCAATTAGCCTTGGCCTGCTGAAAACACCACTTTGGCTGCTTTTGTTGAGCAGTAATAGCTAGAAATGAAACCCACATCTCATTGCCCAGATGATTGCTTGCTTTTCTACACATTTGACTCAACAAAGGAACAAAAACATGGCATAGCTGATAACACAGGTTGAAACAGTATAATATAATGTGAAATACAGTTAATCTCCATACTGTTATGTTGATTGATGTATTCATATATTGTTGTTTAAACCCCTGAAGTGGCATTGGGGCACTTGTGATCTTTCCTGGCTGTCATTCTGGACACCTGCAGAGGCATGCAGTGTGGACAGCCATGCACAAATGAGAGCATGTGATTTAGCTGTTTACTAGACATTCTTTTAGCAATTAAAATTAAGGCTTCACATGAGAAAATGTGTATAAAATGAATGTTAAAAAGGCAGAAGCAACAAATGGCGATTAAACTGTTCAAACAAATTGGTGAGAATTTTTTTAATTGATTTGAGGTAAAAAAAAAAAAGAGTAAAAATAATCTTAAATCAAGGATAACTATTTGATTTGTTGTTTTTCCCTTTCTTCTTTTTTCTAGCAATTCCAGATTAAATACTGCTGCGCGCTTTTTGCAGACTTCTTTTTTGATGAACGGAGCCTCAAATGAAAACATGTCACCTGTTTTATAATCCTTGGCAGGGGACTGTATTAAATGTTAATCTCTTCCATTAGAAGTGCTTACAATAAAAGAACAGCAAGCTTAGGGAGTGGGGAAGGGGGACAAAGGGCCAGAGGAAACTTGGTAAAGAATAAAATGAAGGATATAAGAATGCACTGGCTGAATTATGAGTCAATAAAGACCTCGAATGATTGAACCATGGCACTACTTTCTTTTCTTTTTTCCTAAATCCAACCCACTTCTTCAAAAGTATCACATTATTAGATTCCTCCTTTGACTCGTTGTCCACTGAGAATGTCTGAGATTAGTCTTGGTTCGGCGCTCAGTGTTGCTTCCTTCTACGGTGAATCTGTATTCACTCGACAGCAGTCCTACAAGTAACAGCACTGAAGAAACAATTAGAGTCATAAAAGCTGATAGCTCAGGGGTTTGCAGACTAACTCTACTATTATTCAGTAATAACACGGCAAGGGCCATTAAATGAAAGCACTGTTTGACACAGATTGGATACAAATGGGAATTGAAAAGCAACAGAAAAGAGGACAATTTAACCACGGTGGGGTGAGGTCTGACGTGAGGAAAGAAGTGGTGGTAACATCAAAAGAGAACACCCGTGAAACATTGGTCATGCAAAGATGAATGAAATGAAGACTGCATGACAAAAACGTTGAACATAATGAAGCAAATTAAGAATGGAGAAACTGTTGAACAACTTGTAACACCTTACAAACGAAAGAATAAGACATTGTTTCAGAACCTGTAGGGTTTATTTTGCAGTCTTACCAATACAGGAATTACACACAGCACTAAGTTTCACTGGACTCAGATCATTAGTATTGCACAGCATTTCAAAGAGAAACAACTGATTTAAAGTGTGACAAGTGGAAAAAGTTGAAGTGTGAAGCTACATGACTCAAATGTTAACACTTTAAACTTCGTTAGAAAAAAAATGCTTTAGCTTTTTCATCCCTCCTGTTTTGAGTGTGGGAGTGAGCTGCGACACAGCTATTAAAGACCCATTCCAGTAAAAATAGTGTTCTTAAACATGCTCTTGTAGAATTTGTATCCTAATGGAGAACATAAATTGTATAAAATGTATTTTTACTAGTTTTTTAGAAATCTATTATGTTGTTATCATGAGAAAAAATGTTTTTCTCGTGATGGTAAATGGTAAACGACGTATACTTGCATAACACTAATCTACCATCCTCCAAGGCCCAAATTACCTTACAGTCACAGCCCCATTCACATACACATTCACACACTGATGGCAGCTCTACTGCCAAACATTGGCACTAACCTGTAACTGATAACAACACTCTTGTTGTCATTATAACCAGATAACAAATTTCATTATGTTGCGATAACGAGATAACAAAGAACCTTGTTGCATCCCTTTGCCACAATTAAACGGCAAGACGTAATCCATTTCAGGCCTTTTTATTTACTGGTAAACTGTCGTCCCGAACCAACGCCGTACAGCAACAACTCTAAAGCAGAAAAAGAACGCCCCCCCCTTTTTTCCCTTAAAAATGAACCAGGCTTCCCCATTTCCCTCTAATATTTCCATGTCCCGCCTATACCTGGGGCCTATTCAATTACATTTTATTCATTTAGCCCAAAATTACAATGCAGTTGTCTCAATGGGCTTCACACTGGTATTTGTACAAAGGAACATCAAGTCAGTCATAAAATATAAACAATAGCCAGATGCTAAACTAAACTAAACAGATTAAGCAAAGCTGGGCATCCCTGCCTTCAGACCCTCCTTCTCGGTAAGGAAAACTTCTAAAAAAAAAAACCCAACAACAGGTCGAATGACAGAACCCTTGACCGACAAGCGTCTCTGCGCGGTGTGTTCACTGACCTCCGGAACATAGAGCAATAGTGGAACCCCAACAGCAATTTTCACATGAACGGGGCAAAATAAATATTAATTAAGAAAATTGAATATAACAATAGAAAATAACATCAGGAAATTTTCTGTTGATTATTGCTGACAGGCTGTTATTCAGTTAAAATCTTTTCAGTTTATTTATAAATTGAGTTTGTCTCAAATTGCTCTACAAAAGGCAAAAAGAATTAAAGAGTTTTATCAAATATAATTCTCATGAACTAATTCAATCCAGATAATTCCAATAAAGACAAATTGCCTTAATTTGTTTACTAATAGTCTACAAGGTGACCAACAGATTACATTGATGGGTTTTCTAATTTCCCGTACTGCTTGAGCAAGCAATAAAGTCACTGTGGAAAGAGGAAGGAAAATTAAGGAAAACAAGGCATTGTAAGAATAAACCAGTATTAAATACAGTTGGTCTAAATGAAAACACTTGTATTTAAATTACATTACATTTTTCAGAGCCTAACCTGCGCTTGGACACTAGTGTGACTATTTCTAACATTTTAGGCATCCTTCAAAACAAGCTCAGTCTTCATTCCAAACAGCAAGGAGACATTTCACACCCCAATAGTTAGAGCCCATCTCAGTGCATTGGGTCATTGAGGCACCAGCCTTTGTCTCTTCCACAGCCCAGGCCCCATTGCGAAAAAATTATTTTCCTGCACACCCCAACCCCAGGCTTAACTCCAGAACACAAAAGTGGGGTGTAGAATACTACATAGTAAAGTACTTGTTCAAAGCACATATTTACCTATTATAATTGTATGTTTCCCAATTCTCTGAGTACCGAGTTTGAGGAGAACACAGCACTTATTTTATTTACAAAGCAATTATTCACCATCAAAGTTTTCTCAAGGTCCTAAACATTGAAAACAATATGACTGAGTAGAGGAACAACCCCCTAAGAATAGGAAAAAAAAAAACGTCCATCTTTTGTGAGCCTCGACTGTATAAGTGAACTGGATCGAGCAAGTATGACATCACACCAGAAAATGGTTACTTCCAGCTCCAGTTGCCTTTTTTTGCAGTATGCTATGTTGGAGCCAGACACCATCAGTAAGCAGGGATTTAGTCCGAGTTGTTATTAGTCAATGTTTCTACGGCAACCACTCTCACCAATCAGGAGTGAGCTTGTTGGAAGTCCACATACCTACCACGGAAAGTGGACTTGGGAGAATCTTTCAATTAAATATTTTGAAAGTTTAACGTGGGGGCCAACGGGCACCTCTTGCTTCAATTGAGGCATCTGATTGGTCAGTTTATAAATTACAAAAAACAAATTAAAACAAATAGGATTAGCAAGAACATCATAAAATCATGTTAAAATGTTAAAACAAGAATGGTTATTCCAACGATTGCAATGAGTAACAGATGATTGTTTTTCCGTAGAAGTCTGTGGGATTTTGTCTTCTGGGAGCCAGCGAGTACTTCCTAATTTGAACGCAAGGGGGAGGGGTCACTCAGTCCAGTTCTTATATACAGTCAATGGTTGAGAGCCAACTTGTATCCAGTGATAATTTGGTGACCTTTACAAAGTGTAGACCACATCTTGCTCATAGAGAAATTAAATAGACTCCTTACACGTCTAAAACTGTAGTTTCACTTTGAGGAGCAATTTACTTAGGGAAACAGTGAAAAGTTGATTGATTAGCTTTTAATAGACACAGGTTTCCATGTGTTCCAGTCCATGGGCGGTGCTTGATCTAGCCCGCCTGAGTGGATACTTAAAAGTTGCCATTTCAAAAGACTGATTATGCAATTACTGCCTTGTGTTCAATGAAGTACAAAGTCTGCACACAGAAAAGCATGCTGATGCAAGACTCAGTGGAACAAAAAAAATATGAAATGTAAAAGCTTTAGCAAATCCCATCAGCACCACTGCAACTTTTATAAAGAATTCGGACAATAGAAACATGTAAAATAAACAAAAAAGCAGTATTCCAGTCTCTGTGGATTTATGGCTTCATCGTGGAAGTATTGCATTTCTGCTCTTTCCAACCATGCTGCTCAACAGTTTAGTAATGAGTTCAGCTTTTTTGTTCGCTGCAAAACACAACAAATCTGTGAGGTAAATTAAAAATCTCCTCCTTCCTTGATATTCTCCTCCACTGGTGCTTAATTTGCCATGCGGGCTTTCTGCCTTACTTTGCCCCTGCGGGAAATCCTGAGGAAAGCTTACACGGGCTTATTTTAACAGTGTTCGACTTCACTTTTTTCTCTTTCCCCTGTGTCCTGCATGTGAGCCCAGACAAAACAGTGCACCTGAATCCTTAATACCTAGATAAATGCAATACAAACAGTTTGCCCTCTGTACAGTACTTGATAAATGTGGAAAAGGTGCTGGATGAAATAAGTTTGATGTTTGTAGGTGGTGTAAAATCTCTGTGGTCAACAAAATACATTATAAGGCAGGATTTGAGTCAATTTATGTAAAGAATGTCACTTTTAGTCCTAAATAAACAACTGTGCACAACTTTGCACTGTTATAAATATCAAAGGATTGTGTGACTTCTATTCTTGGCTCATTTTTTGTCAATATTTTAAAATGATCTAATATGCTTCCTCCCTCTAAGTCTTGTTCTCACACTGTCAGTTTACCTGAGCTTAGATACATCTGACTTTTTAATTGCCGGTGCTTCAATCCCTGCAGTGAAATTCCACAACTCATTAAAGCCGTTTTACACATCCAAAGTCATTCAGAGAAGATCATGCAATTAAAGGGATGTTGGCATGCTGTTCTTTTTGGCTGATTTATTGATTGACTGACTGTAGTTTGCTCTGACTCTCACCCTGCCTCTTTGTTCACATGATACCTCTCCAGAGTATTTTTTTTTAATCCAAATTAAAATCTGATTAGTTTAGATAATTGAGACGTACATTTTATGCAAGTTTCGTATGTTTAAGCTTTGCAAACATTTAGATAAAAATGTGTTACATCTACTAACTAAATGTCTGAATGAAAATTGAATGGATATAAAACACAAAAAAAGAAGAATTGGAAGGTTTCTTTGGTGGTTATTTTGAGTAATTTAATGAGGAAAACATAAGCATTTAAGATCTGACTGTTATGCAAGTTAAGTTAGATGAGTAGAAACTTTTGGATTTCAGTATTTTACCAGTTTCTTTTCACTTTTGATAGATTAAACTAGATCAGCCATTCAATTTAGAGTTTTTTTATGTAAGGATTAGGAATACAATAAAATTTTTTTTGGAGAAAAGCATCACATATGTAAAACGCATTGTCTTTTTTTCTGCTGAAAAGGGTTGTTCTTTCATTTGAGTTGTGAGGAGGCAAAGATGACTAATGGATTTCCTATTCACTTGGATCAGTTCTCAAAGGTGATTTACAGGTATAATAATCCTTTACTATATTGCTCTGTGGTTTCCAGGCCATTAAAATAACTCCAAATATGTCAGAGGAACACAAACGGTTCATTTAAAATAAATTGCTGGCCCAGCACTGAGACAGTCCAGGCATCAGGAAGCCGCTGCAAGCAAGTCACTTTTCTGGATGTTTGCACCATGGAGAAATACATTTCATACAGCTCCTGTCTTGGATTTCATAGTTATTGTTTTATTTTCAATTAAATAAAATTCTGTTAAATATTTTATGACAGTAGAGTATAAATATAATGTGCAGTTGTGCCATTTTTTTTTATAATTACCAATTGCAACACTGTTTTTAGTTGTATTTGTAAATTAAAGTTAATGAATTTAACCACTGTAAATGTGGAGTTTAAATGAATGATACTTTATTTTCAAACTTCCATTTTTATAGAAAAAAAACATTTTGTTGGCATGATATGTGTCTTAAAACATAAATGAGTAAGATATGAGCTTAAGTCATGCACAGCAGAAATTAAAGATAAATAATAACAGCAGAATGCTCAGCAGTATGATTTATGGCAGAAAAGTTCTCAAAAGTTTAATTAGGATTAAAAAAAAAAAGCACGAGTATCCTGTTGCTTCAAATACATGCGGCAGCAGCAGCCTTTGCCTTCCCAGCGCCACACACACTGACTGGAGCTGCAGCTGACGCATGCGCTTTACTAATTCAGTCTTGTCATCAGAAGATGCTTCAAATACAAATTCTTCTTAGAATGACCTAACTTGCTTATTTCTTGCCATCTGTCATCAAGTCTATACTTCAATTTCACATTTCTTACTATGCTTTTAACTAAAATAGAAACAAATGCAACTTCAACTGAACTTTTAATTTTGCATGAACGTTGCTGAATAAAAGTTTTAAGCAAATGGAAAGAACTGCTTGTCGTTCTCTCAGTTTTTTCTTTACTCTCTTTTTAAGGTGAAATCCATTTTTGTTTTTGAAAAAGTTTAAGAAGAAGTCTTTTAACTTTTGCAGCTGAGTCACTGTTTCTCTCTCCGTTAAGGCAGGGAATGATGACAGATATGTAAAAGTGTCCTCACGCGTGTCTTTGTAGGTGCATTTTTCAATTGGTATCCCCATTCTGAAACTTGCAATGCAAGCAAGCATGTCCAAACAGAGCAGAATATCAATAACCCAGCTCTTAAAGAAGTAATGGCCAACTCTGTTCACTCTGAAGGTGACTTTGTTTTAGTAATGGCTGTCACAAAGACCTACGATGAAACTTGAATTGATTTGCAGTTATATTTCCCCTCTTGTGCTTAAAACTCATGCATCAGTTATTGCTGTGCATGCTGATGCCAAGGTCATTTTGAACATAAGAATGATAGAGTCTGACATTAGCCCCATTGCCTCTGAATGGGCAGATGCTTTGCTTCGGAAAGTAGGTTGCCAAGTGTCTGTTTTGATAACCCACTGTGGTTGGCTGAAAGGAGTTGGCAGGCTTGTGCAGGGAAACTCCCTGTGCGTTTACTCAATGTAGACTGACTCTGCTCTGTTGCCATTTAGAGGGCAATGAACACACAAAATTGGCCAGCTACTTACACACAGGAGAGAGATGTTTTGTGTTAAGCATTTCTGAATCCACTTGTTGATTTTTTATCAACCAATAATATTAAACAAGCACTTCAAGAATGGACATAAAGAATGTGGATGAGTAATGACAGAAACCATTGTACCAAAGCAATCCCAAGATTAATAGAAATAAATTATGAACTTTTTTTTAATGAATGACGCAGTTTTATTCCATCTGCTGCTTCTAATGAAAGCCTAAAGTGTTATTGCCTGTTCTCCCTTTAAAAGAAATTATATCATATTATCCTATAAAGTGACACTGTAAAAATGACAACCTATTGCTTTTATGAGTCATTCTGCTCATCTGAACTATTGTATGTAAAAACTGAGTGCCAATTATAGTTGAAATTTTAAAGACCCTAAAACTCCTCAATACTAATTATAGAAACTTTTATCCTAAATAACTCAATTTCTTTAGCTAGTTTATGACATAAAGAAGAGAAACGTTTAAATCAAGACATCTGCAGAAAACCATTCTGGTAAAAGTATTTAGCTAAATCTTAGAGTCTCTGCATGTTCTCAAATGGATTTTCACATCTTGCACCATACTGGTTGTCACTGATCACTCAGCTGTCCTTTAGCTATTCTCTGTAACTTTTAAAAGAGGGACATTTTGGAAGAAAGAAAAATGTTTTCTGGGTGACTATGTGTGAGAATTTACCTGAAGCTACAAGCGTTTCACAAAGTGGCATGATACACATACACACACAAAGTTGAGTGTGGCACAATGGCAATTGCTCCGTGAGACCAGATGGAACTGCAGCTTTGCTGTGTGGAAAGACCTGATGAAAAAGGTTCGATGCAGTAACAGGAGTTCAGGATTAAATTTCAGATGAGCCAAATCTACAGGGAGCTGTATAAGCAGGAGGAATCTGCTTTATTGAACTGTCAGGACTTTTACTCGTCTCAAAAATGCTAAGTAAAACCTAATATTTATCTGGGAGGATTTAGGCACCAAAATAACAATATTTATAGAAATTCCTTCCCTTCAAAACAGTTCATTTAAATGGTTCAACTTGTTCGGAATTCTATTTGCTTTGTTACAAGTAATGTTCCCAAATCCAAAAATGTGCAGACAAAAGTGTGCGGTGCATTGCTTTCACACTTTTTATTAATCCCGGTCAGCTGAGTGTAAATCCATGTTTTAATTTCCTCCCACAGCCTGCAGTTCGTTATCCAAGAAAACTACATTTTAATGAGAACTAAATATGAAATCTTTTATGAGCAGGACTTGTCAGTCAATCAAAAAACAGATAATTGAGGGAAAAAAAAAAAAAACTTTTTCTGAGTACTGCAAGGTTAAAGTGCTGTCTAGAGAGAAAAGACCACCAAAGGATTTGTTTGGGAACCTAAGCTCCAGAAGTTGAAAACATTTAACAGATTTGAAAGATCAAAAACTGGGTTTAAGGATATAGGATGTGTGTTTGTGTCAGTGTGTGTGAGCTGTCCTCTTTTGAAATGGATGTTAAAAGGATACCAAAAAAACTGCCACACTTAAAACGGCCCAGTTATCATAGAAACACAAACATTACATAATTGATATTATTCCCCTTTTTTCCTCTTGAGACCCGGGGTTTTGCTTGGAATGCATTTTTTTATTCCTATAAGCGATTTTTCCCCGTATGTGCACACAGGGTCTCAGGAGGTTAATGTATCATCATTTACAAACAAATAAATATGATTTCCTTAATTCAGCGTATGTCAGCACTGTGGAGAGAGGGGGTGGTGCTCACAGTTTTTTTTTTTTTTTTGTGATGATTTTAGTACAAAAGAAGTGCCAATGGTTTAATAAATTGATTAATGGGGATACAAAGAATCACCTTGACTTATGTTTGACAGATATGACAGCTAAAATTCTTGGATTTTTACATTTATTAAGACAAAAGGGTGACGTTCTGGCGGAGCCTAATTAAGGATGAAGTAGCTAACAAAAATTCTGATGTATATCCTGAATTGGCTCAATTTTTGAATGATAAAAATTATGAAAGATGCACCTGATGATGGAGAAAAAAACCACAGAAAACTCCAAGGAATGACTACACTGGGAATTTCCTCTTCACTATGCTAAAACCACTAAAGAAGACGATTGTTTGAATTCCATCACGGCCCTACACGATGTGTGAGAAATGTTGCGGGATGGGGATCATGGCGAAACTTTCTCCCCCACAGCTAACTTAAACAGCACAAGATTAGTTTTATAAAAAGCAGCTTAGAAGAGGTTGGTTCTTCATCAAGTGAATGTGAAAACAGCATACTTACACTCTCCCTCATTAAATAAGAGATCTTTATCGACCAGCCAGAAGGTTATGAACGATAAAGTTTTTATGCGTAAGTTAGAAAAGTCTTCATATGGGCAGAAACAATCTAGTTGCAACTGTAGGATACTGCCCAATTAAATAACTAAAACTGATTGAATCCAGCAGACCTCTGTGTTTTTTTGTTTTGTTTTTTTTTTACCAGAAAAGCTGAACCTTAAAAAGTTACTGTGATCACCTGGGTTGATGACCTTGTGGTTGCAGCAAGCCATGGAGAAATCATGAAAGATGTCCAGGACAACCAGGGAACAATGGCTTTGGCCAAAAACTTTGAGTAGACAAAGGTCCCGAATGAGGATAAGAGTGAAAACCTGCCTAAGTGTAACAAAAAAAAAAAGTTTGTAAATGTCATTTTTTGTGCTGGCAATTGTAAAAGGGATCCCTGTTAATATTACAATTTACAGTGTAGTGTTTTTTTTTTTTTTTTTTTGATTGGGGCCCTTGTGGGGGGGCTGTTAAGATAGTTCATGCATCGAAGTTAACTTGACTCCCATCGGTGCTCAAATGTGTTGTCATATCTGTTTATAAAAGCTGTGTTCGGTGACATCATTTTTTGTTTTTTATCTCCAATTCTGCTGTAGAAATGTCAAAATTTGCTCAAATTGGTCCATTTTTTACTTTTGCTTTTTTTTTTTTATAAATACTTTTTCTGTTATGTTTTTGAAAATGCACCTGTCCATCAAACCTTTTGTGTGTAGAGGCCTTTCTAAATATGCGCTCAGGGGAGGGAACATGCAAAGGCATCTAGTTCAAAATATATTTCTGAAATGTTGCTGCAAAGTAAAAGCAAGATTTTGCAAAGCAAAATCTAAAGCCAGAGGATATAATGAATTTTATAGGAAGTTTGTCTAATGTAAAAAATAAATAAACGAAAAAAAACTAAACATCTTTTCTTTTTAAATGCAGGGTCATAAGGGTAAAAAAAAAACATCAGATAATTTATTGTTGACCTTTTTATCCTACTAGTTTTCCTTATTTTTGTCTTCCCACAGAAAGTCTGAAGAATGTTTGTCTTTAAAACATCTATTTTGTAAGTACTCCTAAAAGAGCTCATTTTTGGAAATCCAATGCAAAGCGATTCTTATGAAACGTTTGCCAGTGAGCGCATAAATGTATTTGATTTTTTGGTTAATTCTCTTGTGCAATGTCAAATGTTCTAAGAAATGGCCGTCTCTGTTTTTTCACTTACTAAATAAGCGCTGAGGACCTAAACGAGGGCAAAAATCTGCAGTGAAACACAGAAATTATGAGTGCATGTATTTTTGATCCATCCAAGCCCACATCTTACACATCAACTTAGATCGGCTCGTTGCCCGGGGCTCTTGCTTTTCTCATCCAATCATGTACACCCCTCATGAAGAATATAAACAGTCAGCATCATGAAGAGGATTACAGAGTACAGTAAAGCAAAACACAATACAGAACACAATAACTTTTAGCATAACAGGTTGCTACTATAAAAATGTACTATAAACTCCCAGATTTAATGCAAAACAACAATAATAAACCAAAGGTCTAACATAAATAAATCTAGTAAAAAAATTTGAGGAAAGGATGGAAAAACAAAAGCGTTATGAATTTCCAAAATGAAATATGGGTTCTAAAATAAAGCACCATCTCCAACTGTCAAACCCCGTCCATATCCAGCTAATCCTCTGTGGCTCATTGTGTGGTGACCCTCAAGTGGCTTTCTATTGTAGTGAGCTATAATAATCAAGGCTATAGCAGAGGGCACTGAAAACAGCAGAATGGATGAGGTGAAGGTTGTCTTTTATTTGCTGCAAAGACCTGAATGCTCTCAATAAAGTTCAAGTAAGACGAGCCTTATTGAAAAAGCTCAAAAATGGAGGCAGGCCAGTGTCACTCGGATTTTCTGGGGGGAAACCAATCATAACCAATTTCACATTTCTTGTGTGCGAATGCATGTAATAAGCCAGTGTGTGAAAGACATAAGTCAGTGTGTGTGTGTATTGCCTCTGTATGTATGTGTATGTGTTATGGGGTGGGTGTGTGTTGCCTCCCTCTTCTTGTCTCTTTAATAACATACATGCTTAACAAAGCACCAACACATGTAGGACCAATATTTAAAACTGAACCGTCCATCTTCCACTCGCTTTGAGATGACTGCATGACTGGTTTGCTCATAAATTCTTTGTAATTTAAGACAAATGAGTCATTGAATCACTTATGCCAGCTCACTAAAGCTATTAGGTAATAATACCAACGACTGAAAACTCTTTTTTTTTTGTTCTAAGGGTTCGTCATTGAACTATCTAGAAAAGTAGAAACATTGGAAGTAACCAAAAGTTATGCTGTGAGGAGCATGCACTTGCAGTTATGCATGTCAAAGTATTTCCATTTCTCTTTATTCTCTCCTTGTCTTATCTGACAATTAAAGGTATCACCAAATCTTGCTCGTATCTAACACCCTCCTGCTGCTGTCCTTTCATCTCTTGTCATATTCCTCCATCGTTTTCACTTTCACTCCCGCTCTGTTTACCCACTCCCATCTCGCCTCTGCCAGCATATCTGGCAAAAGCATCTGGCATGGATGCTAACATTTTATCCGGTCTGGAACAACAGAATGTGTTAGATGTTTGGAACTACAGGGGCACCGTCTCACAACAAGACACCAATCCAATGGCTGTAAAGAGACTGATAGAAATTTTTGACAGGGAAGGCACTGATGTTCTTTGAACCCCCCCACTTCAAGGTGCATTGCATGAAGAGCAGCAGCAGGGATTCATGCCCCTTCATCTGATAGGAAGTGCGTTTTAGTAACACCTTGCACGGTGATAGATGATTGTGCTGAGGCTTCCAATGATTTTTTTTTGCCTCACAAACACATGAACCATCAGCAAAACACCCATTCAAACCTGTGGCGACTTGGTGATATGACATCTTTGTGGTCTTTGAAGCAGATGCCGCTTACTTCCCTTTTGCGGTGTGACAGAATCACAAAATTCTGCCAAACAGCAAAACCCAGGAAATAAATCAGAGAAACCAAACAAGCCTGGAGAAAATTCCCATTCTCTGTCGTACTCGTGATTATCAATCTCTTTTTATCAGTCATTGCGGCGAGGCTCATCAGGCAGGGGTGGACTGTAAAGATGGATGAGGGCAGAGAAATTAAAAAAACCTGGAAGACAGGACTGGAATTCGCTATATGATGATCACAAGAAAGAGATTATTCTAATAGGAAAAAGGAAACAAACTGACTTCAACCATGTGGGAGTTCAAAAAAAGGCTAATTTATGTAAAATCAGGTTGCGCCATGTGACTTTTCCAGCTCCAATTACACACACCAATTTTTTGTAAAGAAGCTTTTTAAAGCCTTGGTCACTGCAGGTCTTTTGTTTGTCCTTGCCTGTAGAGGGCGGTAGACAGGAGGGACTGCATCTCAAGGTGAGCGCAGGTCTTTTTTGATGTTCTCTTGAGGTGTGCGGCCACCTCACGAGACAGCACTGTCGTGCATGTGGTAAGTGTACCGTTAAATATTTGTAAGAGTGTTATAAGTTACATATGCTTGTTGTGTACAGGTGATGCTGTCGTAATGTCCTTATGCAGCACTCCAGTCGGTAGTGACATGCGTGCACGGACTCCTTACTGACCTCGAGCAAAAGCAGGTGAGACGCAAGTGCATTTTCTAATTTCTAACAGCCATGTTGTGCACAAGGAACCGTAATGGATGCACAAGCAGCACGCACCTCTCTCATGAAAACCACTTTTTTTAACAAAAAAAGGAATAATCTGTAAGACACACCCGTGTTTCACCTACTTCCCTCTTACCCTTGTATGTTGTTTACATGTTTGCTACGAGCTGTCGCCTACATAAAATATGTGAATGAACATTTTTGCCCTGCAGGTTCACCGAGTGGTCTACAGTCTTGTTATTTCATGCGGATCACACGCGTGTCCCAGGCAGATTTGCCCATTTTTCGTCTGCAGACAGGCCATACGGTAAGGCAGTTGTGACTAAGGTTTAAGTAGTGAACATGAGAGAGAACAGCTTTAGATCAAAACTGCTAGGCCTGTAGAATTGGTTCATGCTGATAAAAATTTTTCCTTCTTTTCACTCTTCAGCAATGTGCTACCAAGTTGCTTTTACAGCACAGAGCTAATTAAAAGACCTATCTAGCCCACGGAAATGAGTTTACTCTCTTTAATGACACACAAAGTAAACCTTCATAAAGTATTTTACAATGAAAGGTTGACCATTTCGGTCTTTATTGAAGCTACAGATCAAAATATAGACATATCTAGACAGGGAAAAAGGGCTTTTTCATTTTAAATCTGCTTATAAGATACCTCAAATTTTTACTTAATGTCACTGTTATAGCTTAAAGGGAAGCAGAAAGCAGAAAGCAGAGGGCAGTCATAAAAACAGTTCCTTTTTTTTTGGAAATAAAAATGTGCGGGTTTTTTTTTTTTGCTTAGCTGTTCTAAATTGATCAAATATTTTGGTTTTTGAGTCATCTGTGAAGTTTTTGTCTCCAAAACCTTTTTTTTTTCCATTCAAAAACTCAATAACTGCCCTTTGCTGTATCAACAGGGTAGCCTTTGTGTCTTTGATTACTTTGCTTTTTTCTAATTTCCCCACATTTTTATTCTCTCACATCTTGTCTTTTAAACACTAATCTACACTTTCTTTTGACATTCTTCAGTTTTTTTTACCCCACACTACCCCCCTGGTCCTTTCTCTGGTGTGCAGTTGCTGGTCAGTAAAAAGACTGAGCCAGAAGCAGTCACCCTCTGAAGGTCATGCAGTGGGGTCAGCGCCAAAAGGGTCTGTTGACAGCTCAGGCTTGTATCAGCTCATTATCCAGATCTGATACTGGGGACAGATTTAATGCCTGCAGTGTTGGAAGCTGCTCAAAGTCTAGAGTGTGGCTGCCTTGTGAGTGGTAATTGCCATGAAATGTGTGTTTTTTAAAATTTTTTACTGAACATTAATGAACATTTTTTTCAACTATCACCTGTCTTTGTTTAAATTTGTAATAAAGGCTGTACATGGGGAACCTAATCAGGAGAAAAAAATCACAAATTATAGATGGAATAAAGCATAAAACAATTAAATTTTAAAATTGATGAATGACAGCAAAGAAAATATTTAACTAACAATGAGGCAATCACCCAAATTAAATTCCAAAAGTCACACGTCAGGGTTTCAGCTACATTTAAATGTAATTTTGTTAATTCAATAGTTTGGCATATATACGTGTCTTGTAAGACCAATTTTCACAGGAAGAAAATACTATCTGGTTGTTCAATGGGTATGACAGGGTATCCCATCTCGGTTGCACAATCAGGAAACATTTTGTTAAACAAGAACTTTTCCTTCCCTTCCTTTTATTGCAACCTAACTTGTTCTTGAATTGTTCAGAACCTCTGGAAGTTTGCTGATTTAGCTGAGGAAAACATTTTTCTTCCCAGCAGGACATAGGCCCATTTAACTACAGAGTACACTGAAGAGAGAAAAGGATACAGAGAAATGGGAGTACCATTAAAAAATGGCCTCTAAACCACATGTGACAATAGCCAAGATTGCATTTGAACCCAATTCATCGGGGTAAAGTGGCCATTTGAGGAGGTTTGGTGTGGAATTGGTGTCCCTGGATGGAGACAGAAGAATACAAAGAGTGTAAATTGTTTGTTATATCTGTATGCCACTTTTAATCTTTGCTGCATATGAACACTGAATCAGAGTTCTAAGATAAAGAACGGTAGTAGATTTGAGTGCAACAGGACACCAAAAAAGAGATACTTTTTCGAGTACTTTACTAACAAAATATCGGAACATTTAACTTTCGTTAACATTTTACACTTTCTTACGTTTTTTTTTAAGATGGTTTTAATTTGAAGGGGGCATTTCCCATGTTTTTTGTTGGGTCATTAAGTCTCCATAACTCAAAGAAGCTTCACGTATGTTGGTTTAATGTCACTTAATTAAAGACAAATGCATGAACTCTGTTGCTGTGAGGTTGTATGTATCAGTGCATGATTTGAAAAAAACTGGTCTCATCTTTTGTTTTGTACATTTAATGAGCAAACCACAAAACAACTTACAAGAAGCCACAAAGAACAAAATAACAAATGAAGTCTTTTCAAACACATTGATCAGTTGTGTGAAGCTGCTGTAAATAGTTAGTGTTTTCAAAAGAGCTCATTATTTTGCACATCAGGCCATTTGGGATCTGAAAAAAAAACCCAGCAAGCATTTTCAAATTTTATAGTAAAATGCAACAAATAAAATTTAGAAGTAATTGGGTGATACATTTTGCCAAGCATTTACACTGTTTACATATATATATATATTACCCTGAGCAAGACAATAAAAGTGAGTTTAATCTGGTTTATGTAAAACATTCTAAGTAAAACAAAAATACATAAAAGACAATAAAAAACACAATCTATTTAACTTTAAATGAAAATAAATAATGAAAAAAGACGCAATAAATACTTTTGCTGTTAAATTTTGAATTTTATACATCTTGATGTTTTTGCTCAGGCTTAGAAAGTGTGTGTGTTCATGTGTTCAGTTCTTCTTTTTAAGAACATACTGGATTAGATAACTATTTTAAACCACAATAACAAACATGCTGTATCACACCAAAAACTTGGAGACAGAAACAGTTTACATCTAAGTTTGTGCGTTTGTCTCTAAAGAGTGGACCACTATTAAGATGTATATTCTCTCGCATGCCTCGTCAAAATCTTTTGCGAAGACAGACTTTACCTCTTTGCTATATTGGAGTTTGGTCTCCTGAATCTCTCAGGCTCTGACGCATAACAAAGACCGCTGGGGTTAGTATTCTGGCAATCACACAATTCTGCCGCCACCTCAATATTTAATGAGCAGAGCAAATTATCCAAACAAAACAATCTAGTGAGCCTTTCCTCTTCATTTGCTGATACAAACTCAGAAGAAAACAGCTCAGAAAGCTTATTACAGCTGTGCCAACTCTTTTAACACACTGCTGAGAGTATATTGTGCGCACAAACATTTACAATACTACTTGCAAAGACATGCAGGCTAAAATAGGCAAGTCTACAACAACAGAACAAATATCTGTACAAATCTTACATGTAGTTTCAAAAATGTTGAAAATTCTGGAATTCTCTCCTAATATAGAGTTATTAAAAAGAAAAAATTAGATCATCTATACATTCTCCTTTCCCGCTTAGTCCTGTGAAGGGTCACTGAAGTTACTGGAGCCTATCCCAGCTACTTCATGGTGAAAGCTGGATATTTCCAGTAAAATTTGCCTGTTCATCACAGGACTGACAAAGAACTCCTTCCTCATGTAGTTGTGCATGTTACCCCTAAAATGAATTTACACTGGCCCATCTGCAGTGTGTCTCATTTGCGTTGCTTGGGGAGTCCATCAGACAACCCTCAGATATCACACATTGTTTCTGTTGCAGCTCTGGTTCGTGCCCCTCTCCCCTGGCACCCAGAGGAGTGGTTTGTCCTGCCACTGCAGTGTCGAGTGATTCATCCAAACCTATGGAAATCCGCCCTCATTTCCTCTCCTTTCTCAACGAGTCCTATGAAACTGCATGATTTATATCATCAATGATGTTGTGTTTTTGTACTTTCAATATTACATTTTTGTTGTTCATGGCAAAAAAGGACTTCAGTGTTGTCAGTGGTGTTAATGTGCTTTATTGTGTGGGTACGCCACCCAAATGAAAGTTTACCTCTCTGCCAAACTACCCGTATGAGCTGATTTGCTGTGATGACCCCTGACAGGATAACCTGAAAGGTGAACAACAACAGATTTTTTTTTGTATCTCATTTCTCCAGCTTTTTGCCACAGCATTGACTGAACTGGAAATAGAGCACGTCCATTGCATTGCAGAGGGACAGACATCAGACGCAGACGTGACGGAGGCATTGTAAACATTCTGATTGGTTAATGTTTGTTCTATTTTTTGTGTCAATGTAAGACAACAGACCAGTGTAAATCAGCCTTTAGAAACAACAGCATGGATGAGTAGGTTTAGTAAGAACGGTTTTGTATATTAAAGTTGTTCTCTGACCAGTTTTTGATGGTATTTGTTTTTAGGATAACAAATAACGAGCTTGTGGAAAAAAAAAAAAACATTAATAAAAATTAACAACATTCGGCATGAATAATTGGTATAGTCTATTTTATGCAAAAAGTAATCTGTATCATATTACATCTTAAGAGTTTAGTGTCACCCATTACTAAGACCAATAGACTCAGTTTCAGACTTTATGCAATGAGACGACAGTGTTAACCACCACATACAGCCTGACATTAACGTCAATGAGCAGAAATACCTCAACCCATAAAGTAGAGATCCCTCAGGTAGCTTGTTACAATTTATTTTCACCCAGAACAATTGATGACAATAAGAAGGTTGTTTGTTCTCCAACATTTCTGATGAGTTATAGGCTTTCATTTGAACTTCTTTAACTTTCCTGCTCATCAATAAAGTTACATTCTGTTTCAGCACATTTGATTTACTTTCAATACAGCAATTGTGCAACACACAACAGAAATGAGTATTCTCTGAAAAACCAATAAAGTTATGCTAATTACAAACTGTGACACCAGGTAAACAGTAACGTCAAGTATAAAGCTTTACTAAGATTTTTCAGTTAACAAATTATCATGCACTCGAACTATTTAATGCTGCAAACACTCACTTTTTTTAACTTTAGGATTAGCAGTTTTTAAATCAAGCTGAGCAAGCCAGCAAAGCTGCTTTAGATTTCTTGGTGAAGCATGAAATTAATAAAATATTGCTATGTTCATTGTTAATACCCAATTACATTTTTAAATCCAAAATTAGTAAAACTCCCCAAAAATGTAAGCATAGCAGACTTGAAAAAGCACCAAACTTTTGTCTGTTTTTGAAGCTTCTAGGCATTATTCTGAGGAAAAAAGATGTTTACACTCTAATGTGAACATCTGCTAAAGTCAGGAAGAAATCTGGCAGAAAAATCCTTCTGTTTAAAAACGATATCCCTGTTTAAACAACCACTTCACTTTAGCTCACAGTGTAATTCCCACCAGTCACTAAACTTAAAAGAAAGCCTTTTTTTTTCTTTTTTAGCATCGACCATACAGTAAGTTTGGATTCTAATTCAACAAAATTTCCCTTGACAACTTATTCAACACTAAAATTAAAGTTATGTTTGGCAAAGGCATACATAGTCTGGCATAAGTGTTAGATCTTGGAATTGAATAAAAGCTGTAAAAAACACATCCTGCAGACTAACTTCTATTTACAGAATAAAAGTCTTGCTTATAGACGTGAATGATTAACTCTGCAATGTTAGTAATAAAATGGAGGAACTTTTCCAAAGCTTGTTGAGTGTTATTAATGACTTTAAAATGTGCTTTAGCTTATTACTGTTTTAAAAGTGATGAAAAATTCTTGCAAATAACAAGGAAACAGAGTATGAATTGAGATGTTTGCAAAATGTTTCGAATCGATTGATTGTTTTTTTTTTTTGGTTTAAAAAATTCTGTCTGCTTTTGGGCAACACAAGCAAGGAAGTCAATCTCTGGATTCCCTGCAATTTAGTTTCTTTTCTGAGTTTGTACTTGAAGATGCTGTCATCCATCTGCCTCAGAGATCCCACTTTCATCTGAACAGTAAAGGCTGCACTGTGAAGATCATCGATGTTCAGCTTTCATTTCTCTAGAGCTTTCAAGAAGATTCAGCTGCGTAAGAAGCAACACAAACACAGTTAGAGGCCTTCTCAGCTGTTAGGCCTTTTGACAGCTTGATAGGCAAACTATAGTGTGTAAGAGTGAAGGGTTGTGCATTTGAGAAGATGGACTTCAGCTCACGAGAACTGTTGAGGACACTCAACGGTACTGCAGACCCCTCGTACCTCTCATTCAACCCAGCAATCTTCAGAAATGCCAATAACTCTGTTCCTCAGTGAAGTCGAGAGAAATGATGGACGTGTTTACTCAAAAGAATAAAATACAGGTCATGGTCATCTAAATGGTTAATTTGTTTAATATGCAACTGAGAACGTCAGGCTGCATGTAGGAGTAGTGCTGCTGGCTCAACAACATCACTATCACGCCCACACATATGCGGGTACACGCACAGTGCAAGCTTGGCATGGTGAAAGAATGTGATGCAGAGCCAGATCAGAGATCTATTCAGAAATAAAGAGGACGATGGCAGAAAAGCAGGCATGAGACTTTTCATTTTCCTAACTACTATGTGAATGGTTTTGTCAGTTACAATTTAGGCCTCTTCATCTAAACGCCCACACAAAGCACCCATTAGATGAAATTAAAGAAGTACTAGTTTGTGAAACATGTTGGAATCTGTCATAGTCTCAGTGGAAACAGTATCCTATGGTTGTCTGTAAGGAAAGAGTGCATAAAGGAAGTTTATGAATCTCTCAATCTGGTGACAGATTGTTATTTTTATAAATATTTATTTTTTTTCACCATTTTGTATTTTGCATTTAAATGTGGTGAAAAGGGTCAGTTTTTGGTAATCCTTTTACTGTGTTCTTAAAATATATAAGTTGTTTTGATCTTTGTTTACTTTCCCTTTCTTTAACACAGTGCTTTAAAAAAATAAGAAAACTGAAAGGAGTTTTGACCAAGTTCATCTGGATGAAGTTTGAATATATTTTGCCTCTTGTCCAGAAGACTTTTTCAGTCCTAAATGTACTACTTTTAATTCCAATTCTACATTTAGAATTGAAGAAGAGGCAAAACATCCTCAACTAACAGATAAAGTAAGTCAAAATAAAGTTTTAAAAACGTTTTCAGTTATGAAACCATTTTGGATGAATGGGAGGCTTCACAGTACTTTTTTGACTTTTCTTTAGAACACTAATCTGATAAATCAAATGTAACAGTTTTAAATGGAAGTAGAATTCATGTAGAAAGGCATTAATGACATATATCACAAAGTCCTAAAGTCATCATTTAATCAGAATCACTTTGGACTGAAAGTGCAACTGATGGAAACTAATTTCCTCTTCTGTCTGTATGGAGGAAGAACTTGGCTGAAGACACCAGAATTTTATAAACATGTTGAGCAGAGGATTTGTGAGGTTCTTTATTATTTTGTACCAACATTCCTTTTTACCAAATTTACTGAAGAGGTGCCAGAGTAAATCACTCTATTGATCTATTCCTCTTTATTAACTTGATCAGCTTATTTGAGTCACTGGTCCTGATGCTGCTGCCCTGACTGATTGATGTAGTATGATTTGGGTAATTGTTGTAAATTAGCTCATAAATAAATGAATAAAGTGTAGTAGTCATCTGTACTTCAATTAACAGCAGTATATCAATTTTATCTGGGGTGTCTTCAGCTCAACACAAAAATGACAGAAGCTTATTTGAGCAATTATTACTAGTGTTCATCTGTTCTGCAAATAGTACCACACTTATTTAATACAACAGTCCAACACTAAATAAAGAAATAAAACCTTCCAAATGTGCAACATTCAAAGTTTTTACCGAAATATTTGACCATTGATGTTTTCTACAGGTCAAATAATTACAAAACTCTAAAAGCCTACTAAATAAGAAATTGTTTACACCAGACAGGTCATATTTTGAGGTAATGATGCATGTTAATTTAAAACAATCAATGCTTCTTACTTGGTGGAGATACTGTGGGTTTTTTCTATAAGGTTTTGCTGTCAGCGAGGTGATTAAGATTGAATGTTAGAACCAAATGCTTTCACTTTTCTTTTCCCATCCATCCCCATACACCAAAACTCATTAATTATTTTTAAAATGCATCAGTAAAATTGACTGTGTCCTTGTAATCTGAATGTGCTGATCATTTGCCAATACACAGTGCATCTGTACAGAAATCAATAACAATCTAAACAGCTTTGTTTTCTTTACATTTTTTTTTTTAATTTCCTTCTGTCATTTTTTTTTTCATCTCAATCTGCCATTTGTATCCTTCTTTGGCACTTATTTTTGCCACAGCAGTTGTTGGCAGACTGTTTGCTGTCGAACCCATCAGTTTCCATTCATTAAGACAAGATTCAGTCGTCTGCTCTTCTGACACCTTTTCAATTTGGACTGCTTCATGCAATTAAATTCAGTTGTGGGGAGGTAGCTTCTGAGCTGCATCTAGCTCTTGTGTTTTTCATCTACTCTAACTATACATCTTGTAAAGCTGAATAGGTGCCATGTAAGTCTTTGAGAGACTACAATAGCATTGTTCATTTCATAAAGGCCGTGTTACACTGCCACTACGTATAATGTGCGCATTGTCTGCAAATGAAATTTTGGTCTTTCGTGATACACGTGTGATATTTGTAATCCACAAATGGTTCTTGCTTTCGTCATTCTTCAATGGCTAAAAGGTCTTTATGTGAATTCGTTTTATAGCTGTTCAAAACTTTTGGTCAGTTGAGAATTTCACAGTTCATGCTGAGTTTACATAGTTTGTACTGAAATATTGTGTAAATTGTGTGTGATTTTTGCCAGATGGATAGGAAAATTTGTGGCTTTCCATTACCGTTCCACATAAAATATGTCCATGCTCATCTAACTGATCTTTCACACATGTACCATGATGTAGAACTTTTATACTGCACATTCGGCATACATATCACGATAAAATGACGTAATTGAGGCACGAATCACTATTGAATTGCAAATAAACAGCACAACAATTACGCACTGTTAATTAACGACACACGTATTGTGTGATGAGTTTATAAATCGGACGATCTTTCACCGCTCTATACTGAAGACTATACAGAGTGGGGGTCTCCCGCTTCTCCCTGTTCGGCTCGTTCGAGTGTAGGGGGTTGGGTCTCTTGTGGGGCAGTGTCTGGCACCGCACAAATGGTGAGTCACAGGAGAGGTCCTGGTACGATGGGCACAGATGTGACTCTATATACGTTCTAGGCTCTTCTTGTGGATCTCTCCAGCTCAGCTGGTGTCTAGCAGCTGACTTAGAACTGGTGCGGGGAAGAGGAACTTGACTGTTTAGTTGGGTGCTGACCATGGTGCGGAAACATGTTTTCCCAGTGCCCAGTGCTCTGGATTTCAAAGCAAAAACATTTAAGGAAGTGCGTGAAATTTTCATGTAAAAGATTCCAACTTTTCTCACTTTTTCCACATATATTCACGTATGACCAAGTTTCATCCATGCGGGAGTGTGACACTTTCTTAAAATACTCTCTTTTTTGTTTTTTTTGAATACTCGCCTTTGAATACTACTACAAACTCAATTCTTCAAATTCTTCAAAGATTAATACATGGTAAAACGGTAAATGGCATATACTGATATAGTGCTTTAAGACAACAGAAATCGATAGCTCTTAAAAATAAGGGTTTTGTTTTCCAGTTAACAACTCTATCAGTTCAAACATGGCAGAAGCCAACATGTGGTGCTAGCTGTCCATTCACGTGAAAAGATGGCAAGGATGCTGCTGGATTTCTCTGCATGAGCACAGATTTTTGCAGTAGTGTTGCTAAACATAGTTTGGAATTTACATTCTTAAAGCATTTATTTGATGTATTATAGACTATACTAGGTCTATCAAGACAAAAATGAGTAGCCAACAAGGTTTTATGAGCCAACCACCCCATGTTTGCCGGCAGTGCCAATTCAGTCTTCAGGGAAAAAAATCCAGAGAACAGCAGAGGTGTACTCAAATGGAAGAAAAGATGGCGAAAGTTTTTCCACACACTTGGATTATTCACTTCCTATTAAAACTACAGTACATCTGTAGGGAAGTGATGAAGGTCTAGCAAGGACTGGCTATTGCCTGAAAATGTGATTCAAGCCAACACCCAATGCATTTGTAGGAACAAACTACAAAGCAACACGCAGAACTAAATACATCTGAAAAATGCGATAAATATATTTAAACTCACATTTTAAAGTTGTAAAAAGAAAACACTAAATGCAGTCCAACAACTTTGAAAATTGCTTTCAGTTTTTTTTTCTTTTAGCTTTTTTATTTTTTAGAAAAACATAAAGTATTTTTGAGATGTGATTAAAAGTGCAGCCACACACACTCAAGAAAACACACAAGCAGACAAATATACAGAAAATGATATTTCTGACCACACTGGGAATTCAGCAGTGACTAGCCGCCAATATGACAGACTGTAGTGAGACTCCCAGGGTAGAAGGGCAGCTTGTGACCACAGGAAGACTCTGTGACTTGATTTCTTCATCAGCAGGTGTGAGGGTCCTCTGACACACCAACACATGCAGTCTGTTTGCACACATGACAACACAAACAGTATGTCTGATATATGTAAACACATCAACACATGCACACAAAGAAACACAAACTTGCATGTTTGACCCCATGTGAGTGAAAGTATGGAACCTCATGTATAAGTTACAGGTGAAGCCAAATCCTTCAGCGGCCTTATGAGAAGTTGGCTTTGCAGTTGAGCACATACATTTCTGCCTTCCTGTGTGCAATTCAGACAACCGTTACTCCAACCCCTCGTTTATGTTTAGAATATAGATATATTGCCATAAACTTTTACAGCCCTCTGTTTCTGTTATACATTTACAAGAGTAGAACTGTCCACGAGTTTTTGATGTTGTATTTCGTTGGCTCGGTTTGCATTCAATTGGACTAGCAACAAACATTTTTTGACTCCAAAAAAGTAATTGAACTTAATCAAATCTCAGATCAAGACTGAATCAAATTTAGCTCAGTCATGTCAGAAATCAAGCTTACTTCCATGGAATGAATTCCTAAATGTATTCTTGTGTCTATTCTCTGTTGGCTAACTGGATGTCTGCATGCACTTCTGTATGTCTAACCTCGAGAACTGACCTGTCACATCATCTTTTTCCCTCTCCTGTGGTCTCCCTGTCACAGTCAGAATAGGAAGTGATGAGTGGCACAGTGTCTCCCTCAAGTAAACAGTAAAAGCATGCATTATGGATTGTCATGTTGGTATATAACACATGGTGACCTTTTGGATCACTGGGATGTCCAATAAAAACTTCCCCAGAAAAAGAATCACTCCAAAAAGAAAACATTGCACTTGAACACAGGTCCTCCAAGAAAGTGTTTTCTTCTATTTTTTATTTATTTTTTTATTAGAAAAGCTGGTAACCAGTGAAACATATGTGGTCTACTGAAGAACTGGCATCTGATTGGTCAGTTTGTAACTTAAATAACTTGAACAACAGAAAATATATAATGAAAAAAAATAGGCTTAGCAAGAACATGTTGAAAAGCAATACCAGAGCAAGAATTGTAATTCTAACAATCATAATGATTGAGTATAAAGCTGTCTATTTCTCAATAGAAGACTTTGGGATTTATATACTATCTATATACCGTCTATAGTCTACTCTTTCTGCCTGAACAATTATGAAAAATCAGTACCTGGCTAAGAAGGACATCTAAATGTTATAAAAAAATGTTTCTTCGGTGTCGTGAAACAATGAACAAGCAAAAAAAGTTGCCTGCATGCCTGTATATATGTGTTAGAAATGTTCCTCTGTGCCTCTGAATGCAAACCCAAGGACAGGATGCCCCAAAGCAATGGACAACCCATGTGTCCGGGGTACATGTGAGTCACATTTTGTGGTATGAGCTTTAACATTTCCTTATTTTTAGTTGTTCATCTGCATTAAAAAAGTATTTATGTTTTAATTGTTGTATATTTATCAAAACTTCAAAAGTAATGCTGTAGGTTTTTAAGATTGGTAATTTGGAGAACATGCAACATGATTTGAACTTGATGCAACAGCCAAAAACCTGAAATGTTGCTAAATTTCGAAACTAAAGATAAAAGTCAGATTCAATAGATTTCAACAGTTCACAGCAAAAAGCACAACAATTCTTGGGTTTAAAAAATGAATGCAAAGGGCTTTCTGTTTAGAATGAAACTTGGGGAACCCATCAGGGCTGACAAAAATGAATTCTGCTTTTCAATTTAAATGTGCTTGGAGCTAACAGAGAAATGGTCATTTAATTCAGGCGAGGCGGCTGGCATATTTACTTACAACTACTTTAGTGTTAGAAACATTGTAGGTCACATAGAGAAAACCCAGTGGTTCTGAGTCAACAGTTTAAGCAGGAATTAAAAAACTGTTTACGTTTTGGATGTTTGAATGAGACAGACAGAGACAGACAAAAAAAAATTCCAACACAATGCAGTGTGCATTTTGCTTTTTTTTTTTAGAAGAATTTGGGGAACTTTCTCTAAAGCCTCTTGTGCACTGTTAGAAATTGAATCAAAAATGGTTTGCCTGTGCGTTTGCTTTTTGACATATCTCTAATTTGGTTTTGACTTATGGCAGCGGAGAGGTTAGCTTTGTTCTGACTTTAATAGAGAAGACTCTGGGATCTGACAATGACTTGAACAAGCACTTCTCTTTTCCTCTCTTCCTCCCTTCAGCTTCACTTTACATCCCAGAATGACCTTTATGAATAATGAGGAGCTCCTGGGTAACCGTGACAACGGGTCTACTTTAAAGGTGGCAAACAGACACTGCAATAAAGCAATTCAACACCTGACAAGGAAGTAGGGTGTGTTTGCTTCGTCTCCCGAAAAGCAGAATGAAAATCTCCTGATTAACGCTGACAATCGGAACAGCGCACTGTGCAAGTACATTATTAATAAACTTATATAAAGCCTTAGCTGGCTTTTACAATCATGAAGAGAAAGTGGAATGCAAGAATGAACTGAGGGATGACAGCAAGGTTAAAACATAGTTTTGCATGCTTGCAAGTAATTTATGTGCTTCACTTGTCCTATTTAGAGGCTGTAATTTTGTGAGTGTACTAATTGGCTTACTGTTTTTTTTTATGAGTATGGGAGGATATTTCAGTTTGTACAAACTTCATAATTAATAACCCACAACATTTTAATGGATTACAGGGCATCCAGAACCAAATGCTACTGGAATTAACACGTGTGAAAAGTGGGATTTAAAATACAATATGCAAATATTAAGAGCAAGACGCAGATCATAGACCTACACATACAAAATGTGTGTGTGCTGGATAATATGTATCTAATATAACAACTAAAATAAACATGCATACATATAGAGTGCTATTTTCTGTATGGAAAACTATTTGAATCTTCAGCCTGTATTTGTTTTTGAGAACTGCAATAGTTACCCAACTATACCTGTTCACGACCAGCTGGCGCCCTCTCACAGCCACACACTTTACCCCAGTAGCTAAACAAAGATGCTCATAAAAAATGACTTGTCATAATTTATATTATTGACAGTAAACAATTTGTTGACACATATATTTTTCATTGATGGGTTTGATATGTTGTTATCCTCACAGCATAGCTGCTTCGGTCATTTTGTGTTTACTGTTATAATTTTTACCCACAATACCATTGTGGCTATTAAGCATGTTTTTGTTTCTTTGACTTTTTCTGAAACACATTTTATGACTTGGCCAATTGTGCTGTTTTGATAACATTAAAAGTGGGTTGTGCTGCAGAAATGTAAACATGGAATAAAAGGTGGCGATGAAATAAAGTTTGATGATTCACCGGATGTCAGGCTCTGTTTTTTTTTTTTTCTTTTTTTTTTACGGTGGCCCTGAAGTGCAAATCACACCAAGAAAAACACAAAAATGTTAAAGATCACAACGACAATTGTGACAAAACATGACAAAACGTGACAAAAACAAAGCAAAAGAATGAAAAAACATCATTTCAATCTATAGTAAATATATTCCATCTTCTTTGTCTGATTTGGATTCACTCTCTTGTATTTTCAGAACAAGTGTGCACTTAAATCCTCATTTGAAAGCTCAGTCTGTGATGCAAGGAAATTGAGCTGATGACATTCCCACCACAGCATTTTTTCTCTCCGATACATCTGGATATATTCAGAATGAAGTTCCATACAAATTGTTGTTGAATTTGAAAGAAATACTTTAAAAAAGTGTATAAAAGTAATTGTATTTGGACAAATGTGTATATGCGGAGACAGTTGCCAAATGTAGTAAGCTCATGTGCCAGCACAATGGGTACAACTCCCCTGGTGTCCAATGACCAGGTTGTGAATCATTGATCTGAGCAAATCAATAGTCAGCCCGTCCATCTCTCATCCACACTCAGTAGGTCACCATCTGTGTGTAAGCCCTTATCCTGTCCGAAAACTACACATAAGCCCAAAAGCACACACCAGGTGGCTGCCATCTGGGTTTCACCGCTTAACACACAGTATGGTTCTGTGTGTAGGAAAGTGTTGTATCTGAGCATGAATTTGTGAAATACGGAGTGACTATTAAATGCTACATTTGTGGGAGTGTACAGTCACTGTGCTGTCAGCCTTGAAATGAAGGTGCACAGTGTGATTTTACAGCGAGGCGAGTGTCTATAAATTTGCACGTAATCAGTTACCAAATCTTAATTGGAGTTGCTGGCTGGAGCTGAGGAAGGTGGGGTAATAAAACATGGGTATCGGGGGTGTTTGTTGTTTTGACTCCCCATTTTCAGGAAGGTTGACTGTTGGGAAGACTCCATGTTTTACAATGAGCGGGAATACATAGAAGTGTTGCTGCACTGATGTTCTTGATACTTCTTAACTAGCTCTTTTACACACTCAGTTATCGCATTGCTCTAAAGATCAGGGATATTTGGGTTGCACTATACATATATAAACAGGAGCAAAGTTTTCAAAATGATCATTCTGATATTCCAGGCATTTTGGCTGTTTAGATGTAATAGTGATTGAGTGTCACATGAAAGTTATTTATGAAATATACAATTGTCTGAGTTTATTAGATTTGGTTAACAACTGTAAAGCTAAAACAAAACAAATATATATGTACACATATATATACACATATATATGTTTTTCAGCCAACACAAAATTGACTTGGGAAAAATAAGCATTTGGCAATCACTGATTCTGTCCAACTTAAAAAGACAAAAAGTCAGTAAAGTTCATCAAAGATAAACTTCAACCATGAGAAACAGAATCCAGGAAATCACATTGACTATTTTTCTAAGAATTCATTTTTGTAATCGTTCAGGAAAAAAAAGAATTTGGTTAATAACAAAATTTCACCTCAGTACTTTTTAATCTAACTCTGATCGTCAATGGTCGATTTTCATTAGGTTTGAACACACTGTCGCTGTTATTTTGGCCAATCCTTCTAAGCAGATCTTCTCAAAAGCTGTGATGTTTTATGGCTGTTGATGGACAACAAGCAGGTTCTACTCACTCCAAAGATTCTCCATTGGGTTGAGCTCCAAAGTCTAGCTAATATAATTGTCCTGCTGAAAGATCCAGGTACCTTCAATCCTCAATACTTTCACTGATGGAAGGTCTTTGTCCAAAACCTCACCATACTTGGGCTTAGATCAACACAAAAGCAGTCCTAAATCATGCTGCCTCCACTGCCATGCCTTACAATTTATGTATTTGTAAATATTAGGCAGAAACCCCCCCCCCCCCCCCCCCCCCCCCCCCCCCACACACACACACACACACACACACATACACACACACATACACACACACACACACATACACACACACAAATAAATCTAATTTTGTGACAAACATAGCACAAACAAATACAAATATCTTTTGAAGATAACTTTTTGGATGGTTATGTTTTGAGATCAAACATACTAACAAACTAACAAAATCTGTCTCTGTGTTCGGTATGTTACTTTAATTCACTAGTTTTTTTTGCCTTTTTTAAACAATCAATTTTTTCCCAGTACACATTTAATACTTTGTAGGGCCAACATCCTGGAACACAAACCTTTAATGCTTTTGTGTCAAGTCCAAGAATGACAGGGGAGCAACTTGCTTATCTTTTCTTTACAAATATCTATCACAGAATTTATTCATTCTTACAGTTTTGGGAAAAGTTTCCACAATAAATTGGTTTTAACAGCCTTTCTAAATAAAAAGTCCAACAAACCATTTACAGTTTTTCGTATTTACAGAACGATCAGCTGATAAGTTGGCTTATTTAATCAGATAAGGCAAAAATAATTTTGTCCAGCATTGTTGTTTAGCTTTATCTGCACTGATTTAATGTGTTTGTGTATGTGCAGATGCGACACATACGGATAAGCACTGTATTGTATGAACACAACATCTGGCAATAGCAGGAATTTCATGCATATTCTTATGAATCGTGTTTGGAACGTTCTTATCTGCAGCATCCATAACTGCCACATCCACAAAACACACGGCCTTATGCATTCTTCAGAGCGTAATTTGAAGGTGTTTGGTTCAGTGCATATACAGTATATACATGAATACATCATCCATGTATATCCTATTAAGTACATGTCCATGCACAGTATATCTTTGCAGGCTGTGTTCCAACTTCCCAAACAGTGCTACCTGCTATCAGAGTAGCAGTTATAGAGGCTGCACACTGGAGCAGTAAAGTAAACATGCAGTGAACTACTCCTAGTCCCTTGGTAAAAGAAGCACCAGCCATACATCACGAACGAGAAAGTGACCTGGAAAAAAGGGCGGAAAAAACACGTTTTTTTTTTTTAATACAATGGTTTAAAAAATATGAACCTCTGAAACTGAAAGAATGAAACTTTCTTCTGACAAATTCTTAAGCCTTCATATACATTTATAAGAGGCTGCAAAAAATACACATTTATTTCATTAACAGCAATGCAAGAATTTCCCTGTTCTTACCATTATACAAAGTAAAATATTTATTTCATCCTGAGCTTGTTTTGTGTGTTTTAGCCATAACTCTGGATTTAGTCAGACTTAACTTTTTCTAGTGATTCACCTCAGAAAAATTTGAGTACTTTTAACGATTAATATATACAGCTCCTGAAGGGACCTCAAAGTCAACAAAAAAAAAATATTGGTTCATAATGTGCACCAGATATTAACTGTTGCACTTAAGAATATATATATATATATATATATATATTTCTTTTTTATATTTACTTCAGTGTCCCTTTAGGGGCTCCAAATTGATGCAACCAAAGGGGAAAACATAATAATTTTAGGCTCACATAATACAACTGTGATTTCTAAAATACACTTAATTTTATTAATCAGGGCAGTTTTTTATGGCAGTATGTTTTGGGCAATATGACGAGTTATACAACTCCTTAAAAAACTCTTATTATAAAGACTGTACATGCGTTCCTGATAAAAAAAGAAAATACATTATAAATATATATGTTATTATAAATACAAATAACACAAAAAGCACCTAATTGTTTGTGATTTGTTATCTCTCACTCAGTCACATTCACACCAGGTTTTCAGTCTTTATCACTTAAAGCTATTTCAGTGAATTCATCCTTTGTGCATTTAAGTTTACAGTCTTCAGTTAGTGAGTTTCAGGTGATCAGTTTTAACACCCAGTTAAACATTTGTTTGAGTCAAACACTCAAAATCTTGTTTGAGTTTAATGGAATCAAAGAGGAAAAACAATTGAAAATTTTCTAACATCTGTTTTAGCATAAAAATTAAACACAAAAACATTGAATGACAATTCAGTTATGTTTATTTGAATAAGAGCTCAAGAGACACTTTTGAACAAGAAATATAACTGAAATTAAAGGAAAGATTTACAGTTTCATACTGTAAAATAAAGTTTTTTCAAGAATTAGCTGCAGATACTTGGTATGCAGGCTTGAAAAGTTTTCATCTTAACAAATCAATTATAACTCCTGATCTAAAATGGGATTTATTTTTCTTTCAGAGGCGTTATGATTGATAAGCATTCTATTTAAGTTAACAGCTAAATGAATCGCTTGGCATTTGCGTGTTAATTTACTTTTCTTTTCTGCACCCACTTCTACACACATCACATTCTTGCCAGCAGTTTATTACATATACAACAGTGGCAACATAATGGAGAACATTATTCTTTATGTGTTTTTTTTTAAAGCTATTTTCATAAAATGACTGTTAAACTATTGGGATAAAAACAGGACTTTAGTAATGAGAAAATCACTCTCTGCTGCCAGCAATTGTTAAAAAGAACAATCACTCACAATACATCACTCTGATCTTTATAACGGCACTAACAGTGTGTTAACAGTGCAGTGTTTATGTGTATCTAAGTCTCTGTCATCTTTGACAAAGTCTCATTTTGTTAAAGCTTACAGTTCTTTCTTCATCACACTTTCCTGTTTTCTGCCTAACTGTTTTTTGAAAGCCCAATCTGTCTCTTTCCAACACTTACGCTTGTGAACTGCTTTTCTTCAGAGTCTGGAAAGCTTAAGTCATACAAATGTAGTGGATAAGTGTTTCAAATAAAAATGATTTACAATATTACATTCCAGTTTGTCTCTGACACACATAAAGTTGTACAGTATTGGAGCGGCAGTGGTGCAGCGGTAGGCCAGTCGAGCTCTGATCGTGAGATTGCAGGTTCGATACCCGCCTTGCACGCCCATCGAAGGGTCCTTGGGTAAAACACTGAACCCCACATTGCTCCTGGTGGAAGACTGGTGCCAGTGCTCAGCAGCTGAGCCACCATCAGTGTGTTAATGGATGAATGATTGTAAAGCGCTTGGGGTCTTGAAGTAGGTAAAAAAGCATCATACAAGTGTTTACCATTTACACATGAAAAGCTTTTTATTTATACAGATCAGAAGAGTGTACTCAACTTACAAGAGACTTTAAAGAACTCTGTTTTAACTGAACAAAAAAGGTACAGTATTCTACCTTTGAATGACTTTTTTAAAATTTGAAATAAACACTCTGATCATCTTTTGATCTATTTTACAAGCGTTCCAGTGGTCTTTTTAATTATGATTATGCTGTTTTCATGCAAAAAAAAGTCATTTTCTAGGACACAGTAACTGCAGAGCTGCAGAAGTTCATTAGAAATTCAACTTTGAGTTGTATTCAGGATTGTTGGCCTGGAATGAGCCTGCCTTCATTTCCTATCATCTCTTTGTTCACACTCTCTCCCGCTACCACAACCTAACATTACTGTTGCAACTAAAACAGAGAGTAAAATCGGATGAAGGAAATGAATACGTATATTGATCTTTTTGTCTGCAAGTGGATGCATCAGAATGGAGCAAAGCAGGGAGCTTGCAGCCTGCCTATTATTGATTTTACGTAAAGACTACACGTTTTTTTTTCATGTTATCGCCTGCTCCTCACTCACAACAATTTGAATAGAGAAATACTCAGAAGTGCAGTTTCAAGCTTAATGTTCTTTATATTCTGCATTGTGAGCAAAATTGCACAAGAACATGTTAAAATACCAAAAACATGGTTTTTTTGAAGTAATTCTTTAAAATCTGAAAAGCCTTTTTTTTAAAATAGCAACACTCAGAGAACCATCAAAGATTTACTGATCAGAACATCAGACGACCCTTCTGTTTTTTCTCTAAAGTTTTTGTGTTCAGGATATATAAAAGAAAATACGGGAAGGTTGACAAGGATGGCTAAACTAGCTGGAGCTTTTAAAAACATTTCAGCTTGTGTGTGATGTTCCCAGGTTGCAACAGTAAAAGTGCATCAAAATGGAACCAGGGAACAGTAGTGAACCAAAGACTGGGTCATGGGCGGTCAGAGCTTAATGATGCATGTGGGGGGTGAAAGCGGACCTGTTTGATTGAATCCAAGTGACGGTCTTTCTAAGAAAGCTAAAAAAAAAAAAAAGATGAAGCTGTATGTGACAGAAGGGATTCCTCAGTGCATCAGTTTGAAGGGTCATCATATTTGCTGATCTTTTATGGTGTCCATGTTGACCAGTTTACATCCAGAAGGGCTATCAAGGACATGAAGGACATGAACAGTTTTAGGAAGTCATTTCACTTTTGAAACATTTACATTTCAAACCTAATTATACCTAATTGATACAAGCATTGTTCATGTGTCGCTAGGGCATTACAGTTTAATTCAATATTTACTTATTTCTTATGTGCATAAATTCAGTCATCAAAGTCTTGTGCTGGAACAAAAGAAAAAAAACATGTCAGCAATTGTCAAAGTTGTCACATAGATTGTTAAGCCCAGTGTAAACTTGATTTTTTTTCTGTGTATTCTGTGTGATTGCTTCATTCATTATGCTTCTGTTTATAGCTTTGATTGTGCAGAGCCTCAGAATTCAAAGCTGCATGAGACTTGAAAATTGTTCCTCGTTCACAATTATAAAAAATGTTCTCGGTAGGAAGGAGGAAGGAGATCCGACAACCAGGGTCCGCTACCAATTGTTGCCGAATTTGAACATTACAAGCAAAAGGAGCTGGTGAAGACCCCGAGATCACACCATGGCTGCGTTGAAGCCCTGATATTAATGGATATCAGCTCATCAGCAATCCACACCTCCATCTCGTTGAAGTTTATTTTTCTCCCCTCTCATGTTTCTATTGTTGTTTTTTCTTGTTTTTAACCCCCCACCCCCACCCCCATTTTAAATCAACCAAAGGCAACGCATCCTCGGTAAGTAGCTATTAATTTACTCACGGAATGGGCACGGGCGCTCACTTGGGCATGCACGTGCAATTCCGCACACACTCGCCAACATATCGCAAACACCTCACTTAAGCTCACACAGGATGTGCAACAGGCCCCTCACACAGTCAGGAAACTCACAAACGCAAACCGCTCTTCTGCACACTGGTCTGGCACATGGCATCATGGACACAGACAGATAGATACACATGAATTATTTAGCCTTACTCTCTCCCAGTCAGTGTAATCATGTCCAGTCCTAACATCTTTAGCTGGGCTGTAAAGTGTTTGTGTACGTATGTGCGTGGACTTGACTCTGGGCCAAAGAGGCTGAAAGTTTTCAACCATCTGAATGATCTAACAGTAGATCTAGTTTTATTGCAGGAGACCCGCTTATCTAAATCAGCTGATCATCTCCTGTGCTCCTCACAATTTCTATTCATCTACTCAGTGAGTTACAACTCCAAACAAAGAGGAGTTTGCTATTTTTTGAACGGATATGTTCAGAACAATAACTTTGGTATAACTAGTATCTTTGGGACAAATAAAGATGACTTCTCTTTCTTTCAGATTATTCATTTTACTTTCGGTTTTACTGTGATTCCACAATCCTTATAGGAGGAGACCTCAGTTTGATTCTGGATCTCAAAATTGACTGACTCAGCACAGCAGGACACCAGCGCACATGGCGATCTGCAAGTATTTTGAAGCAGTACATGGATGATCTTGGTCTCTGTGACGTTTGGCGCTCATGTCACCCAGACGCTAAAGGGTTCACTTTCTTCTCTTCAGTTTACAACTCACAGTCTCGCTTAGACTACTTATTAGTCAGTAAATCTCTTTCAAAAGATATTATGGATTCAAAAATTCATCAAATTATCACTACTGTTCATGCACCAGTTTCTGTAAATATTTTTAGAGAAATATCCACACCTTCAGGCTTAACCTGGAGATTGAATAGTTCTCTGTTAAAAGATCAAGAGTTTATTCAATTCTTTAAAAAAAGAGTGGGCAACCTTCTTAGAATTTAATGACATTCCTGATATTTTACCATGTGTTCTTTGGGAAACAGCAAAAGCAGTGATGAGAGAGAAAATCATTTCTTATTGAACCCATAAAAAACACAAGGAGAAACCTTTTTTATTCGCAATAGAAAATAAAATCAAAGATTTTGAGGCTGCTTTTGTTACTTTGGCACAAAAACAAATTCTGGGAGATCAGAAAAAATTAAAGCTTCAGTTAAATGACATCATCAATAAACAAATACAATTCCAAAGACAAAGACTTTGACTTGAAAGATTAAAAAACTCAAACTAATCTGAAAAAATTCTCACTAATCAGCTTAAAATTAATAAAGAAAAATCAACAATCACTTTTATTATGGAACAGACAGGGAATGTTACTCATGATCCAGTTAAATTTAATAACATGTTTAAGGGTTTTGATAAATATATACACACTCATACACACTGCAGGTCAATCCATCAGAGCAAAGTATTAATTCGTTTATTAATAATGTAACTCTACCCAGGCTAAATGAGAATCAAAGCTCGAATTTAGACTCACCGCTTTCATTGGCTGAACTTCATGAAGCTGTGTTCCTGATGCCCAACAACAAAGCTCCAGGGCCTGATGGCTTTCCTGCTGAGTTTTATAAGGAATTCGGGGAATGGCTGGCCCAATTTTTTATAAAATGGTTACATTTATCAACAACATCCAATTATTGCCACCTAACATGAATTCAGATAACATAATCCTCCTTCTCAAACAACAGAAAGACCCCACAATTCCTTCAAGCTATCACCCCATTTCTTTAATCAATGCAGATGTAAAAAAATATTTGCAAAGCACTAGCACAGAGATTAGAAAAAAAAATCACTTCTCATATAATTCACCATGATCAAACTGGATTAATCAAAGATAGACACTTGAGTAGCAATGTCCGCAGACTTGTTAACATAACAGACTTTGCCACTTAAAAACCAGGAAACGACCATATTCTAGCTGGATGTTGAAAAAGCATTTGACAGAGTAAACTGGCAGTTCCTCATTACTGCCCTCCATAAATTTGGGTTTAGGAAATCCTTTATTGATTGGATTAAAATGTTATATCAACACCCAAATGCACCAATCAGAACCAACAAACAGACTTCTGACAGGTTTTCTCTTGGAAGAAAGACCAGACAGGGTTGTCCACTCTCCCCCTCTCTTCTTGCCATATTTATTGAACCTCTGGCTACAAAAATAAGACAGAGTGAGAGCATTAAATGAATTAAAAGAAAACACAACATTCATAAAATTAGTCTCTATGCAGATTACATTAATTTTTCTATATAGTTCAAGTTCAGTGAGACAATAACAATTATGAAGGAATTCTCCTCCATCTCAGACTACTCAGTTAATGGGAACAAATCAGTTTTATTGTCACTAAGCAATAAAGCAGTGCAAATAATCGCAATACCTTTCAAATTAGGCAATATCAAATACCTAGGTATTTACTTAAAGCACAGAAATCTTTACAATAAAGCTTATTTCATAAGAAGCATGTCTGCCTGTATTTGCAAAGATTCAGGGTGGCTGGTACGGTGTATAAAGAAAAATAATATTCTTAGGGCTTAAAAAAGAATTCAGACTGCACTTTTCTTTACATATTTGTCTCTCTCACCAGTTTTACTGACTGAGTCACATCCAATATTTACTATGATCCCTCTCACACATTAATGTGGACCTTCCCGATCCAGAAATGACTCATCAGAGTTGTGCTTCATCTCGGTTATTAGGTACATCATAGATTTCAGTGTCAAAACAACACTTTAATACTGTTCTTCGTCTCTTGCTTGAGTTTCTGAAAGAACGCAGCAGAATGGCAATCTTGTGTTTTTTAATTACAGCCCTTAGTTATGTCTTTGGCTGCATTACATAATAGCGTGCCACGGCTCTGTTTGCTGGGGGGGGGGGGGGGGGGGGGGGGGGGGGCAGCTCACACACATCGCTTCTCATTAGAAACACTCCCGGGGCCTCATCAAAGATCTTCCTCCTTACTGCCACTTCCCTTCCTCGCTTCTTCCATAATGCACTGTTTTCCCAACACACTGCTCTCTACAGCTCATGGGCAAACACAGCAGCGAAAACATTCCTCCTCAGCTAACTTTTAACCACTTTGCTTCAAAAGGGGAAAGATTCACAGCGACTTCTTTTCGCTACAAGCGGTCACTTCTTTGCGAACCAAACATGGCTGTCAGACTTGAATGTTTGAACTTGTACAGGATCAAGCAAAACTCAGTGTTTGTATGTTGTTCTTGAAAAATTCAGGTTATCAAAAGCACTTCAGAAGAGTAAAGGTTTGGAAAAAAGACATTCCTTACCTTGGATTTCCTGGAAGAACTGCTTACTATGGGTTAATCACACTTAAAGGAAAACAAACTAATGAATTTTCATGTTACTATTAATAATATAAGAGTTTTAGTGCTCTACAGCTGATTTTATTAAACCCTAAAAGCCATTCTGTTATTACCAATCACACATGGACGATGGTGAACTCAAAGACAACTGAAAACCAGAAACCTGTTGTTCTAGAAATGTGGGCGGGACATGAAATTATTTCTTCTTGTATTTGCAACCCATTTTACTTTTAGTTTCATTAATTTTTGGAATATTTTAAAGCACAATAGCACATTTCAGCAACTTCTGATAAAAAAAGTATATTATCATAAAATGATTGAAGTATTTTTGGCAGTATAGAATAACATTGGGCATGCTCCATTTGAGTAACTGTGGTAAAAATAAACTGACCAAGTTGCCTTTTTCTCTCATACAAAAAACAAAACAATGACCTTTTCGACCACAATTAGAATTTAACAAGGAACCTAAAACGAAACGAACCTAAAACCAAAGTGAAAACCATTCATGCCCAGAGAGTATGCAATTGTTGTTTTTTGATTTTTCTTTTTTTTTTTTTTTTGTTTTTGTTTTTTTTTTTTTTTATTGCATTTGGCCAGTTGGCTTGCCTTAAGGTGAACTTCAACACAAAAAATGAAAAGAAAAAAAAAAGTCAAAGTTAGTTGTGAGCAAATGGAAAATGCAAAATAATATTGAGCTTTTTTTTTTGGTCCTTTCTCTCTGCTTCTTTATATTCATCCCGCGATTCTCAGCAAATTGCTCTGAGACTTATAAAGCTCCTCTAGCAGAGTCCCCACATGGGAACTGGCCCATGTCTACGATCTGTGCCTCATACACTTCGAACTTTAAGTGTGATGCCATCAGCTCAGCCAATTAAGCCTTTTGTTCCCCTGCAGTCCTACCTTCTTCTGCTAACACAAGTAATTGGAAATGAAAATAATGTATGTGGCTTTCCCAGGTGGCAGACGAGGAGTACTGTCTTCAGCTCTCCGTCTGCTGTTGGACATGTGGAGCTTTTTGATGTGTCGTTCATTTCTCATAAAGGATTTAAAAAATGATAGGAAACTCAAAAAAGTCAGTGTCCTAATAGTATAATGGTAATAAATACTTTGCCATCTAGACTTTTAATACAGTCAGGTGCTGTCACAAGTCCAATTATAAAGTTCCTGTCCTTTAGCCTTCTTCATTTAAAGATATGAATTTTAAAAAATAAATAAAATAAATATGGATTTTTACATTAACTCAAAGTTAAACGTACAATTATTAGACCCTGAAGAACAAAAAGAAATTGCTTGAAATTGGAAATTTCTTGTCAATTGCAAAACTCCCCACATTTTTCAAGCTTTGTTTTACTTTTCACTTTTATTGGGATTTAAATTATTCCTGAGATCTAAACAAGGAGAGGGCTTAGTATTGTTTTCTTAAACCACAGCCTTTGACCTGCAGTTTATTTGTTGCTGCTCTTCCTCTCTTCTCTTACACTGACTGACTGGCTAAGTAATTTTATGTTATAATTTATGGGTTATGTTGACTGGCTGTCTCAAAACAGAATTCCCTGTTGTTTGAACTTTGAACTCATTATGTTAGCCTCAGAAATTAAAAATACTTCCTGGCCCAAAGGATATGTCCATGTTGTTGGGCTTTCATTTCAAAATCGATGAGTGTTTAAATAAAATATGGGAACATTTTATGCAAACGCAAAACACCTTTTCAATAAGTACGCATTTACATTTTAAACTGCTCCACGATGATCATCATTAGCATTAGCAACATATTTCTATAGATGAAAAATTCGTCCTTCCTTCTGATTCAATTTAAGTTTGTGTCCTCCAGCAGAGAACTTGAGAAACCTGTGCAGCTTAGCTGTTTGTTGGACTACTTTATATATCTTGTAATAGGCACCAAAAACAAAGGTTTGTGGAAAAAATAATACCGACTACATTCAAGACTCAGCAATCCCTCCATTTACTTCTTTTGACATATTTTTACTCTGTTGCTCAAGCGCACCTCAAGCTGCAGACATCAGCGTCCAGGAGCGGAAGTCCTCAATCTGAACTGGATGTTTCCCCAAATTACTTGAAAAAAAATATTTAAACTGGTGACCCTAACAGTTAGTGCTTTCCCCATTTTTAGCTTTAAAAAAAGGTTTTGTTGAAACACTTTTGAACACTTTTGGGTTTAGATTTTAAAAGTTTATCATTTCCATTGGCGGCCAGTGTTGTCAGGCAGCATCTTGTCTGCAGCAAAGTTCTTCTCCTTTGTTTGAATGTCGTTTGTTTACATGGGTGAAACGGAGATACGGTGTGGAGGCCGGCTCTAGGATGACATCATGAAATGGGCGGCACCCACAAGGAGTGAAAGGCGGAGCCTCAGAGATGAAGTCATTTCACTTCTGGGTAGGATAAAGAGCTTGTGAAAATAACTATTTCATTAAAACAACATTCTTTAGTGTGCTAAAGGTAATATATTATCATATATATAGATACAATTTACTCTGAAAGAATTAGAATAACATGATATAGGTCCTTTCAGTACATTAAAGATTGAAAAATGAGAAGGGGATTCCTACAAAACTGTTCAATGAGTGTTGATCTCACATATATTTTATTACTTAAACACAGATAAGAGAATCTGGTCTTTTTGTAACGATCTTCATTTGGATTATAGTCATTGGAAATGTTCAGAATAATTCATTGGATTGTAAATAATTTATGCTTAATATCAAATCACAGGGATCATCAACAAATCTCTGTCCAACAACAATGACCTTGTGATTGATATTAAGGTGATTTCATACTGCAACAGTCATGTTGGTAACAGTCCTGCATGCTTAGCTAACATGTTATCATTTGTTGAAGTCTATCATTTCACAGCAGAACATCCCTGAAATGTCTCTGTTCAGCTTGAGATGCATTTCTTAATATTTAAGAGCTTGTTTTCTGGATAATTTTCTAAAATTTTAAAGGTTTAATTCTATAATTGACATATATAATTGGTTTTTTAATGTACAAAAAATAAAACTGTTTTTGAATGCAATGTTTGACTTGCCAGCACACAAACAGTTCTGTTCTTTTTTTCAAATTGTACTTCTTTGTCTGTGGGTGGGCTTATTGACGGGGCATGGTGTAACTCTGAGTTCTCTTCATTTTCTGCTTGGACTTAATAGAGACTATTTTGTCTTCCTCATGTCCAGCAGTGAGATATACGGTAAGTTCAAATAAATCACATGGTGCTCAAGTTTCACAAAGGCTCTCTGGCTGCTTTCAGTTCCTGTTCATCAACACAAGACTTCATCAACCATTTCTGAGTGCCTTTCTCTAGACTAAAATGTCAGAATGAACAACAATGATTCAAAAAAATATGAAACAATTGCTAAAAATGTAATTACCTAAAGACTAACCGATTTTTGGAGTCATTTTAGTTAGTTTCTTATCAATAGGGGTAAATGTGAATATTTCAAGTTCACAGGAAATTGAGTGAATTCTGAATGGATTCACATTTGTTTTCACTTCACTGTTTCTCCTCGTTACGGTTATATATGAAGTGAATGTGTCCAACGTTATTATCTTTATTTTGCTTGAAAACAAAATGTGGCTTGTGAACCATATAAAAAGCAAAACTAGCACAACAATCATAAATAAACAGGAGTGTTTCGAGTGGCAGAATCTGACCCATTTGTTCACTTAATTTCAGCACACGTGTTTTTTTTCTAAACAATGCACATCTGAATACAATCAGCCTCAAAGCAAATTTGTTTATCTTGCTTCTTGCATGCATCCCACTTGTTTGTTTTCTATTATTATTGATGGCTTTTCTCTTTTTTATTATAAGAACAAATTTAATTAGAGCTGACGGAATACAAATCAGAGTTCACCAAACAAACATTACAGTCCTCATAAAGGACTTGGTGACATAAAGGCAACAGTTTTAAATGTATTTCGAGTGAGTGGCAGGAAGGGAATTGCTTTAGATGTGTCTTTTAATTATTAGTTATTTTTAAAAGTACAGACAAAAAGATTCCAATAAAATATAAAAGCACATATATATATATATAAGCTCATTTTTCCTTAGGCACACTTTACTCTTCATTCAGATTCAGAACAAAACAAAGCATAAGATGAAGTCAGAGCTTAATCATGATGACAGTATCTGTTTTTGTGTTGTTTAAGAAAACTATAAACATTTTAAGTGCTTATTGACTAAGCACAAAACTGTATTCACAGGATACCTTAAAATAGCATTTAGAAAAAAAAAGATTTTAATGTTTGACAAAAAAACCTTTTCCAAAAAATTGTATTTTTACTTCCACATTATCAATAATGTTACTGTGTAAGAAATGAATGATTAATGCTGCCACAAACAAATCAGAAATGTTTTGCATTACTGTAAATATTCAATTTTGTGCAGGGTAGAGTTTGTGAGTGTATGTTTTTTCTATGACTGTGTAAATTTAAGCAGCAATGTGGAGGTACAGAGTCTCTGTTGCCGCCCAGCTGGCAATCACATCAGTCACCCAGACCAGTGCCAGCAGGACCCCCACAAGGGTCCACAATGCCAGAGAGCAAGGGGCAGAGGAGCACTGACAGTGCATGCTCCAGCCCAACCAGAAAAATAGTCCCGCTGTGCCAGGGGGCCGAGGCTCCACCCCAGAAATTCCACCCAGCCCCTGACGAACAGCCCACCACCACTTGGGAGTTCTGAGCACACCCCAGTTCCAGGCACTAGCCAGGGCCCCCCAAAGGGAAACAAACCCACAGGAGGTCCAGGAGAGGACAAGGCAGAAGCTGCCCATCCCCGCGCAGGAGGAGGACGCCCAAGAGAAGTAGGGGTCCCCAAAGAGCTCACCCACTGTTAGAATCTTGGTGAGGCCCAGCGCTAATGGACAAGGACCAGAACCAGCACCACAGGGACATGGATACCCCCAGACTCAGATTTGATCCCTGGCTCATGGTCATGCTAGAGAGCTCAAGGATCCCTCTCCCTGTGTTGAGAGAGGGCCGCCGCGCCCAAGGGACACGGCCACCACTACTGAGGCTCTGGCTTCCCCCACTGGGGGGTAACGTCTTTTTCTGTTTGAAAACTCAGAGTGTTATTTTAATTTGTTTTCTTTCAATAACTCTAGAGCTTCTTTGTTCCAAGACAAAATTATCTTTGCTTCTTCTCACAACAGTTGTTTTTGTTTTTGCTGCCTTGTCCTCTGTCTGCTCTGAAGGTCTGTCTGTTTAATAATTAGCTTCTGGCTGAGAGGTCAGAAAAGCCCCAGATGTAGATTGACCTGCAGTGGATAAACATGGAAAAAGCTAAAAACTAAAACAAACACTGTAGCACATCTTTAAAAAAATGTTTGACTGTGAAACTTAGAACAGAGCATTTTGTTGTAAAAACAACAGACTTTCCAACTTTCATACAAAGTTCTGACAAACCCCTGACCTTCTGTCTTTTCTGTTTCCAACATTTTCAATGACTTATTTATGCTTTCTTCACTTGACTTTCAATTACACAACTAGAAAAATAGAAACATGATGCACTATAAAATCTGGAAAGACTTTAAGGATTTTGATCAGATTTGTTTCATTGCCAGAATATGTGCACCCCCATTCAGATTTAATACATGCCAATCCTGATGAGCATCCAAATGAGAATTCTTCATTTCTATGTCACATCAAAACAAAGATAAATGTTGACATTCTACAACTGTACCAGAGCTTTTCTGAAGCAAAATCAAATGTGGACAACTTCAAGAACTAAATCCAGCAAAAGCTTAAAAAAAAGGTCCTGCTTCTCTTAATAAAGGCGTTTCCTTCAATATATTTATGTGCTTGAAATATATATTTTTAAAATGTTTAAATAAATACTGAGTCAGTTAATTGTTGAATTACAGTGATAGTTTTTCCATACAAATTGGATGAGTCTACTGGAAAATTTACATTTTCACTGTCAGTGCCTAAGCAGGCATCTCTTCTTGTAATCTATTGTGTCACATGATTGACTCTACAGCTAAATAAACACTAATTTTTACAGAGCTTTTAGTGGGAGTGATTTGAAGTCCCTCCTAAAACAGCCCCTAGCTGTCTAAGTCTTTGGCAGCAAAACTAAAGGCACGGTCGGGGGTCAGTCTGGTAGCTGTCCCCGACCTCCCCTCCTTCCTCATACAAACACTTATTAGGTTGGAGGGGGGTGTGCTTGCGGAATACTTCGAGGGGCCGAGCCACTTGGCAGTGGTCCCCCCTCTCCGCACAGTTTCGCCCCCTTCTCTTGGTTTTAAATGCACCTTAGACACGTAGGACCCTTGGTGGGGGGGTGCTGGGACATCACTGCCAGCAAGCAGGAGATGTCCTCCTAGTGCTCAACCCTCCAATTTTAACTGCACCGTAGACATTTAGGGCTCCTTGGCGAGAGGGTGATTGGACATCCCTGTAAGCAATCAGGAGATGTCCCCAGTGCCCTGCTCGCCAATTTTAACTGCACCCTTTATGACACACACCCTTCAACCACAAGAAACACACCTCAACATACACACACAAATACATTACACAAGGAAGATGGGAATACTGATCTTCTGTCCCCTACCCCATCCCCGGTGGGGGGAACAGGGCCTTCAGCGGTGGCGGCCTTGTCTCTTGGGTGTCGGCCTCCTGGGCCCGGCGGCCCCCTCCCCACGCAGGGAGAGGGATCCCTCAGTCCTCTGGCAAGTCCATGAGCGGGGGATCATATTCCATCTGAGCCGGGGGGGTGTCTGTGTCCTTGTGGTGCGGGTTCTGGTCCTTACCCTCGGGTGACGGGCCCCTTCTAAGTCACAACATAGGAGAGCCTGGTCAGGCTACGTACTCCTTCGGGGACCCCCACTTCTATTGGTCATCCCTCCTCTAGGTGGGGGTAGCCGACCCCTGCTGTGCTCTCTTCTGGATCTCCGCAACTGCCTGGAGCTTCGGAGCGGGTCTCCCTTGGGGGGTCCTGGCTCGTACCTGGGGCTGGGGTGGGGGGATGCTCAGAACTCCTGGGTGGTGGTGGGCGGCTTGTCTGGGGTGGTGGGGCTCTCGGGGGTGGGGCCCCGCGCTGGACCGCCCGGCGCGGTGGGGGGGCTGCTCTCCTGACTGGGCTGGGCCCTGCGCTCTGCGCTTCCGTACCTCACTGCGCTCGGGTGTTGGGGGCCCATGTGGTGGTCCTGCGGGCCCTGGTCTGGGTGCTTGGCCGGACTACCTGGCGGGCGGATCACCTCCATTGACCCCACAGTATGGGTGCGGGGGCGGGCCCTGGTCGGCGCTGCTGCCTCGGCGGGGGTCTTGGTGTGGGGATGTCTGGGAGCTCTCCCTCCTTTTTTTCTTTCCATTCCTTCATCCACTTCAGCTTAACATAACATTCACCTGAGCACAGGCGTCAGCTCACATTTGCACCTTCAAACAGTGTGCGTGTCAGAATGTAATGCTTTACATGTGTGGGTTGGTATGCACAAGTGTGCGTGTAAACTGGTTGTGGACAAGTTTGTGAACACTCTTGGAGCCGGCAGGTATGTTTGTAACAGCTGAGTGTGTGGACAGGCCCCGCCCATTTTAGACCAACACTCACTATTGTAATGGGTATAAGCTTCAGCATTTTGTTGCCTGTAGACTTAAAATTCTACTTTCTCCTTCCATTGGTCATCCTCTGGAATCTATACCACCCCCCCCCCTCCTCTCTTTTCCCCCTTTCTTTTTCCGTCCGGTCCAACAAAAAGAACACAAACAAAATTAATATTAATAAAGTTTCGTTGAAATTACAAAAGGGGCTTATACCAACATACATTTTGTGTTCCCAATGATTTATAACCCCCGATTGTGAGAGTAAAATCTGTCTAATGCAAGAGGCTCTCAGCTCATATCTGTTTGCTCAGCTGTTGGACAGGACAAGTTTTAAAAAAAAAAAAAAAAAAAAAAACTAAAGGCACGGCTTAATTCCACTCATGTCATTCTTAACCATAAGCTGTCTCAAAATGGAAGGTTTTAACTCTAATACCTTACAATTCTCCCTTTGTAATACCTCACAAAATCTTAAAATAGTTCCGACTTTACAAAAAGAGCTGAAACGGTTTGATGTAGACCTATTGTTGTTTTTATTCTTTTTAGTTTAAACGGAATGTTTTGGTAAATATTGGCATTAAATGAGGTGGAAACACAAAATCAACTGAAATCCTGAATAAAGCTTTGCAGCAGACCACTCAAAAGTCCACAAAGTTTAAAATGGTAATATTAATAACTCAGGACTAAAGCCAGCACAGGGATGGGGGGTCACATCAAAAATACCCTGACTGAATACGTTCACCAATCAGGACAGTTTCCATGCAATGCTTATCTCAGGCTATATTAGTCTCTGAATAACATATTCCAATTCATGAGGGTACATTTAGCTTTAGATGAGCTCCACATTAAAGGGACAAATGCAGTTCGTTACCCCGTTTCCTTCAAGTACACGTGTGTATCATGCTGCACAGAGTGCACTTTTGAGCATTACTATGTCTCTGAAACTCCTAAATAAGGCCTAATTTCTTTGTTTTTCATAGCATTAATGTATTTTTTATGCGGAATCCTTCTAACTTCAGAGAAGAAACAACCCAAGCATATCCTCTGAGTTCTCTATCTTCCTGCCAGTACTTGCTAAACAAGAGAAACTTTTCTTTTTTTTAGCTCTGCAGCTCTATTGAAATGATTGCATTGTTCTTCAATGAACAACTTCCACTTCTGTCTGTTAGTATAGTCTCTTGTTTTGCCGGAGCCTTAACCTTAGAATCATTTTTAAATAAAAGAAATATAAATATAAGGATGGTAGAATAGTTTATACCTTTACAAAATCATCCATGTGTTTGAATCTCTGCATTTAATGTGTCTCTAAAAGATAGAGATAAAACATTTCTACACTTTGAGTTCACACTGAAGGTGAAGTGAATAATTGTGGACACACTGCAGTTGACCAAAAAAAAAACAAAAATGTCTCAATAAAAGAACATACTTGTTCCAAATGGAAACTGGCCCGTATCAGAGATCAACAAAGACTCAATCTTGTTGTGTTAGAATCTATTAAAGGCCCACTTCAATGAAAATTGTAAACACCCTGTGACTTTGCTTGTTCATAACACATCTCCCAAATCATGGAGAGTGTGACCTTTTTTTTTATCTTAGGTCCATGCCCACTGTGTGAGACATAATCTAAAAAAAGAAAAAAAAAAAACCTGGACATCATAATGTACGATTTTCCGAATATTTTATTTTGTGTGATTGAAAACTAGACTCTATGAAGTTAAGGGATTTGGGGGAAAATTAGGTTTAATAGCCAAGTGTGGTGATTGGTTACCAAAAAAGTATGATGCTTTAGTTATTACAGGATAGCAGTGAGGGTTTATTGCTGTCTATAGACAACCACCTTTACTCCTTCAGAAAGACTGATTACTTCACAATGTGAACAGGATTTCTACAGGGATGGAGTCTGTCAAAGATGATGGAATTGAACCATCTGAGGAAAAAACTTGCCGTGTCTGATGGATTTAAACGGCTGGTCATTTAACTGTTTGACAGGCTTTTATGATTTTTTTCTAGACACTAAAGTAATGATCTTCCTCTCCCTCTGTCATAGTTTGAAGCCCGTTAGCTCTAAATTTACATTTCATGATGAGTCTCAGTGGAAATAAATCCAAGGGATCAAAAACTCAAGAGTGCAGTTGGAGTGCTTCACCAAAACACTTGGACTTGTTCCAATCTTTGATGCAACGACTTCAACAAAAACTTGTTTGTCAAAACTGGGCTAGGTAAGGACATCATTTTAACTTCTCTTACAGAAAAAAGTTTTCTCCTGACAAGAAAAACAAGAGTTTCTGTTCATAAAACAGTTTGAAATATAAACGATGCTTAAAAGTGGAGACTTAACCCAGAAACTGTTATCATCTCAGTGTTCACAAACTTCTTTCAGTTTACTTGCATTCAGATGTTTCATTTGATTTGAAGCTGATTTTAATAAACCAGCATTCAACAAAGAAGCACAAAATAAAGAAAACATTTCTGAATACAGAGTTATTCTTTGTATTAAAGTTTTTTCTTCACTAGTTGTTGTTTGTGTCCCCAATAAAACTTCAAGCAAAGAGAGATTAAAATGTATCCTATCAAATATACTGAGGGATGATTCATTAAATTGTATGGGCGTTTTACTCATATTCTGTCTTTTGCAAGTTCAAACAGCCAATATTCTTTGTTCAATGTTTACCATCTGGTCTGTGCTGATGCGAACTGGATTTAAACTGTGTCTGTGAACAAAAGGGTGCACATTAGTGCAAACACACAAAATGATAAATGGGTGAGTCTGAGTGAAGCTTTAACTCATTTTCCAGCGATGAAACCAGTGGTCTTTCAGAAAGAAAACAATAATCAGTGTACTGGAATAACAATCTGAGTAACGCTCTGGTCACAACCCTTTTCTTCAGCTTCAAAAGCCCACGGCTGAAATTTTAAATGAAGATGCATACATAGAAAAACACATTTTCAAAAATGTGCTTTGCAAAGATTTGGAGGTGTTAAACACGTTTTTTTTTTGTTTGTTCTTTGCTTAGAATCATCACTAAATGCTGCTTGGAAGCTGACTCTCAAAGGAATCTCCTAAGAGCTTCTGCCACTTTCTGAACTAAAATAATTCTCATAAAATGAAAAGATTTATGAGTCAAAGTTAAGACTTCTACCTTCAGAATCCTGCCACTGAGACAGCAGTTCAAATAGCCACAATGGAGCAGTGTTTAATGAATTATGCAGCAAGGACAAGCCAAAGAATTTTGTACATTTTTTTCCTGTGTAATCTGAAGAAAACCAATAAATTCAGTGGGGGCTACATATAAAAAAATATATAATTCTCTCTTGTAGTATCACATAATTGTACACTTTGGAGAAAGCTAAGTTTGTCATTCCATAGAGGGCAATGAAAACAGAAAGGCCTGTGCTGAAAAAGTTGGCTTTCATCCATGAGGGCACAAGCTTCTCTGTTGGTAAAAAGACACAGCTAAAGGTCAGTGATCCAGACATAAAACCTGAGCTGTATTTACTTTTTGACATGTGCCACTGGATTGTTAGAAGAAGTAATCCTAATCCTGCCGTTGGTTTTAATGATAGCCAGGAAAAGTATTTTTGTGCCTCCCCAAAAATTCTCTCCACAGTTTCACAGACACTGTACTGTTCCAACAAATGTTAATTCCTTATGAATAAAGGGAGATCATTTGCTTGAATTGTCCTTTGGTGTCCTTTACTGCAGCCTATCATTACAAATGGATCCACAGCTGATTGTGTTTTGATGAGCGGGAGCCGTGTTAACCGGCAGCATCTGTCACTCACATTAACTGTGATAAAAACTGGGCTGCTGATTGTTCCCACGTCACGTACAGAACGGAAACATCAAACGGGTTTAATGCATCGCTGTTGTTGTATTTGAGCAGCCTTTAAAATTAATGGAAGCCATTAGGGAAACTAACATGTCATGAAAATATGTCCTCTCAATGTCTGTTGGAATTGCAGATAAGTACACTTAAGGTGATCTATCTACATAAGTGCAATTTATTATATACTTTCTGTACTTTTAAAATCAATCACTATGGTTAGGCGCACACCATACAGTATAATCGGTGGAGGATGAAATTCTGAGTCAAGTGTTTACAAATGTAGTCGTGTCACTGGCAGTGAAAGATGATGATGATCATAGTATTGCATATGCTGTATTAAAAGAACAACAATGTACCATTTCAGGATTAGGACTGATAAGTGGAAAGATGAGACATAATTGTTCAGAGATCACCAAAAAAAACTACTACATTATTAAATTCACAAAGAACTTAATGTAGCCTGTTACACAGCGTAACAAAACTAAATGCTGCTGCATACTTCCAAAATATAGTTAAGTATGGTGGCCCTGAAGTGCAAATCACACCAACATATCACTCAATGCAAAAACATCTTAAAGTTCCACGCCAACCATATTTTTTTCTTTTGTAAAATAGTTTTCCAGTAGTCTTTTAGTCATGAATTAACAAAACAAGACATTTTAAGCCATTCTATGCCCAGCTGCAGTAGCTCATTAGAAATAGAGTTCTGGTTTGTGGGCGGGACTATTGACTCGGAACAACCTCGCCCCCTCCCCGTCACTGAGAGCTCTGTCGTGTAGAAATTCCGGATTGGACTCTGTGTTGTGTGTTATGTGACCGGGTGTTGTTTGTTTTCACGAGCAGACGTGCAAACACACTGCTGAGGCAGGCTTTAAGAGGAAGTCAGGATTTGTGCATCACAGACAAAGCGGTGCCTCAGAGAGCGAGCAGTTTTACTTCCGGGTGTGAAAAGTGTTCACAAAATTAACTCAAATTTAACGAATTATTTGTTCTTTAGTGTGGCAAGGGTAATATGTGATCATATTCCCATATATTGTTTTCACTATGGAAAATGGAAAAAGCCTTTTAGATTTTTTTCAAATGCATTGTCAATGTCTGCACGCTAATAAAAATTCTAGGATAGAGCAGATGCAATATCGCTTAACGTAAGATTAATTTGTGTTTAAAGGTTGGACAAACTTCATCGTCCAATTAGCAATGTCCCATCATCTCTGCCCCTCCGTATTCTGTAAAAAAGGAACTGTTTGGAAAACAAAAATATTTTCCAGAAATCAAAAAAAAACAGAAAAGTTAGGTACTATGGTACATTCATAATTGGATGATGACGTTGGTCCATCCTTTCCACCAAAAGTTATTTAGCACAAAGATACTGGATATTATTATCCAATCAGCAATGTCTTATAGTACCAACATAGTACCACATTTTTTCTGGGAAAGAAACCATAAAAACATAAACGACAAATCAGTGAATATCTTTTTATCAGACTGAAACGACACAATCCACCTGTCTTCTAAATGTGTTTGTTACAGCTCCAGTAACAGGATCTGGAACAAACTCCTGACCAGTGTTTGCTGTATCCAGTGCTAGAGTTGCTCTTCACTGCTCTTCACTGCTCAGGAAGAAAGAAGGGCCATCCTTAGTGGAATGTATTTTGTATTTAGAGACACTAAAGATGCATGAAAAAAGAGAAAGTTACGCCATTTTTTCTGAAATTAGAAATATGGAAAACAATGTTAAAATGCTGGCCTGCTTTCCTTACAGGTTTTGAGGTTCAAGGATGGCTAAAAGCAACAGAAGGTAAAAGTGAAGCTCAGGTTTTGGATATGTCTGTACAGTAGCTTTTCCACAAATTCATAAATAAACTATTTATCTAAAATTCTAAGGCTGTGGTTGTGTTACTTAACGAATGCCTGTTTCATGTAGATGTTTATTCAGATTTGAAAGTACACTTCATATAATTACATTATTGTAGTCATTAAGTAAATGGACTAAAATGTCTTGAAAGGTGCAAACAAGCTTCAAGGTACCCCGAGTGCTCACTCTGGTTAAATTAACATTTTACTCAAAAGTCTATTTAGAGGGGAGGAGCAGCCTCAGTCTTTGCATTTATGTGGGGTTTAATGGATTACAATATCATTGTCAAAAATGACCACCAGTTGCTGCATTGGGATTTGAAAAAAGTAACCTAACAACAATCAGAAACAAAGCCTCAGAAACATGTTTGATGTAACACTCAAGACTCACCTGTTTGATGGTGTTTAAATGAGAATAAAAGACATGTCTGTCATTCAGCTTTAAATATTTATCACACCCATGTTGTTTTAATTCAAGACCCTCACTTTGACACCTTTTACACTGAGAAGTGTCAAGTGCTGCTCTTTAATAACTCCTAAAGTAATACTTTTGCTGGTTAAAATTTGGATCTAATTAAATGAACACTTCTGACTTTTTAACCTTAGAAAATCACAAGATAAAAACTCCTCCTCTCTAAGAGAATCTGATTTTTTTTTGATCAGATTAATTTAACAGCACTAATTTTAATCCAAATTTAATCCAATCCAGCATCAATTTCTGGATCCAATTATAAAACGTAATGAATGAATGAATGAATGAATGAATGAATGAATGAGTGGATGAGTGAATGAATGAATGATTTAATGGTTTTTAGGGATGTAAAATTAAATTAACTAAATTGTCCATAAATTGAAAGTTGCATGTTGAAATTTGAGTTATAGCGTCATTTTTGATTAAACTTTTTTTTTTCTTAAATAAGCCTACTTTTATTTGGAATCAAAGTATATGAATCCTGGTTATAATCTATAGATTTTTTTTTTTTATTTTAAACTTTATAAACTCGTAGCATCTCCCAGACTGTTTATTTTACATTGTTGTTCATCACTCGCTTTTTTTGTTCTACTGTTATTGTTTTGTGAGAGTGTTTACTTTTATTTGCACTGTGAGTCTTTGTTTGGCTTTTTTTTTTTTTTTTTTACTAGTTTTGACTTCGATTTTTTTATGTTGCCTATTTTCTTTAACTTTTTTATTTTCCTTGTCTTAGTTTTTTTTTTGTTTGTTTTGTTTTCTTTATCCATTAGGACATTCAGATTAACACTCTTCTGATTGTAAGGATGTAAAACCTTTAACAGATCCGCATATCTTATGCTATTGATGGCTTGAACATTTAGATCCTGCAAAGCAGTAATGCTACTAAATTCGTTTAAAAAACATTACACATTTTAAATGTTTCATAAAAAAAAAAAAAAAGGAAAACCATTTTTTCCCTCAAGGTTAAGACGTTATTCTAAAAATATTCAATACATTTGTTGTTTAGGTTAATTTGTATCCAAAGAAAATATTTTGAATACTTTGTCTGAAAATGTTTTTGCAATTTAATTTTAGTGGTAAAAAATACAACTCTCCTATACTGTGCTGAAATAATGAATGCTACGTATTACTATTGTTTTGAATAATTATTGCAATCAAAACTTTGTAGTGTGTGATTAGAAAAAGAAAAATGCATGCTAACTTAGTTCTGTATCTTTCATTGAACCATTAAAAATTATGTGTTGGTAACTGTACTATAATTGTTTATTAAGAACAATTATCACAAAACAAAAACAAGAGCGAAAATAAAATGAAAGAAAACAAATTATCATTCTGTTAAAATCTGTGACAAATAAAATGCTAATTAAAACATGAAATAGGCTTTTTTTCAAAGCTGATTACATTGAACTGCTCTGAGATTATTCATTTGCAGGATTCCAATTTAACTAAAAAATAAAACGAATGTCTGTCGATGCAAGTTCCTGTTAAATGTTTGTTATTCCCACGTCACACAGTTTAACATCAAATAGAACTTCCAACAGAAGAGATGAGTGGGTAAATATTTATATTTGCATACATGATTATTTTGTTGCTTGAATACAACATGAGCCCATTTAAGATGGAATATTAAACAAAATATTTGGAAAATAAAATAAGGGTTTCAATGGAAATGTGACAAAACTTTAAATAACTTTACTGCCATTAATCTAAAGCTGTGCTGTGTTTGGCCAACAGGACACTATAAAGCAAGACCTGAAAGCCAACATGATGGCAGAAAATGAATGTCTATGCGACAAAGGTTTTGATTTTGTAAAATAATAGGCAGGTTAGGGGTGGTTTATCAAAGATAAACATTTTAAGCTGCTTGCATTATTGCAGAATGGACAAGAAAACCTGCCAACAGTGATGTGCAACTCCAGGCCTCAAGGGCCGCATTCCTGCATGTGTTCCAACATCCCGTGCTGTGGTATGTTCTAATTGGCTGGTCACAACTGAATCAGATAATTAGTCGTGAGTAAGGCTTGGATATCTGGAAATCATGCAGACACACCGGGTCTCGAGGCCTGAAGTTGTCCATTTCTGATCTTGATTAACAAGTTTAATTCTTGTATACTGCACAGCCACTGTATCGGTCATTTTAGTGACTGCAGAGATTAAAAAAATAGGATACTGGGAACATTTTAAAATATTAAAAGCGGTTTTAAAGGTTTTCATGTAAGGCTTTACTGATTTTACAACATGCTTGTGCCTAGACAGAATGATTCTCTACATAGGATCCATTCAAACAATGGTGGTACAATGGCAACGGAAACCAACAGACAGAACAGCACAAAAAACCAGCAAGACTGGATGGAACATGACAAATGTGCTTAAAATCATGACGATTTATATGTAATACACAGCAATGGAGATGATCAACAAACATAAAAGCACATCACTAACAGTTTATATGGACTTACTTGAGATGAGTTGAAATAAGAAGCAGTAACTTGTGGTCAAGTTTATATGAATAAATGCATTATGAGCATTGCATAAGCATTACAGTTCATCTATGTGATGATTAGAGGTGACTACTCTAAAGATGCCCATCTCTAAATGAAATATCAAGAATTTATGTACCTACATTGAACCTTGTATGATACTCACACAACACTCAAAAATGTGTAGAATTCACATCAATGTGCTTTTTGTCTTTCAACATCAATGTGACATTTACATTAGAAAATGGTAGCACTATCTTATTGTATAGCCAAGGTAATAAATTGAGAACTGAAATGACAAAATCCTTTTTTTATTTTCAAAGTAAAAATTAACTTAACTAACTCTTCATTTGTATTCACTTTGAAAGTTAGTCAAGAATCCAGCGGGTATAACTGGTGACATGTTAGCCGAGGTGTGTCGGTGTTCAGCAATGAAAAATACATTCCTTCCAGGTGCAGAAACAGATTTTAGATTGGAAATCATCCTCTCTTAATCTTATAGATATGAATATAATACTTTATTACTCATTAACCCTTGAGATTTCATAATAAAGAAAAAATATATCAAAAACATTGAGTAGATCTGACAAACTGCAACAGCACACAATAAGTAAATTAAACACCAGGGGAACAGCAGAGGTCGTAAAAACGTTGTGCTTCTTTAATTTTCACTTAGTAAAGTCCTGTCTTAGTTGTGTTTTAGTTTAAACTTTGTTATATATAATATATATTTATATATATTATTGAGATAAACAATATTTATAATCCCCGTTGAGGTTTGTCTCTTGTGGCAAGCAGAAAGACCATTGTAGGACGCAGCTTTCGACGCCCATTTCCAGTGCGCCCGTCACTCAACTATTCCTTTATTCATTCATTCGATCAACAGTTTTTATTTGTCGGTATTTCCCATTCAGTTAGACCCATTATCTTAAAGGGTGGGGAAAAGGGGTTCAGTCTCAGTGAAAAATTCAGAAGTTTCCTCTGTCCTTTCACGCTCTCTGTGTAATTCCCGTTTCCTCATTTTATTCCCTCTAGATCTTCATCATCTTTGGTAGAGTGTCCGACACTTTGGTGTGTCTGCGGAACAGGGTCGGAGCTGTCGAGGACAGAGGGTTAACGGAGTACGGGTACATGAGGGGGTGGACACATGGAGGCAGGAGGTTGTTGCAGAGGTAAAGGTGACACTGACAGATCAGATAAGAGGATTCTTACAGAATGACGAGGAAAAAACGTCAAGTTTTACTAATCCTTACGTATGCTAACCTTAAATACAATATCAGCGTCAGCAAGTTACAATTTGTGCGAATCAAAAAAAAAAAAAAGTAAAAGAAATTTAGACAATTAGTCAAAACAGAACACTTGAAGTGATGAAAAGACGCGAGACTGCAAACCAAGAGGATAGATAGGTGAGGAAACGGGTACGAAGAGGAAGAAAAAGTGGGTGGGGTTGAGAGGGAAGTAAAAGAGCGCAGGTCAGGGCAGTGTCTGACAGCACAGACAGGCGGTGTAGAAGTGGGAAGTGCTCATCATCTGTATGGGAGTGAGAGGAAACAAGAGAGGCCAAAGATCAGCCAGCTGGCCAGTGGGAGAGACTGTGATCCTCCAATCAGGACTGCGGAAACAAACAAACGGGGAAGAGTGGGATCAGTTTACGGCAAGAAATGTTTTTTCATGTCACGAATTATTGGTTCTTATGGAAAAGTAGGACTTTCTTTGACAAATACCATAGAGTTCTACCATAAGTCAGTGATCTTCATTATGTTTTGTATATTACATGAAAATAAAATTTAAAAAATGTCTAAAACGGGTATTATGTGACATTCAATAATGTTGATGAATGACCTTTGGTAATATGGACTTTAAAACCACGACAAATGTTTGTGATTTTGCCATTTCATCCGATTTCAACTCTTCAAAACTGGCCTTTAGAGAGACAGACAGAGCAATGGCGTTCTAGTAAATTGTAATTCCAGAGGGTAATGTAAAATATTTGTTTGAATTTGAAGTACACTCTTGCATGTTTAAGCCTGTTGTTTTTTTTTTTTCCTTCTGTATCAATAATGGTTCACATACATCTCTGCCTGTACATTTCTGAATTCATTCACACCAGAGCTTTTTGGTCTGAAGCAGAATATGTTCCCTCGGATAGCTCCTCTCGATGTGAACAGACATCTGACCTCTAGTGTGGACCAAACAAATAAACTCTAGTCCACTCAAACAAGTTTAAGGAAAGACTCCAAAATGTCTCCCAGGCAAACGTGAATAAGATAAACAAATGATTACTATTTTATTTTTAAAAATGATATCATTTGTAATGGAAGAAAGGTGGTCAGAAGAACAACTTTACAGTTTTAACAAAGGGAAAAGGACATATAAGATGAGTTGATTAGTAAAAGGAGTGGGAAAATATATTTAAAAAAGGGACTAAAGTATAAAAAAGCATTTATGTTGAAAGAAAACAATGCTATTGTTACATTTAAGTACCTTTTTTTTTTGTTTGTTTGTTTTTTGTTTCTGTTATTGCTTTTTCTTCGAAATGGAAACAAAACTCTGAAGCAAATGTATTCACTTCTCCTACCTGGTCCAATTTCAAGCATTTTATGGATACAATACACTTCATTCATCTAAAGTTTTACATTTTTTATTCTTTAACCTGAATTCTTACATTCTGCCCATATAAACACACTCTCTTCTTCACAAGCACAGCTAAGTCTCCCTTTCAAACATAAATTACAAATACAACATCTTCAGACACAGTTTCATTTAAAAAGGGAGCGTGGTATTAAAAAAATCAATATGATTTCATACCAAGTGTCCATCCTCCAGGCCCCAAATCAATATCTATGACAAAGCAAAGCTACACGCACAGCACAGATGCGTACAAACACACAGACACATGGTCCAAAGAATGAAAGTCGAACACAGTGTTGTCCATTACTGGGACTTTCTTTCTCTGTCTGGCCTTTAACCCACAGTCAGAGGCCATTACAGCCATAACTCATTCGTCCATTCTCCTATATATGTGTCTCTTTTATTACGTTTTAACTCACATGCATATTCTCTTTTCATAACGATACATTTTGGCTGTCTCACCGAAGAGAAATAGTGAGCATGCTGAGGGGTTAAGGCCACTTTTGTCCAAAAAGATTATGCAGCATCATTCATGAAATGGGGTAAAAATATAGGCTTTGAAGTCAGCGATTTGACTTACTGTAAAATGGCTTGTGAACATGAGTTATAACATCTATAACGTATACACACTGATAAATTAACAAAGCCTTTAAAACATTGTTTCTATCCTTTAAAGTTCAGTTTACAGAGCAGAATTCAAGGAGGTAAACTCTGTACTAAGCAAACAAATTGTGCTTCTTACAGGGGTGCTTTTCAGTTGCCTTCCTGCTAATTACCCATCTGTTTGCGCAATGTATATCTGCCGAGATGAAACCCGCAGGATGCCCGAGCACACTCACACTCGGAGAGCTCAAGAGCCTTCCTCTTCCTGCTTATACTTTCATCAATTATTTACCCCATCCGCCAGTGTTGTAACATGCACACATGTAATAGAGTACCCTTACACAGGCATCTCACACAGAGTTTGAGTAGGTGAAAAAAGTGTTGCTGATGATTCATTAGTGTGTTTATTTAGTTTGTTGCATGAATTTAATATCTTTGATTTTAAAAAAATCTTTTCTTACACCGCTTTAACAAATCATAATAAGCTCCTGTGGATTCTGAAAACAAATTCTTTCTTTGCCTTCTTTCTTCCTACTCCAGTCTCACTGCATTGACTTACATCATGGCAGCTTTCAATCCATCGATAATATACTATTTTCAAGTGAACATTACTGGTTACTTTTTTTGGTGACATTCACTGTACAAACTGTACATAAATATACCAATCAACACTTGAAATATTGGAGGTATCAGATAACTGTTGAACATGCTCTGCAAATACTCTACTTGATACTAAAAATATTTCATAGTCTCACTCCGATCATCTTTTGATCTACTATAAAAGCTTTCCTAGTGGTCTTTTAATTATGCTGTTTTTAGCCAAAAAAGAAAAAAAAAAAACCTGCATCGATTTTCTTTTTCATTTTCAGCTAGAGTTGATCAGAAATTCACTTCTGTTTTAGGTTGGACAATTGGCGCAGAGTCAGCCTGCACTTACTTCCCATCATTCCATTGTGTACACTTTCTCCCGCTAGCTTAGAAACTTTTACAAACCCAACCTAACATTACCAGTCAACAAAAATGGCGAGCAATATTGGAGCTATCCAGCCGTACAATATGGAACCAGATGCCAGGTCGGTCGAGGAAAGCAAAGCTGTTAATGGATTACTTGTTTGCAAGAGGATGCATTAAAATAGAGCAGAGCTGGGAGCTTGGCCTGCCGATTGTAGTTTGTACGTAACAACTACTTTTTCCATCTGCACTTTTGTCTGCTCTTGATTCCCCAAGATTTGAATTAAGACACAGCTATCAAAAGACCCACAAGTCAAAGTACAGAGACTACACATTTTTTATAAATATTTATATAAAGTTTTGGTCAATAATATTGCTGCCTTTTTCTTAAATCATTTTCCTCAAAACACATGCATGGATTTAATCAGATAAGAAAACCTACATAAATATCAGGCAATGCTTTTCACACCTATATATAAATGTTTACCATTTCTCTCTTGCAGATTTTAAAGATCTTTCTTAAGACCTGCAATATCCTAATGCCATTCATTCTGGTTGATATTTACTTGTTATAATCCAAATCCCTTGACTGGCAGTTGCAGGTATGAGTTCTGCAACCTGGGGGTTTCCAGACGGACTAAATGTATTTTCCCTTCACAGATCCATAATGCAGCACCAACTGACATTGTTGAAACTCTTTCAAGAGTTCTGCTGATTAATGGTCCATCCATGTTTATAATAATATATGCTTAATGTTCTTCTTGGTCTGTTTAGAATACAATTCCTCCGAATGTGTTTTTTTTAATTTGTTTTTTGTCTTAAATATATTTCTAAATGCATCAAACATTTAAAAACAGGATGTATTACAAGCTTTCATCAGTGGTTGGTAAAATCAAATTTGGCAGCAATAAGTGCATTGAGTCTTCCTGTGATTAATATTACAAGCTTGGCATGCCGTGTCTCATTCTTCTTGGCAGAAATGTTACCTGACAAAGAGGCAGTGCTGCCATTTCAGGTTTGTGAGTTAATGTTGAGTCTTTCACAAGGTCACTTCAGAACGTGTCCATGACCTCCCAAAGTTTGGATTGTTCTTTTTGCGAGATAACTTGTAAATCTTTATCCGAATTTGAAATATGTTTAGGAAATGTATCTTTCTCTCTTCATATTTTTCAAACAGTCCTCCTGATCAACATATTGTAATACTTCTAAAAAAATCTCTTACTGTTGTTTCATCTGATTTTGTTTGATTCTTTTTTTTTTTTAAGTATTTTTCATTTGTGTTTCTTTTTTTTAAACCACATGTATACTCTACACATCATACTTTAGTCTCCATGTCTTTGACCTTTTATTTGTTTCAGCTTCTGTCCACTGCTGGATTCCACATACATAATTCCCTTTTTTGTGGTTTATGTACAGGTCAATTTTGCATGGACGTTGCATATTTCTGAAACCTTAGCTCTAATAATCAAAACTGTTTTTTTTTTTATTGACAAACTAAAATCAGCCACCCTTGAACTGCACATATCTTTATATCTATTTTAGCATAATTAGATATGCAAAGATGCACTTTATCCTTTCATGACCATGAATTCAAACACTATTCTCACTTGTTGCTCTGCTGTTAAGCTCTCACCCTGCTGTATTGCAAACCTCGATACGATTCAGCTTTTTGAAATCTCACACATCACACTGTTTTGATCTTTGTAAGTCTCAAAACGATCAGGCATGGTGCAGCTTCCTTCTGTCGCATGTGGTATGTCATGAAACAAGACAGAAAAATAATATCAAGGGAATTATGGCCTGTAAAAGCTTTTTCAGTAATTTCAGCTTCTTTTACTTCTTCGTGTCACATATTTTTTCTAACATATCTTTTTTTGCCTTTTAAGAGACTTTTTTTTAGTTATTCATTTTTTATCTTGGACACACTATCTAAATCCAACGGAGAACCTGAAGTTATTTAACACTCAGCAATGCAAAAAAGACAAGATTTTAGTATTTAGGGTCATTTTAATATTTCGTAATACTTAATACATTGTTCATTTAAAGGTATTTTTGTTTATTGTTCCAATCTAATCTTATTATTGTTAAATGCTTTTTTTCTTTCTTGTTTTTCAGAAATAATCTTGAAAGTCTTCTCCAGTTAGGTTTGTTAAGCTAAAGTTTGTCAAGATGATAATTTAGTTGTTAGATTTTGTCATTTCATCATTATACACTCTTACCTGTCTTACCTGCGTTGTCTAGATTGTTTTCCCGCTTGCATTTTCCAACGGTGATGGAAACATCGTCGATTGCAATATCTCCCTCATAATTTAATCCTCGAATTCCTTCAAAGACAATCTGTTTGAGAGAGAAAGATAAAAACAAACATATTTTTAAGAATATGTAAAAAAAAAAACTGTATTAAACAATAACATATATAATAAACAATGCATAAAAGTAAACTGTTTTTGTTGTGCTATAATTTCTTGCCATTTCATAGAAGGTACAGTTTACAAAAAAAAATAAAAAATCATCATAAAACTTTCATGTTTCTCGCCAGTAGCTATTGGGTTTTGACTGACAGCCTAATTACTGCAGTGGACCAAGGCACCAAAAGCCTAAAGTCAAAACCAAGCAAAGTCTGTCTGGCATTTGAAAAGAAAATAGCAAAAAGAGTCTTTTGTTGCGCTGAAATATCAACCCCAATTACTATTTTTTAGGAAGAACATCAATTTTAATAAATACAATTTCCAAAGGATTTGACAAGTTCACCTGACTGTTTTTCAATCTGTCATCAAATCTCATTTGATCTTAGTTGTTTGCATGAAATATTTTTTTAAGAGTTATTAAAATATTTCATTTATCACCATACTTCCAAAAAAACACAACACTTGATATTAAAATGATGCTAATAAAAAATGGAAAGCAAAAGCTGCATTAAGTTTAAATGGGTTACTTAAATTGCGACTCATTTGTATTTTACATATATGTATAAAAAAATGTTCTGTTTATTGACAATCAAGATTAACAAGAAGGTGAGCACATGCAAGCACAAATATGCATGACTGGCTTCATGTTACAGAATCCATCTGTTAATACCAACGTTCTGTGGTTAGGGGGCATGCTTGGGTTTAATGCAAGTGTACATTTACCCGACCTGAATGTGCCTGGGTTCAATGACCTGGATCTTATCCACCAAAGAGAAAAACCTGACATCTTCTTCTGAGCTGAGTTGTGGAGGCAGCAGTCCCCCTCTCCTCAGAAACTTTTTCCAGTTTTGCCAATGAACCCTAATGCATGACATACCTTCCCAGGAAGGTCGTCAGAAGGTTTTAAAAAGATAGACCACTTCAACTTGCTTCTCTGGACCTGGAAGAGCAGCAATTCTCACCCGAACTTTAAGAGAGTGCCCAGCCTCATCTAGTGGGGCAGAGTCATTTTAACTGATGTAACCACAATTGTATCTTTTCAGTCATGCTTAAATTGTGCTGTGGGGCCACCCTTATGTTGATGAGCTATCCCTCCTATGACAAAGGTGAACAGGATTTGATGTCTGCCAGCAACAAAAGTGAATTTATTTTTTTTAAGTTCAGCACACTGTCTTGTGGGTTCCAGATGACCTCATTCCCAACGTTCCCAACGTTAAAGGAACGTTCCTCAACACAATCCAACAAAATTGAGAGACTTCAGATACTTAGCATGTACTTCAGCCTCCCCTGTTGTGTGGCGACCTACAGGGGCTTGGTGACTTTATTACTACTTGGTCCTTGTGGCAATAGAAACACTTGGGGCTTTGACCCCTAAAACTGAGGGAATGGTTCCAGCACAACCCGGGAACATCATCCATGATGGCTGTCTGGAAGAGTGCTGTCTTAAAAACAACTATCTTCAAGCATCAGAGAGCTATGGTGTTTTTGTGAGGGATGATTAGGAAAGCTTGATTGCAAAAGATAGTATGCTTACGGTTGTTGGCTTTTGGTGTCTGGATTATGTTTTGACAGAGTTTAAATATATTGGTAGAGTTGTAGCTGTAAGAGTCTTAATAAGGAAATAAGTTAACTGTGTACTCAACTGTTTTCCAGTGACATTTTAAGTTTTGTTACTGTGCAGTTGTGTTAAAAATGGATTTTGTTGGAATTATTTCTCCCTAAACCTGTTTCTCTAAAGACATTACCACAGCCAGCTGAGCCAGTTTTCACACATGCAAAATGACATACTCATAATGGCCCTTAACAAGGCATACCTTTGTACACCTGCAAGTGCATCTGGATCAAACAAGACACCAGATTGCCGAATAATTACAAAAAAATGAAGAAAAAAAAGGAATTGAAAGGCAGACACACTGGCTTTGATACAAACAGAAATGTAGAACATCTGCTCCTCTGAGCCATAGCACACCACCATGAAAAATGCAAAACAGAGCATGCCTCGTCTATGTCAAATATTATTTTTATGTATAGCAAAGATAAAATGTGTACATATGTAACTAACATCAACTTACATAACAATATGATAACTCTACTGATTGAAGTCAAACATTAGCCAGCTGATAAAAATGGCATCCATTATGAGAAAAGCACTTGATTAACTCGATTTGACATGCACTACACAATTTCACAAGGCATAAAAATATCCTATCCTACATGTATATGAAAGACCAGAAAGAAGTAATTTCCATACATGGGGCTGAGTTGTCATGACTGCATAAACTGTGGCGCAAAAAGTGGGCATGAGGAAGAAAAGTGTGTGAAGGAGAGAGACTACAAGATCAAAGAGGGTGTCATCAAGTGTCAAGACATAGTTGGGACAGTGTAGTTTTGTCGAGTTTTGTAACCTTTAATGTTCGCCTTGATGTGGCAGCAACTCACCACAGGGGACACAGGCTTTGGAGTGAAGTGAAAATGAGTCTGTGTGACGAAGAAAAGTGAAAAAGAAAGAAAGCTGGAGACACACAGGGAGGGACTTTTGAAACATCCCTTTGTAAAAGGAGGGACAGAAATGTGGGTTGGCCTGGTTCCCTGCAGGCCATCTAGAAACTAGACACAACACACAGATTTCCACAAAATAGTCTTCCACCTTAACATTCTGATGCATTTTTCTTTTGTCTCTTTTGGTTTAATATTTTCATAAACTTCATACTCGTGTTTGAAGTTAATTAATTAAGTCTAATTAGTAAACGGTGGAGAAACGTACACATAAGTGATTCAAATGAATTATCTATAAAGATCTACTCCAACAAAAATGATGTCTTTGGTGTTGCTAACATGTTCTTGTGTCTTTTTTCTCATACATAAAGAAAATTAAGCTTAAAACTACATTTCTGAATATTTCTTGATTTAAATTGCAGTGAATCAGGTGCAGACGGAAAATGACATTAAAAAAAGCTTCTAAGTGTAAAATGCAAGTTACTATAAGCCACAAGCTCCCTACTCCACTCCGTTCTGATGCATCCACTTGTAGGTAAATACATCCATGTTCGTCTTCATTTTCCTCATCCAAGCAGCTGGCTCAAAACTGTATGCTTGATAGCTCTGATTTTGCTGACCATTTCTGTTGCACTGGTAATGTTAGGTTTGGGTTGTGTGGGGCTGTAAGCTAGTGGGAAAGCACATAAACAAATGGATGATGGTAAAGGGGTGGGCTTCCTTTGCACCAATGATCCTGCTCACAACTGAGAGGCAACTATCTAATTAACTACTGCTTCTCTGCAGAAACTATCCAACTAGAAAACAACACAGTTTTTTTATTTGCCTAAAAACAGAATAATCAATATTAAAAGACCACTGGAAATGCTTTTAAATTTCTCAAAAGATGATCAGAGTGGGACCTCATCTGCCTGATACTGACTTAAATGCAGCTTCTGCTTGAATACATAAAGAAGGACTAGAAAGCAGCAGAAGTGACACTTCACATTTTACAAGGTCACCATCCAAACACACAGAAGAACCACAGACAAGAATTGCAGGCAACTTATAGCTTAAACTTATAAAGTTATAAATATGTGTGTGTGTCCTGTCAAAGTTCAAGGTGGGTTCATGTCTTTTTATTTATTAATTTGTCATGGTTAAATACAGTCAGTTATGGGAAACACACTGGGATTTCACAGCCTTTACTTTTTCAGTGCATGGGCTTAACCAGACAGCCAGAGTTTGACACACTCCAGTGTCTCAGATAAAAGTAGGTTATTGCATTTCTTTAGAAACTCTTCCTTTTTTTTTTGCTTCTTTTTCTTATGTCATTTTTAATGATACTTACTGAAAAGGTCAAAAGCCTTTCTATTTAAGGTCCACAGAAAAGCAAGTATGTGGGTTAAAAAATGCATTCTGAATACAAATGAGACACAGTTGTTACTTTAAAGTGTCTTTGTTCCTAATAAGTGAGATTTAAAATCCCACTAAAGACAATTAGTTAAACAAATTGATACCAATGACATTTTTATTGCATCTGTCTGCATATTGTGTTACATAAGATTTAAAAGTGTTTTTACTGCTCAGAAGCCAGATTTTGTAACATGCAGTAGATATTTAATCCATGGACATTCTCAAAAAATACTTAACTGTTGGTGTTAACCAAATCACAAATAAATAGATTTCATTGTGCTGTTTCTCTCAGCAAATAAGATACAACACATCATGTTTATTTACTACAATTACAATCCCTTAAGTAAAGACAGAGGCAGCAAAGACCAAACCGGGAGCATGTGAGGAGTTGTGTGGAAAGCTGGATTCAAAGGATGGAGATGTTGGAAGTACCAAAGATCAATGAGGATGAAGTAAAGAAGGCAATGCAGAACATGAAGAGTGGGAAGGCAGTTGATACTGATTACATACCAGTAGAGGTAAGGAAGTGTTCAGAAGAAATGGTTGTGGAAATTCTGGTTGGACTGTTTAAAAACATCTTGTGACGGGATGCTTGAAGGAACGGAGAAGTGTGGTGCTGTTAATAAAGAATGTGTGGAGCTACGGAAACTATAGAAGAATAAAGCTGATAAGTCACATAATAAAGTTATGTGGAAGAGGAGTGGAAAATAGGCTCTGGTTAAAAGTGATCACTTGTGAGCAACAGTATGGTTTTGTGCCAAGAAAGAGAACCATAGATGCAATATCTGCATTGAGGATGGTTCTGGAGAAAAATAGAGGATGTCAAAAGGGACTGCATTGGGTCTTTGCGCATCTAAAAAGAGTCTACAACAGGACACTAAGTGAGGAGCTGTGTTTTGTATGAGAACTGTTCTGCAGATTTGCTACAGGTGTGACTGAGTTCAACGTGTTGGAGGGGCTGCAACAAGGGTCAGATCTGAGCTACTTCTGGTTTCTAAAACAAAAACCTTGTGGACCATTATTTTTGCCGATGACATTGTGATCTATAGTGAGAGCATGGTGCACAGTTTAGGAACATCTAGAGATGTGGTTCTGGAAAAAAAGAGGAATGAAGGTCAGCTGCAACAAAACAGATTATCTGTGTATGAATGAGAGGGAATCAAGTAAAACGGTGAAGTTTCAGGGAGCAAAGGAAATAAAGATAGAATACTGAGTACTTAGGGTCAACAGTCCAGCAAACCAGAGAGTAGAAAGGAAGGAAAGAGATGTATCAGATGTATCAAATGGAAGGTATCAGATGTTATGTGTGACATAGTGTGTCAGCAAGAATGAAAGGAAACGTGTAGAAGATGGTGGTAAGAGTAGCCATGCTGTTGAGACAGCCGCCCTGAGAAGGAGACAGGATGCAGAGCTGGAGGTAGCAGAGCAGAAGATGTTTAGGTTCTATTTGGGAACGACAAGGATGGATAGAGTTAAGACTGAATACATCAGAGGCACAGTTTGTTTTAGAGGCTTTAGAGATAAATGCAGAAAAGCCAGAGTAAGACAGTTTAGACATGTTAGGAGGAGGGACAGTGATTATGTTGGTAAAGTAATGGTACGGTTGAAGATACTGAGGACCAAACAAAGACTAAAGAGGGGGTCCATGACTGAAGGAGGACATAAGGATGCAGATGCTAGGATTAGATAGGGCTGGATAATTTGCTTTGGAGACTTTTAACAGGAGACGCCGAAAGGGAAAAAAGAAAACAGCTCCTGAAGTGACAAGGTACGTAACACAACTCCTATGACTTTGCTTGAGTCAGAAAATAATATATTTATTGATCTGTTAAAGGTTAATGTTACCACATCAAATCAAGTTGCATTTCCTACAGAAAGGTTGCAAACACAAAACTGTAAAATCCAATTGGGAAAAGGCACATCTCACAAAAGTGGAATTATACTCACAAAAATTGCTGAGTAAAGCAGGAGTCTTAAAAAAACATTTCAAATGATTCTAATATATTGAATTTATCAAGTTATGGGCATTCCATTAAATTTTTAAGTTGTTGTGCCACAGATTTTCAAAACTTTTACCTAAAAAAATTTCCTGCATTCCTAGTTTTAAACAGAAATGCATCATGCACTTAATGCAGAGTAGATGCAGCCCCCAGCTAAGGTGCTCCATCCACACTCATCATGAATTCAATTTTCCCCTTGGACATACAGAGGGTATCTGGAATCATTACAAAACAACTAGCAGGCATCCCCTGCTCATAGATAAACCTGTTAATTGACCTGTCAAAGCTAATTGCTGCAGGGGGAGGAGGAGGCTGGCTATGCATGTTTTCAAAAATAATTACCTGCATGTGTGAATCAATAACAGCATTTATTCATGAAATTCTGCTTAAGCATAACAATAATGTTGACAAAATTATGTTGAATGTGTCTGAAGCAGTGACTATAAAGAAGTAGAGACTCAAAATTATTTAAATTTGCATATATTCAAACTCTTGGCACAAACTTGATGAAGTGGATCAAAGTAAAACTCCTGCATGTTCCAGAGTTAACTGCTGGGTCTAAATAAAAAAAAAGGAAAAGTAATAACATATTAAAATATAAAAAAGGGATGAACAATAAAATGTACAACATGACCGCTTTTGTTTTTCTGCTGACTGGCCAAGAAAGACAAACTCATTCAAAGATTTTTAAAATCACAACGTTTAAGGGTGACTAGGAAAGAGATTTTAAGAGAAAAGTGGACCACATGCCTACAGAGTGGCTGGAAAAAAGCAGAAGACACATCAAATACATAAAACCCAAACACAAGTCCTTGTTCTGTTTTGAGGGAAACCAGCATGTCATATCCCAAAATGCCACTGCAAGGCAACCTAAATGCAAGTTTTTCAGCAAATTGGGCGAGTAACTGCGCAGCAGCATTTGTAATCGGGAGCTGGCAGTTGTATGTTTGCACGCCGGACGATGGCCGAGAAGGTTTTAAAAATAAGTTAACATTTTCTGTCGATTTTTCTCTAAAAGTTGACATTGGTCAGTGGCCGCTCAGGCACATTTTTAAGTTGCCTGGTGGCAGTCCAGTGACAGGCAGGCGAAAATCGGGCGACAGCTGGGCAGCTGCAGGGCTGCGGCAGCCTGATTGCTGGCCGACTGCAGTTCTGACTGGACAATGTGTAAATGTCTCTGGATGGGGGATGTACATATCAAGTGACATCAGTCACCAGCTGCCCAGTAGCCTGGGGGTATATTAAAAGCAGGTCACTGACAGGCACCTGACTGCCGTTATCAACATTCATGACCTGTATGGTTGACGCAAACAATTTTCAAATAACCAGGCGTGGCATGAAATCTTAAAGATTCTGCCGATGCCTTCCCATCGCGCTGTGGCAGTTGTATTTGTGACCGCAGCATTGGATGATGCTTCAATAAAAGCTACAACTGCAGTTTTAAAGGAACAAAATCACAAGACTTCTCTATAATTTAGTCTGAATTGTTTGTTTGTAAAAATCTGTTTTTGGAGCAAAAAAAACGATAAACTTAAGGCCCTTGTTAATCATTACAATAAAATACCATAATCTTGAGCTCTTTTCTATTTCATAAACTGATTACGTAGCAAAAAAAAGGTTCTTAATGAAAGCGTCATCTTGACTGGATCCAAAGTGAAAAATCTTCAGCCTGAAAAATTAAGTCCAAATGACTTGTTTTCAAAAACATTTTCTGCAATAAAACCATCTTAGATGAATGAGATTCTGCACAGAAAAAAAAGTAAATAAGTAATAATAAGTAATAAATAAATATAATCTTCTTGAAAAAGAAGCCAGGCCATTTTATGTTTATATATGTTTGATTACATTAATAACTGTTTTTTTTAAGTGTATGGCTGTCCAGAGTTATATGTAACTTTCTGTTGCAGGTATGCATCTGCAACTGCAACCTCAACGTCATCACTGAGCAGCAAGTCTGCAGTATCTTTAAAATACCATCCAGTATTTATGCATAGTGATTTTTCCTTAGTGAAGGCTGCATTGGAAGCACTCCATACAACCATGTTTATGACATGTTCTGATGGATAGACTCTATATTCTCATACTCTCCCACTGGAAAGATACTAGCCAACAAAAAGATTTGAATTTAGTTCGCTTTGTGACAGCTAAAATATTCGTTCTGCGGAGACCATTGGGATGTACCCAATGCAAAAGAGATTTAGGAGATTTGCAATCTCTCTAATCTCAGTATACGAGGTAATACTGATTCCGAAAAGAATGTCTCTCTGGTAAAATCTAATTCAAAGGCTATCTCAGGTTCCTTTGAGCTCCAAATGTCATTGCCAAGAATGTAGTGTGAAAAAAGGATCTGATTCAAAGCAGAATATAAAGTCCAAGTCTTTCAGGAATTATCCAGTTTTATAAACTCTGTGTATAAAATCCTGTTTTTTCAAGGCTGAAGTGGAGATTTTTCTTCTGGGATACAAATACCAAAAAATAAAAGCAACAGAATAAATATCAAGGATGCAACAATTTTTGCACCAGCTTTTTCCTAGATCAAGCAGACCTGACCATGATGCCGGGCAGAAGGAAAAGCTAAAGAAGTCATAACTGGAGGGTGCTTTTCTTGTGGATGTTGATAGATAGTATACACCTATGAGTCGAAATGTCCGTGGACACGACACTGATCCCCACATTGCCTCTGGTGGTTACAGGTTGGTGCCAATGTCCGGCATCAGTGTGTGAATGTGTGAATGGGTGAATGGGACTGTGACTGTAAAGCGCTTTGGAACTTCAAGGAAGGTAGAAAAGTGCTATACAAGTACCGGTATATGGTAATTACCATTTGACATCTACATGGACTACACAATTGTACCTGCAGATCACATTCTGAACTGCAGGCAGCACATCTCAGCTGACTACTGTAATGCAGAAGGAACTTTTTTTTTCAAAATACTGTCGCCAACATTTTTGCTTTCACTGCTAATACATATTGGCCAAAATATTGGCTATTGCCTGACTTTAACTATCAGTAATCTGTATCGGGCTTAAAAACATTTTGGTTGAGCAAAACATTTTTAAAGGTTAGGGTTGCAGGTTTCTCACTTTGTTTAGCTCTGCTTTTTTAAATGTTGTTTAATTGTTGCTGTAGGAAGAAAAAAACTCCTGACCTGGAAGGGTCCACTTGGGCTGATGTCAAAGTCTGCTCTCTTCCAGTCTGGACCTTGATGTCCAGACTTGCTCCACTTCAGTAAGTCCAAAGCTGAGGCAAAGCTTCCCATTCTGAGAAAAACATTGAGTGTGCCTGTGAAGAGATGACGTAAATGCATGTAAGCAGACACATACACACAGGTCATTAGGAACTATCAATTTACTCCTGTTGTTCGTTTAATTGACCCAACAAACATCTAAGTCTACCTCATTGCCTTTTATAATAGTATATATATATATATAATGACGGATCGAACTGTAGCAAAAGGAAATGATAGACTGCTTAGAATTACAAGGGAAAGGGAGAAAACTGATTGCAATCATTGTGGTACAAACACCACAAACTTGGATTGTCGTAAATTATTATAAATACATATGTTTTGAATTGCTTCTGTTCCAAACATTCATCTAATAAGGGAAAGAAGAGAATACAAACTTAATAAATGGATAAAATGACCCTGTCTATTCTAAGCTATCACTGAATTGAAAGCACTGCAGTTACTTCGACAACATCAGGGTCAATTATATTTTCAGACAAATATTTCCGCAGATGTTACTTGTTTAAAACTGACACTGTGCAACCCGATGTTGAAGTTTCTGCAGCTGGTTCTACGCACAAAAAGCTATATAATTAAATACTGTTTTCTCATGTTTTAAAACAAAACAACATCAACACAAGTGCAAGTTGATCTCCACCGTAATACACTGGAAGAAAAATGTTCACTTTTAACAGATGTAAAAGCAAAAACACAACACTTTGTAGTCCACACCACTGGGCAAATGCAACTTATACTACATAGAAAACTTTGCAGGGGAAATAAATCTGTGTAGACCCTCAGCAATATGCAATCTGCTTTGATGTCATCTTGGTGAATGGTTTGATTTCTCACTCACAGCCATACAGAGAGACGAACGCTGACAGAAGTACCTGTTGAGGTTGATGGAAACGGTTGCGAGAAAAGGACACTGAGAAAGAAGATTTCTAGAATGTGTTAATTAACTACGTTTCCTTTTGTATATGCACACAACACACTTTCCTGTCATGTGGCGTGTGGATTTAATGAAGGACGTTGTGTGAGCTATGGATGAGGCTCCTTCTCTCTTGTCTCTATTCCTCTCAGCTCTCTAAGATGTGAGAGAAGCATTTATCTTCTTAATGATCTCCAACCAGCTTCTAATTGCAACATTAACCAACCACCAGTCTCTTAAACAAATAGACAAGCAGGGGGGCATCTGTGTGCTATAAGGTGTGTTCCTTATTTGGAGTACTGGTACTAGAGTATGTGTGCAGCATGGACAAATACTTACATCAAAGGTGTACACACTTTTTGCAGATACGGTGAGATAAAAACATGTGAGGGCTACCCATTTGGGTTGTATCCTTATTATAAGATTAAATGCAAATAAACTATTTCATGACTTTTTTTAAATGACATTTTTCATTTCTTTACATGGAACTGAGGAAAAAAAATTTAAACGCATCTTTAGTCAAAATTATTGTGTATTTTTAATTTGAAGACCGTAAACATAGAAAAAAGAAAAAGAATCGAGACCACCACAAAAGTTGGGTCATAGAGCGGTTCCTGGTCCTGGACCAGGGTCCACTTGGATGTATTCAGAATGAAAATTTATTCCGGATAATCCGAAGAAACACATACTGGTTCACTTTAGGCTGAACACGTATCCAGTCTGGATGCACCCTAAAACTGTGTTGTGGATTGAAATGCTCTTTAAAGATGAAAAAAGTGCAGGTAAATGTGCAGGTGAAAGACCTCCATGCAAGGCAAGAAAAACAAGACAGGAAGATATTTCAAACTGAAGGAGCAAGGATCTCTAAACGAAAAGGAAAAACAAGCAAAAACCAATGAAAATAATCCCAGCAATCTGCAAGGAAAAAGTGCTTCTGGCTTTGATTGTTCGCTTACTTAAAATAAAGACGATTATCCAAGGAGATGTTGATCGAGATCAGATGAAAGCCAAACTGCATGAGCTTTAAAAACACAATACTTGTTTTAAAATCAAAGTGACCAAAGTTCCAAAAACCTAAAAAAATGTCTCCATATTTGCTGTTTTTACATCCAAAATTAGATTGAGTACAGATAGATATGTCACATTGTGATCTTTATTTATTTTACTATGTATCATTAAAAGTGAAAGGGCCTCATTCAATAATTTTCTTTTTTTACAAATAGCTAATGTGCACTTTGTGGTGATAAGTGTGAATAATAGGAACTCAAGAAAGTTTTTTCTTTTCTTTTTTTTTTTTTTTTTTTACTATTGTGCCAAAGAAATCAAACAAAAAACAACCCACTTGTCTTATATGTCAATGATTGCAAAAGAGGCAATCTTCAGGTATGCTGAAAACTGAGAAGAAAAAAAAAAAAATTCAAAAGTGCATAGTATTAAAGCCTTCAAACATATGCATCATATAGAGCACTTTTAACACTTTAAGCTTCACAATGAAGCACTTAAAAGCCATTCACAGTACATTATCATCCTCTCACTACTTCTAAATACCTACAAGGTAATGGCTTCTCTTAAACCACTCAGTGTTTCTGTACTTTATTCACCTTTTTTTGCCTCTTTTTCTGCCTGTTCTCTTTGGTCTCAGTCTCATTATGAAGCATGTCCTTTTTAGCCTAAGCTTTCCTAACCCTCATTTTGCCCTGACTTCTCTCATCTCATTTCCTTTTCCCTGACCCCTCTACCTTATTCTCATCTTGCCTTTTCTTTGACACAACTGCTAACTCTGCAAGGGTAGGCAATCTAACATCAAATAGTTACATCACATAGGAGCTGCCTGTCAGGACAACATGAAAATTGGCAGAAAATTAGAAAATTTCTCCTGCTGTGTGCAAATATGATTGCATGTCCTGCTTTAACTCTAGTAGGCCGATTTTTTGAGTGCAATTAATTTCTGTGTATGATTTTCACAAAATCTGATTTTGTAAATGTTTTACTTTGCCTAGTTTTTTGAATTATTTTTGGATTAACAAGATTTTGACACGAGGGAGACTCTGTGATATACGGTAAAAAAAGAAGTAAGGCAGAAAGCATTCCATTCACAGTTTTCTTAAACAACCTTAGCATTTACAATTACAGCACATTTTCAGTAGGCTTGCCTCATTTCATTTATTTACATCTAAAATTGCAATACATTTCTTTTGCAATCTTTTCCTGACAGTTACTACAGCTGCTCAAAGTCTGGACTATCTGTAGGAAGGAGACCATTCTTTTTTTTAGTTTAGTTTTTGGTATTTTCATCTTTCTTGCTTTTGTAAAAAAATGCTTTAAAATGTAGAGAATGTAGAGGAGGTGACTGATGGTTGTCCCGTTCCTTAGTCAGTATCTGTAGCCGGTCTTCTTGATTATTCGGCTGAGGGGTTCAGACCCTTGCAGAACAGCAGTGGGGAGATAGAGTTGCCTTAGAGGCTCTTAGAGTCCTGTTGATGTTGTACAGCTCCACACATTCACTGATCCAGGTGTGTGGCATTAGTCATTAGTGTGTTGTGACCTGCGGTCTTGAGCGACTGTTCTGTAAACCTGAAGTTGGTGTTTGGCTCCTCTGGAGTCTAATGCCATTCTATGTGTTGCTCATGAATTGATCCATGTACCGATCTATTTTGGTTGCAATGATGCCAATTGATGCCAATATCCAATTGTCATTGTCATGTTGAAGAAGCCAGTTTCAGATGATTCCAGCTTTATGACATCGTGCCATTCAGTTAGCCATTCAGGGTGAGTCCCATCTCTTCCCAGCTGGTTCACTTGTGGTGGCAGGCGCTGTGAGTTTCTTAAGCTAGTACGCATGTTTCATGTCAGGGCCTGGTACTGTCTAGTTTTTCATACCTGAGGCTCTTTCTTGGATGTTTGTCACTGTGATGGCTACTGGATTCTGTTCAGGGAGTTTGCTGTACTCCTTTGTCAGAAAGACCACCCATTGAGCATTGCTGTTTAGTGCTGTCTCTTTCCCCCATTTACTTTTCCAGTACTGTTCAGTTTCCAGCCTTGGAGGGTCTGTTCTGCTGTTTTGACCCAGCTACTGAGAGTACACTTTCGCAGGTAGAGTTGTGTACAGTAAGTTTATCCGTCTGGCTTCATTGTCTCTTGTGCACCTCTTTATATAGATTAACTCACACTTAGTTTTCAATCAATTTATTTTTTTTAATAATTATGTTAATCAGCAATTCAAAAGTGATGGCTGATTTTGATTATTTAATCTTCAATACATTTTTATTTATTGCTACTTTTGTAAGTTTCAAGTGATTTCAGTGAGAAGTGTGGGTTTTTCCTTCTTTAACTGAGGGGTACCAACAATTTTGTCCACGTGTGTTATAATTATAGTTTTCCAGTCTCATTCATGTTATTCTTCATCAATGTACACAAATAAAAATGATACTAATTGAGCATGCTTAGATTTGTATGATCACGTTATCAATAGTGTTCAGATTGTGTTGATTGTTATTAGTTTTATGCTTACTGACACATAATATTGTATTTTTCAATATTTCTGTATTTTGCTCAGATCATATGTTTGTACATATATTTAATTTTGTGCTGGATTGAAGCTGTTCCAGATTTTTGGTCCATACACTAAGTTTAATAGTAGTTTTTACACACTGAACATGTATTTGTTTTACTTATTGCATTTCTGATTTTTGACCAATGTGACTTACTTATGGTCTGATAGGTTTTGGATTTGCAATCACACACTGTTGCTGAAACACACCAGAATTCACATGCAAAATTACTATTTTAGTTTCATTTGTTTGATCCGCACCACTTCACTTGAAGCACATTTAGATGTGGACCAAAAAAAAACATTAATACTATCTTATTATGTTTTGTGTTCCAAAAAGTGCATGTGAACATTTCCTTCAGAACTTCAATGTGCTTTTCAATATTAATGTGCATGCTGGACATGAAAACCAGAAATCTAAAATATAGTGTTCCTTCCTGATGCGGGGGTTTATGTCCTATAACCCCCGCAATAGGTAAAATCCTCAAAGAAGAATTACAGATGTTTTAATGCTGTAAGATCCCTCACTACACACTTTCTACACGTTTCTTAGACCCTGACATTTTCACACTTTTCTCTCTCGTTTAAACTCTCAAAGTTCAAACCTTCATATAAAAATGACTCTAGTTTTTATTGAATGAAATCAAAGATCTGGTTGCAATCTAGGGTACATGTAACTCTGGCAGGCTGAACACATTCTGTACAGGAAACAGCACAGAGGAGTTTGATTGACAAGGTCTACAGCCAATATGGACACAGAACACAATAATAATAATAGTAATAATAATAAATAAGATTTCAAATTTGTGTGTGAACTTGTTCTTTACTCCTATGTGTGCGCCAACATGTTTGCAGCCGTGTACACTTGGCGAAATATGCATTCAGGCTGTCTGACAGAGCATATTATGATGAACAGCTCTGCCAAATGACTGATTGTTTCTTATCCCTGCCATAAATCACACAGCCACTGCCCCCTTCATCCAACCTGAAAACACACAAGTGCAACCACACCGAGGCACGACGGAAACATGCAAACAGACCATTTTTAACATCCTGCCCTCCATACCACACCTCTTCTGCTTACACACACAAAACCTACAGGGTTGTATCTGACAAGCTCTCCACAAGCGGGTCAGGCCCTGAGATCAGTCTTTGACAGAAATATACTGATAGCAATGAGGTTTAGCTTTGTCTGCACAGTGCAACATTGTGCCTGAATGAATGCTTTCATATCAGAGGGAAGGATTTATCTGTGTGTGTTTGTGTGTGCATGACTGTCTATAGCACTCACCAATGTGTTTGCCCTTCATGTGATAGTAGAAGGAGACGCAGTATGGAACTGGGCCCTTCGGGCTTTTGACTGAAGACACGTTGAAAAGAGGGGAAAGAAGTCGGGCTTTGTCCCCTTCAGCTCGCGGTCGAGACGCTTCAATGTACATGTAATACCCTACAACAAGCCATTCCAGAGAAGCAAACAAACCTGAAGTGACTGATACTTTATTATTGTGTACAAAGCAGTAAAAAATACTATATTTCACATGCATTTGATGAGCAAAGTAATAAGCAGTAAGTACTGTGGTCATATGTATAATTTGATATTCAATATAAAAGTTACGTTTTTGGGATTCTGAGATATAATTTTTTTACGAACTATTAGCCCAAATGGTTTCTTATATGCATTTCTCTGTGTGGCCCTGCAATGGACTAGCAAAACCATCACGGGTGTACCATAGCTGGGATAGGCTCCAGGATCCCCGTGACTCCAAAAGGGATTCAGTAAGTTTGGAAAATTGATATATTGATGTTTTCTGATGTTTTTGAACACCTTTTTCATCTACACTGTATTTGTGGTTGAAGCAGTATTTTTGATACAAATATATATTGTTTTAATAAAAGGTTTTATGAATGACAATGCTTTTTAATATCCCCCTAAAAAACTTTCCTCACCTTCCTTAGTTCCACTACGGTCGGTCTCTGGACCAGTGTTGGTAGATCGTTTGGGATTTTGCGTCAGGTTATTCTGTCTGGTCCAGTCAAAGACATCAGTCCGGTCTTGAGTGAAACCGCAGATCCGCTCATCCTCAAAACCACAAACTTTGTCTTGGACAAGTTTAAATATAAAGAAAAAAAGAAAGACAGAGCAGGAGAAATGCACATTTTAAAAAGTGACATGTTACATATCTGACATTGTTAGGAAAGGCAGTTTCTAACTTTGCCTGAATGCCAACATTAAATGTGTAAAAATGACCTCAGCGCTATGCTCTTCAAATCAAACTGCCTAGCAATTACTGACAAAATGATGGGCACAATGTGGGAGGCAGATAAGCACAGCCTATATAGGGATTCTTAAAGTGGATTCCTTTGCATTCACTAACGTATGACGCAAAAAAATAAAAAAAAATCAGCAGTATGATTAAGTCAGGCTTTTTTAAATGTAAATATATATTTTGCATTGCAGGCACATATATATATATATATATATGTCAGTGATTCTGTTGAGAAACCAGGGGCAGCCTGTGGAATATTGTTTTCAGGAGTGTCTGGCCTTTGCAAAGAAATATTCACAGTGTAAATGCAACTTTAGCGCGTGCTCATCAGTAAAGACATTAGAACATAATATATGAAATTAACCGTTTGGCACATCGTTTCATCCAGATATCGACTAAAGAAACTATAAACAAATGAGACAAAAATAGGTGTTTTCAGCAAAGCGATTACATGAACTGCAAATTATGATGTCGTGAACTTTTTTTTTTCTATTGCCTGAATCCTATGTCCAGTGTAAATCACAAATTGACAATATGGTGTAAAATGTCTCTGAACTCCGATCTGAGGCAAATTGGTCCAGTTTTCTCTGGTAGACTTCAGGCTTGGCCTTCCAGATGGTGATAAGTCAACAGAAATTGAAACTGGATCATTCGACACAGTTGCTATGTGTACCTGTGCAAAATGTCTTTAATCTGATCAAATTTAATCGGATCAAAGATTGTACAAGGGCCCTAAAAATGTATCTGATAATACATGTTTACGTTCGTCACAAGTTCAATCAGAAAAAATCATTTTGACATGCGCAGAGCTATTGACAGTACTGGAAATGGCCATAGAAGAAGACGTAGTAGTGGAGTTCTGTTGTAACAAACATGCCCGAAAGTTAATGTGGAGCAAGACGATTTTCTGAGCGTGCTTGTATTTATTTATTTATCTTTTCACAATTACAGTTAGTGTTAGGTTAATACGTCCGACCAACAACAACCTTTAACCTTGGATGCACTTTAAATATGTGCAGCCAATGCAGTAACGTGCATCTAAGATGCATGTATGACATGGGAAAAACATAAACCTTTTATTTTTCTGGACATTATTTTAATGGTTACAAGCTGAACAGTGTATATTTGGGCATATGTTGGAGAGGACGATAATTTCTTTATTCCAAGAGATATAATTTTAGTCCGCTCTCCCCGATCAAGACAGGAAGCAGTCTGGCCGTCTGTTTGCACAAACGTACATGATTGTTTGAACGGTTCCTGCATATTTTCCAACATACCATACTCTGGCATGTTCTAGTTAGCTGGACACACCTGAACCAGGTAATCAGTCATTCTTGGATATCTGGAAATCATGCAGACACTGCAGCCCTCGAGGCCTGGAGTTGCCTATCGCTGAGTCAGAGTATTCAGAATGGCGTGTTTACATTAGTCATTCTTATTCTGATCAAGTTTTTATTCTGATTACTTGTGTCCATGTAAACGCTGCCACTGTGGCTGAAAATTCTCAACAAAGATGAACCGGAGCATAAAAGATTAAACAATGAACAGGCTGCTGTATCAAACACTATTTTAGTGATGAGTGCCAATTCATCTAAGTATGGACAAAAATTGTTCACATTCAAAATAATAAATAAACAATAAAATTGTATACCAAAATATTAGATAATTACTGAACTAACTCAACATGTTTCTGACAACCACACAGTGGAGGAGTACTTCATAGATGTCTTTATTTGTCCAAATAGAGTTAATACACAACCCCATCAGCCATAATAACCACTTGATAGTGTTTGATAAACTGAAAGAATGGATCTGACCCTACAAACGAAGATAAAACGTTTCCATTCTCAACATGTTCTATAATTTACCTGACAGAACACACTGGAATCAGAATCTCAGGACCTCCTTTGTATTCTACGACTTTTAAAGCCATTTTTAAACTATCACTTTCTTTTTCAGTTGCTCTGCACATCATTAAACACAGAGAAGCGATGCTGCAGCATCATTCTTAATGTTGATGTTCCTTGTTAAGCAAGATGAAGGGGCTTCTCTCCATGGTGTTGTCTCCTTCATTAGCCCATCTGGAGGGCTCAGCCATTATCAAAAACTCACTAAAGAAGCCAATATAACAGCCTCCATATAAAAATGTCCAAGCTGACAGCTTTAGTGAGAGCATCCCAGACCCCCCCACACCCGCACACACAAAAACAGTCTGCTGAAGATCCGTGCAGCTCTTGCTCCCGACGAGGACTGCCTGTGTGTTCGTCTTTGTTTCAGGGAGCTAATCTATTACCATTCACACCCTGTTTCACTGCATGCGCTCCTTTCAATTTACACTGTTGTTCTCGCAGTCTGTTACAATCTGCTGTTGTTTTAATTGCCTCACCCTGGCTGAGCCAACTGCCACTCCTGCCAGAAAAATTCAGCATGTCCCTTAATAAAGAAAATAGACATGATGCAACTGACTGAGAAGACGAAGTAGGAAGAGAGGGGATGAAAGGCAGATGGGAATTGGTGTAAAAAACAAAGCTTCAGACTGACAGAAACAGAGGCTCAACTTCATGATTTTTGTTCTTTGTTATCAATTTCACTACTAAAACAAGTTGTTCATCCTGCTCTCATGGACACTGTTTCATTTCAAGTTTCTTAGAACTCGTTCCATCCTTTATTTGCTTCCTCAAGCTTCTTTGTCACTGAGTCTTTTAAATGATAACTAAAGTATTAAAAGCCCAAGCCTATTTACAGCAAGTTCCACACTGGCAAACCTGCACTAATGCTGCCTGGAGCTAACTTGGCTTTTTTTTAGGAGTCTTCTATCCATCTGGCATTAGCCATAGCAATGGGTGATGGGAAAGTTGTAGTGTATTCTCACCTGAAGATCTTGGGTAGGTGTAGGCTGTGAAAAGATGAAATCATTTGAACTATCAGTCAGATTTGCTTTTAAAAGCACTAATTTTCCTATAAACATTTACTTGAATATAGCAGCTTCAGAAAAATATAAAAACCTTTCAAAAAATAGTTTAAAAGGCTTTAGCAGAAACTCACGCTCAGAGTACTGGATGATTCTGCTGACATAATCCCCAGTGCTGTAGGCAGTGATGGGAGCCAGTCGGACCTCGTAGGAAAGAGGGATCCTGAGGTCTGGTATTGTGTAGGACATCAGGACACCTTTCTCTGGCTCTCTGCCCCCCAGGTCCACTTGCTTTGACAGAATTTTCTGCTTGTTCTGCATTCACAGGGGTGATACCACACACAAGCACAAAAGAAAAAAAGGATGGAGACGTGTTACATATATCTGCGAATGAATATAGGAAAAAATAAAGACATGACTGGAAGGCAAAAACAGCAAGAGACATAAATGTGGGTGGCTGCAAGGCACACTTGCTGCACCCACAATCTCTTCTCTATCTTTCATGACTCTGTACCAAAGGTGCTTTTAAAGGGGTTTTTCAAGTGGTTCTATGTGAAGTACTTTGGAGTAGTTAATGTCTCATATTCAGCAGGTGGTGGTCAGAGTGCTAACTGTTTTGAGATTTGAAACCAGTACAATAACTTTGAATTTCAATAATTAGAACTTGATTTGTTTTATCTGTTGAAAAAACTAAAAACATTTAAATTTTAAAACAATGAATCGTGTATGTTTTATGAGATTTTTTTAAAAACTCCACTATCCTTTTGGTAACCACAGATAGTTATTGTTAAACTACAACATTCGTCAGCATTAAGAAACATTCATAGCTTTTACTTTTCTTCCTAATTTTGAATACTTCATTGTTTTATTATTGTATCTATGACGCATCAAACTGAAGGTGCTTTTAACATTTTCTATCAAAGACTGGTTCTTGAACTTTAGACTTTGCCACACTCTAGGATTAGTTTTCGTTTGAATGTTTCTCTGTATTTCTGTACTCAGTAGGTTTTATGCAAGGGCAGAACCGACGGCTGCCAGGGGCGGCAATTCAAAGGGGAGCCGGCTCAGTGTTTGGAGAAAAAAAAAGCTGCACCACCATGGTTTTTTATTATCTGTTATGTCACGGTGTTTTGAACGGCCTAAACCCAACGAACTGGCTCCCCCTGCAGCTGCACGCGCTCCTGTTGGCTGAGAAAGTGTTCAGAAGGGTGTGTGAAGAAAAAGGAGAGGGGTGGAGGGTATCAGTTCAACTGTGGGTCTCTCCCTCAAATAAAGTGGATGGATGGCGCCAGAATCTGCTTTTAAAAAAGTGTTTTAAAAGTCATTCATATCACGACATTCTTTAACTCATATTTTAATACAGGTATATCAAATTCATGCTCGTTTTTTGATTAATGTTCATGTGAAACAGTCAAATAAAAATAGGGAACACAAAACAATGTGGTCACCAATGTGAAAATTGGTTTAGTCAACACCTTTGGTTGGGAATGACTGACGTTATTGTTTAGTTTTTAAGCTTTTATTTTCTTCAAAAACTTTTGTTAGACCTTTACTTGCATTGACAGCTGTATGTAACATTAGTGATAGTCATTATTTTAATAATCATTTATGGCAGCCTTACCATTTTCAAATCTTTTTTTATCCAGTAACTGGAGATTTTAACAGTTAAAGAGGGTCAATTGTGAGCCTGCATTTATGACGTTTTTCTTTTTTCTTTTTTTTTTACTTATTTCCATCATGTTGGGGTATAATCAGGGATTGGAATTTACATAAATCTGCAGAATTGTGGTAAATGTCTTTTGTATCGAGTTCTCAACTCTAATCATGATAAAACATGGCCATTGACATGGAAAGACAAAATTCAATTGTTACTCTATTGGGGGTGAGGGTGTTGGGAGGGCACCTGGGGAGGGTTTGCCCAGAGAGTTATTCAGTGTAGAATCAACACTGTTTGCACTATAAGGCACACTTAGAAAGCCTTAATTTAAAGAAAATAAATAAATAAATACTGTACGCTTTTTAATCCGAAGCACCTTATCTATGGATTAATTCTAGTTGAGCTTCCTGAAAGCAATTTTGAAGGTATACGATGTTCTGTCAAAATGTCTGTCTGTTTTTTTACAAACAAGGTTGGGGGTTTTGTAAAGATCCTAATATGGAAAATGTGTAGCGTTGTCTGTTTTTTTTAAATGTGGCAAAAAAGGTTGGGAGTTACAGGTATTGTGAAAACTCCAACATGGCCAACAGAGTTTCACAAACAAGTCTAAAATAATGACTATGAGAGCAGTTAAAGTCTTACTGACATACAGATTTATCGTCGACTCTTTTGCCTCACTTAATGAGTCTTTCAGTTTGGTTTGTCTTATATATGTCAAACGTTTGAAAATAGACCATTCATTGATGGTACACCTTAAAATGCGGTGCACCCTATGATGTGGAACATACGTCTATCGTCTTGCGTTATTTATGATATAACTTGGAACCAGCACAGTCAAAGTGGCGTTGGTTCCTTCCTTCATCAATGTAAGCTCTCAGTTTTACTGCTCTCATGTCACCATGACTCAAAAACTTTACTCAGAAACTGGAATATGAATGAACCTTTCAAAAGTAATCTTCATTTTTACATTTAAGTCAGAATTGTAATTTTTAAAGAGTCACAAGAATTTTGCAAAGGCAGCCCTAAATAATTTCAATTTATTGAGCATCGTAAGAATAAAAATGTAAAATGATTATGACATTAAACATGCCCAGTTGTTGTTTCTTTTGATGGTGAAGCTCTGGATTTTTTTCCTACTGTCAGTATCACATTTAGTAAAGCTATTGCTGTGTTATTCCACCCACAGAGAGAAGGATCCATTAGCTGTGTATCTCGCTCTGATCCCAGCTACTTAAAGACCTGACAGTGAACTCTATCTAATGCATTGGGTCAGCCACTTCACCATAACAACTTAGTCCACCCACAGGCTACCATTATCAGGTAACACATGGAGCAGAGAAGTGTGTTAATGCTGTGTCATGTGTGTGTGTTGACATTAGCTGGTTACTCAACATATTTTTTACTTTCAGTTAGTGGTAGACTGTGTATACTGGAAGTTTAGTGAACAATATTTTAACAGTCATCTTAAAACGATGCTTTTTGAAAATAATCCAAAACGTTGAATCACCAGATGTTGTGTTTTCATACAAGACAGTTTTGTGGCAAACTTTCATATCCCAACTGGTCGCCCGGGTTATTTACAAAAAGGCTGTGGAAAAGTGTTTTCCATTTTATTGCTATAATCTGGCATAATTTGACTCAGCTGCATCTTGTTAATTACCTTCAATTACTTGCAGTGTAATACTCCAGATTCAGTTGTTGCTTGCCAAAACCTTCTTGTCATTATTCCAGTTTCATTGCTCAGACTTCACTTCCCGTCATTATTTTGTGGTTTGGGTTAATTGCAGCAATTCTTGTTTTGTTTCAGTTTAGTTTCAGTTACCTGCCCTAATCGCACTTTTCTGTACTCTTTAAATTTTATTGATGCGATAGTACCATTTATTTGCTACTTTTCTCTGGCCCTTTAATTAACCCTCAGTATTTAATCAGAATAGCAACACAGTTCAGTCAAACATAAAAGTGCGTGGCTCTGAAGAAAAAAATATTTTTTTGGCTCTTACGGACCTGGAAGATTGGATGGAGTCACATATCTTACTCAGCATCATAGTTTGACCATCACTTTTTAACTTTAGGTCATTCATAATAATGGCACCATTAAAAGTTCCATTGAAACAAATGCATGTTTTGAAGATGCCTGGTCAAAAACCAAATGTATATTGCTATGCTGCAGTGTCATGACATTAAACAAGATAAAACACCCTTAAAATACAACAAAGAAAGACGTTCACAGCCAGTTACAATGAATACTTTGTTGGAGCTGCCATTACACATGTTGGCTCAACTATACATTTCAGCCTTAAGAAAAACTTTTTAAGTGGGCCTAACAAGTTTGGACATTTTTATTAAATCTCACAATAGAGATTTTATCAGAGACAGCACTTTGTTTTAACCCAGACCATCTGCTTCATAAGAATAAAAGGTTGACATTTCCAATTTTTTTAAAGATGCAAAATAGGCAAAAGGAAAAAAGAAAGTTGTCTACTCTTTGAATGCATTTTGTCAGTTGTTCAATGAAATACCCAATATTCCCTTCAGTCTTTCCTTATTGTTTTTCATAAAGAAATAAAGCATTTTTAATGGATCTCTGACACAAACAGTCAAATCTGCACACACTATCCTCCCTGTACTTCCCCAAGAAACTGCTGCACACAGTATCTTTCACCCTCGCACACTTTACTTTTGCTCCTGACACTTGATCCCAAACGAGTTTGCCCATTTACACAAATTCAGATTTGGCCAGTTTGAACTGATCATTTTTATTTATAAGGCCATGGTGAGTCCTGCCTGCAGCTACCAAAAATTTGGTGCGACTCCAATTACTATGCCAGTTCCTGATGACAGCCACGACCTCGTCCAAGAGCATGCTTGGCAAAAAGCTTGGACACAAATCCTGCCTCTTTCAGCAGGTTTTCTGCCACTAAAGACTGTTTGGTTTCCCTTCTTACTGCCAGTTCTTCTGGTTTCTTGTTAAATCCATCAACACTCGTCAGTGGTCCAAGCGATGTAATGCTTTATTGTTTAAAACTTCTTTAAACACTTTAAAACTTATTTTCTCATCTAACAATATATAGTATATAAAACATAGATCAAGTAATTTAAATTGTGAAGAAATATTAATGTACTCAAAGCTGATGAATTAGACAAACAAAATAGCATTTTTTTTGTGGGGGAAAGATGTGTGCTTTGATTGCCTTTCTATGAGGAAGCAGGAGAGTTACAGTTTGGCTTGTGAAAAAGAAAAAAAGATCATAGGTTACACCTCTTAATTGTATTTTTCAAGAGCTTGCATCTAGATTTTTCTAAATAATTGGTTCACCACCCCTAGCATGCTTACTTTGAGTCCAGTTGAATCTATCTTCTCACTGCTTATGTACCTGGGACTTCTCTCTTTTTAGCAGTGTTGCAGTTAAATTTTTTTTTGCTTTATAGAAGCCCCAGAGATTTGGGCTTCTATGGCCCAGCAGCCACTTACTATTTGGAATGGTGGGGTTGTTGCTCAGTCCAGTTCTCTTATGCAGTGAATGGTCTGTTTTCTCTTGAGTTAACGCTGAATAGGATTGTTCAGCAAACATGTAAGGGCCTCCATCATCTATGCAGAAGCTTTCACCATGCAACATGTATTTTTGTATAGTGTGCTATTACTTGTTTGTAATAGTTTTACGTTTTTTCAAAGCTGGGACTAAATTAGCACATACTGTGTGCTGAACAATTTTAAATAGCTATGGATGAACCTTTGATTAATTCAAAGCACTGCTTTAATATTCTTGTTTCTGCTAATCCAGCTTTCAAGCAGTTTCTGACTTACTTGCATATCGGCTACCTGACTCACTACACCAGCTTACACAATTCTCATGCACTATAACATTTGACATTGAAGCTACTGCAGAGCATAATTATATGAATTGGAGGCTTTTAACACCAAATTGCATTCAGATTCAGTCAAGCAAACATTTGCACAAATGCGTGGGAATAACTTTGTTAAATATTGAGTAAAGGAAAAGCAGTTTATGTCATATGCATAGTGGGTCAGTTGGAAGAGACGTGTCAATTGTTTTTTGGTCAGAGCTATAAATGTAGATAAAATTCACCTTCTTTATTGCACACACAGAATCACCCACTTGACTATTTTACAGTGGGTGGGAGATTGATGACATAATTAACAGGCAGGAATAACAGACTCACATTCATGCACTGTTTCAATGCAAATACAGTACATGCACTGGACAAGTAAGTTCTTGAACTCAGAGGAATGCAGCTGCTCCTGCTGCAGGGTTAAGTTTTTGACAGTGTTTTGACTTGTTAGGCCAATCTGTACACAATTTCTATCTTTGTTTGTGTCAAAGTGACACAAACCTATAAAGCGAAGGTGTAAAAAACATACACAAGAGTGACAGGAGTGACGTATTTCAAGAGTATGATGGATGGAGGTCTTCAATCACACAAGAGTCTATCTTCAAATCTGTTCAGATGTGTGTGTGCGCATGGGTATGCAAGTGTGACATTGGGGGACCCAGAGGCTTTTAGGAATTTCATCCAGATAGTGTTTTCAGTTGTGTTTCCATCAAACTGTCATCAAATACACAACAAGATAAAAATGTGTCAAATTTAGAGAGAGGCAAAGAGCTGTTGTGCAATGAAGATGCAACTGAGGTCTTTCGTCTTTTCGTCTCCACTTCCCAGTTGCTGATTCATGCAGATCCCAGAGAGGTGTAAACCCGGCCTAGTGTGACCTCAAGTGCCAACTGTTACAGTGCTACACCACTACGGAGCCAGGAGGGGTGTTACCAGTATGACTCCTCTTCATGAAAACCTGACATTTTAAGCATGAAAAGAAGAAAAAAAAAAATCACACCTTTCACAGCAATGATGACTTTCGAAGAGGCTGCATGTGTGCTTACAAACACAGGTATTGCTGAGGGTTATTTTCTATGATTGAACACTTAATATCTGCAAGTGCCATCAGCAGTTAGAATTACTACCAAAGTTAGAGCAATATGGTTGTATCTAAGCTTGGGTGATATCGATATAATCGATTAATTCGAATTTTTCATTTTAGACAATTTATTTTTGGAAAATTAGGATTTTATTTTCCCAGCTCTCTGCTTTCTCGGACTTTCGCTGTTCAAAGTCATCCCACCTGTCTTTGGCAACGAGACACGAAAACGGCAGCAAGCAGAGGAGCTTCTTCCGCAAGGTGGAGAAAAGAAAAGAAACCACACTGCTGCTCACAAATGCTCACTTCTGACCTCAGCCTATCTTCTATTACCTTTCTCTATAACTTTATTGAGTGACTCATCAGCTTTGTTCTCCTGTTGTTTTTACAGTACGCCTCCCTTCTTCTTAACTGTGAACACCACTACACTTTTTCTCCATTCTTCTGGCAGCCTCTCATTCTCCAAGACCTTGTTATACGGTCCAATCAGAAACTCTATGGCCACCTCTCCTAAACACTTATATACCTCCATGTGTATGTTGTCGGGACCAGCTGCCTTTTCACTTTTCATCTTCTTCAATGTCTTCCTCACTTCATCCTTGCTATTTTTGCTGCTTCACAACAGCCACTTTGTCTGCTCCGTGCTCTCTAACATGTTCTTCATCCATTAGCTCTTCAAAGTTTTTCTGACATCTTTCCATCACACTTATGGAACCAGCCAAGACCTTTCCATCCATGTCCTTGATCATCCTAACCTGCTGCACATCCTTCCACCACTGTTTTTCTGCCTTATCAACCTGTAGAGATCTACCTCTCTATCCTTGGTTTCCAACCCGTCAAACACTCTTGGTTTGGCCTTTGTCACCCCTATTCTCTATCTGTTCTCCTGTCTTCTGTTCTTTCAGTTTCCAATTTTCTTTTTTTCATCTTAACATACTCATGAATTTTTTTCATTCCACCACCATGTCTCATTATCTTCTTTCCTCATTCCAAATGACACACCAAGTACTTTCCTCCAGTCTCCTTGATCATTTTAGCTATAGATTTTCAGTCATCAGGGACAACATCTTTATCTTCCAAAATCTGTTTCAACTCCTCCCTTTTCAACTTTCATCACTTGGTCCTCTACTCCTCACCACCAGAGTCGTTTTACACATCACCACCTATAGCTGCCTGGCTATATTCTCCACAGTTATAACTTTGCACTTGCTGATCTTTTTCTAGTAAATCTACACAAGATACAATTAACTTCTGAGCTCCTCTCTTATCTGTCAAAAACATTTTAAGCAAACTCCCTCCACTATTTCCCATTGTCACATTTCACAATCAAAGATGGTTGTTTTTTTGCAGTTGTCATTTGCTCTATAGCTTAAGTGCACGTTTCTCCTCTGTGGGCTCTTCCCCCTATTTCAAGCCATTTCTGTTGCGCTTTGATGCAGCTGACAATGAGAGCCTTGACCACTCCTTTCACCTCACTTATTATCCCTTTAGCAGGGCATTATTGGTGATTATTAGCACAAAAATGGGACCGACAAGCTGGCAACTGAGCATTTCAAAAGCTCAAGAGTTCTGATTTCATTCCATTGCAATGGCATGAACAGAGAGTTGCACACACTAAATCCAAACAAGCAAATATTACAAATCCTGTTTGTTTGCACAAGCACAAGCATTTGTAGTGAAATACATAAAAATTGTAAATGTTGGAAGCTTTACAACTAGCAAAAAGACAAAAACTTATGTTGTGAGAGAAGTTGCTGCTACTAAGGTCAAGAACAGACTTCAACCAAACACGGAAAGCACTATTTTAAACTTAGCCCAAACAAGTTACCTGAAAACTTCATAAGAAACATTGTGGAGCTGACATTTTGAAATAGATCAATCCAGACAAATAGCAAAGAAAGAAACGCATACAAAATAGCATTAAAGTGAACTGAGATAGGTAAACAAAACACTATTATAATTCTACAGTTTTTAGCTGGCATCCAAGAGTTAATCATTTCAAAATAGTATTTGAAAAGCTCACTTCCTAATATTTGCTTGATGTAGCTAATATATCCTCAATTACAGTAATTCAGAGAAGATAACAATTACATTTATGGTGAGCAGTGACCTTTTCATTAAAATTATAAATGCAACGTATACCCAACAATTTAGGAACTCTACACCTCATAACTAAAAGGTAACATCTTTATGGATCAATCATCACTCACAAATTCAAATCTGAGAAACTGTGGAGGATGTTTGAAAACTAATCGAAGAGAGCTTTAGGAAAACAAAGGGCCACATCAGTTATGAATGTGTCATTAACCCCAAACAGTGAAGTAACAGCTGCATTGAAGCAGTGCAATCAGGGATTTTAAAGAACGATAGTGAGTTCGGATGACTTGGCATCCACTCATGTTTGGATGTAATCTGTAAATATTGGTCGATACACTGACATGAGGAAAAAAATGACATATAGACATGGTGCCAAATGGATGAACACCAGCTTATATTAAAAGAAAAAAAACAGCCAATATGTAATTAAAATGTGAGTATTAGAGAAAAATAAATTTGTTTAGATCTACACCACAGAGCACTGCCCTCAATGAACTGATCTGTCCTGCTGCATTTCCCCATGTGTCAGCTTGCCTCCCTGAGGACCCCTACATCATTTTGCATGTGCTAAAAAGATAGAGTGTCAAGGCGTTAAAAGGATGAGCTGTTAAAAAAGTTGCAGAAATAGATGGGTTGTGAAATTGAGATTCATATTACATATGAATGTTCTAGTACTCTATTTAATACTTGAGAGGACTCGAGAGATTTGCTGTTTTTCTTTCATTTGCATTTCATTTCTCGGTTTGTATCCCTAACTTCTTCCTCAGTCGTCTTTTTTTTTTCCTGTGATAGGTCTTTGTGGTTTCTTTCTGCTACATACATAAGAACAAGTGTAGGTGAAGACGCAGAGATTAAATGACAGATTAGTAAATGCATCTTAATGCAATTTGCCATCTTAAATCTACAGAAATGGTGGCAGGAAAATGGTACGGAAAGTGGGAAAGAGAGAAGCACGCACAGAGAAAGATCAAGTCAAATTTAATAATTAAAGAAAACATCTTGAGGGTGCACTCTAAAATGTTCCTGTACTTTAAAAAAGAAACTGAATGGCTTATAATCCCAACGAAAATCACACAAGGCAGTAATTATAAAAAGGAATACAAAAAAACTCTTCACATAGTTGTTGACTTTACTTGACACTCTTGCGTTCAGAAAATATTTCTGCACAATCTTGTTTCAAGTTGCAGATTCTGAGTGCAAGACTAATTTAACACTTTTACATGGCTGTGAAAATCTCAGTCACCTCAAATTAAAGGTGGTCAGCCAAGGATAAGCAAGATACATCTTAAAACAAAAAAAAGCATAAAGTAAAATTGAGTAATCAAATTCAACGGCCACAGAGAATACTTTTTTGTTAAATCATTTAACATTTAACAAATATACCCATTTAGCACCTAGATGAAGAGTAAATCAAGCAATCAAGTGTTTGAAAAGTTCAACATGGTTTTAGTCTGTGATGCAAAGCAGCACGAACTTCCTGTCTATGAAAGATGAAGATAAAGCCTCCTACAGAAATGACAGATAAAAGATTTTTATTTTAGCAAATGCTGACAGCTGAGTCTAACTTTGAGTGACAACCAATGTGGTGAAGTAAAATATTTAATAGATTCTTCATTTTATATTGATTTGCAGAATTCAATGAATGCACGACCATTTAAAGAACTAGTTTGTATGCAAATTCAGTAAAAAAGGAGGGTCTTTCTACATATTTCCAGTATCTTTTGATTCAAAACACATTCTTGAGACCTCCAAAGCCCCAAATCCCTATGTTTACTAAGCATGCATAATTTACGGCACTACTTGTGGACATCCATGTTGGTGTGTGCTGGCTTCTGTCTATAAAATCCATGAGGGGGATCAATCAAGGTGATTCTTTCAAAGCCAAGACTAGTAACTGGTTTTTTCCTTGTGTCATGCCCTTTGCTTCCTCTGCCACTCCCTAGTCAGGAGGTTGACTCCCTTCATGCACGTGAGTGCCCCTTACTGGCAGGCGAAGAGACAGGTGAGGAACACAGGTCAGCAGCTGCAGTGATCCATCTTTACAATGAAGATCAGCTTCCTTTCAGTTACAGTCAAATCACAGACTGGGTTAAATATCATGTTTTTGCCAAGTTTATTTTTTCTTTTCTTCAAGTCTGTACTTATTTCCAAATTTAGGCATCAATCTTCCCGTACGATTTTCACCAACTCTGGCACCTCCGAGTGTCTCGATTTTCTTTAGAAAGTTGTCTTTCTTACTATTTACTTTACCAGCTGCTGCTATCTCTAAAATAATTACTGATATAAATCTGTTAAACTACACAGAAATCTGAATAGGAGTTTTTTTTTGTTTTGCTTTTTTTTTACCTTGCGTACATTTAGCCAGTACCCAATGATGCGTTCTGTGGCTTGAGGATCTTTTTGTGTCCACTGCAGGTTGTAGGAATAATTATTTCCCTTAAGAATCCGCACAGGGTTAGGTGTGTCAAAGTAGAATTCAGCATTGTAGGGTTTAGCTGTAGGGCAAAAAGAAAATACGGAATAATTCATTTGTTTTTTTATGAAACAAATAATTGATGTTGAATAGAAAGTGACAGAGATGTTCTCATAATATAGTAGAAAAGTGAATTGTCTTTCACTCACCTGAAACATTGAAGGTGCACGTGGATGTGCCTGCACTGTTGCTGATTCTACACTCATACGTGTCACTGTTGTTAGGTTCCAGTTTGAATTTCAGCTCTGGTGATTCCTTCAGACCCGGCAAGGACATTCGTATGAAGTTTCCGTTTCGTAACCACCGGATTTCTGTTAGCCGTGTAGGGTTTGCCCGCAGGACCGTACACTTCAAGGTCACAGTCTGAGAGGTTCGAGAACGCACATCCTGAAGAACCGGGTCCAAAATGGGAGGGTCTGTGCACAGATCAGATATCATTCCTTTATTTCTTTTGATTGCATCTCAGTGGCACTTTCAAAACCCAACACATTTTTTCAAAACCCAACACCTTTTGTCAAAACCCAACACCTTTTTTTCCAAAACCCAACACATTTTTTCAAAACCCAACACATTTGAAAATATTGTTGAAAATGGGCTTCCTCCGGGCATTCCGGCCTCCTCCCACAGTCCACAAATGTGCTTCATAGACTGTCCCTAGGTGTGTATGTGCCAGTGTGCGTGGAAGTGATTGTGTGGGCCTGCGACAGACTGATGACCAGTTCGGGGTGTACCCTGCCTTCACCCATCAGTAGCTGGGACAGGCTCCAGCAATGCCATGACCCCAAAAAAGATACAGCAGGTTAAGAAAATGGATGAATGGATGTTGATAGATTGTGTTTGCAAAAATAATTAAACCCACAAATACAGCTGCCCAACTGAATTTAGTGTTTTACAGTCCATTCAACTATTTCCCTCCTGTTCCTTTCATTTGTATAGCTTCATCAGATGATTTTAACACACTACACAAAAACATGTGCAAATCATCATGGACAGATGAGAGAAACTCAGACTTTCCAAGGTAACATCTTTTGACTAGTTAACTTGGAAACCAATTAAAAGTGATGAGTGGCTCTGAGGTAAATGACTGACTAACTGCTGCTGTTCTCAGATAAGCCAAGACACAACTCAACCAAATTACTCTGAAACGAATCACAGGCCAGCTAGAATGCTGTTGGCTAACCATATACAAAATCCAATTGGTAATTGTTGCACAAATGAACTGTGATTAGTTTTGGTGCTAAGGCCCCTGAAGGTGGATACTTCTCAGTGGAGCCCCTTATGAGTCCAAGTTACCACCTGTAAATGTATAATTTGTTTCATTTTAATAATGTTTGTATATGTTGCAGGACGGTTGAAAAAAGACAAAGAAAGAAATGTATGATGACATAAAAACAAAAAAACCAACCTTGGGGTTCAAATTTGGGGGTAAAAACATTGTTTTTATCTGGTTATCAGTAAAAACCAGTGTGAACATTTTTGGTCAGCTGTGCTTGTTTTTATTATAAATTGCTTCTACCAAGAAAAAAATAAATATAAACTAATACTTTTAAAAGTTCATGTTGCTCTTTTAGGTTGTTGAGAATCAAGTGTGACATTCCACTTGTGCTGATTTTCTCTTTGTTTAATTCTTATCTTTGAGTCGGCATTTAAACAGCTGTAACAGTTATAATTAATATAAACAAATATTAAATAACTTTCATATGCAATGTAAAGGTTTCAAAACAAATACATCTGCAGCACAAACTAAAATAGTTTCAAACACTGCTGCCTAATGCAATATGAACAAGTAAGGCGTTTAAAGCTGACACATTAAAAAAAAAAAAAAACAGCTCCTTGTCAAGACAGCAGCTTCAAAGCTCATTCTTTTATCTATCCAAAGAAAATACCTGCATGTTTCAGAATGCATAATGTTCTAAAAATATATCTACTTATTGTGACTAAAACTCCTACTTTTTTCTAGATTTTTCATAGACTGGTAAACACAGTCAGACCAAATTTATGTTTGAAATCAGTTTATCATTCTGTGCTTGCACTGCAGTCCAGGGAACATGAGCAAGCACCTGAATGCTAAAAAGACTGGAAACCACCCCAGCATTTACCTTCTGGCTTTCTGAGTTGCCTGTTTGTGTTTTCAGAGAAGATGCTTAGTGTTTTGGAATGAAAATTCGAACATCTTGCCTTTGTCTTGTTTTTATAATCTTATATTTATATTCTGCTCAGTCCCATGCCATCATGATCCCCTAGAACCCCTTATACATGCTTATAGCAGAGTTAAAGCTGTGTGACAGAGGTTGAATGATGTAAAAGTGGTCAAGAGAGTAGTTCGATGGTCTGATTAGTGTATGGTCACATACTCCTACTCCTATTTATAGACTAATAGATGCATATCAGTGAGTAAAACCAAGTGACGAGGGTTAGAAAAAAACAATCTGTCAGGTAGGGATTACACAAGTAAAGAAAATGCAGAAAAAGAGGGAAGTTGTGAGCTTGTGTGTGAGCAGTTTTTCAACCCCACTTAAATTTGGTTGACAAATTATTTTTCCACAGCACTCTGGCTCTCATGTTTACACTCCAAATTCCAAAAGTGACTTGGCTGTGTTACTTTATTTTCTAACTTTTCAGCTTCTCCCGGGCTTTGCTTTTGCATTAATTTCCTGCTCATTAGGGACTCGCAGCACAATGCCGCAGTGTTTCATAGACAGCAAAGCGTAATCCATGTAAGCATACTGTTGCTATCTGTCTTATTGAATATGAAATGGATTCCATCCAGGAATGCAACACTGATCAAGCCAAGCGCTTACAGTACACACAGAGAAAATCAATTTGCATGAGATGGAGAGCAGGGGGGCAGTGAGGTGGGGAGTTAGGCAGGATGTGGAGAGAGAAACAGCTCTTTAGCAAGACGACAATGAGGAAGACAAATGATGGAGAAAGTGTGGAGCGAAAGAGGGGAAAGGTCTGTGTGGTAGGTTGGGCATGGATGACAGAATGAAAAAGAGGACGACAAAACGGAGGAAGAGAGATCTTGGGTGATGGCCAACAGTGATCTGGTTGATGACAATGATGATGAGTATGACAAGAAACAGAAAAGAAAGGGACAAAAGCTGGATGTTTCAAGAGCAGGTGAATCCGCTTAACAAAAGAGAAAATAGCCTTAATGAAAATGGTGTTTTTGGTGTTTTTAATATGTTCTTGTAGCATTTTCTCATGATGGAGGACATATGTGAAGAAAATTAAGATAAACCTGCATTTTTGAGCATTTCTTTATTTAAATTGTAGTAAATTTGGAGGAGACAAACAAGTGACATTGAAAACAGCTTGTAGTTGCTACATCTAAACTACAATCGGCAGGTTACAAGCTCTCTGCTCAAGCGAGGATGACAACCCATCTCAAATCAACTTTTAAAGATTCAATTGTATGGTTGCTGTAAAATGTTAACTTTTTCTTAAACCCCCCCGGACACTACGTGGCGTGTAAAAATGCGACTGCCGCCTACCAATTGCAAAGTCCTCTGTGCGGCCACCTGCTGACTTTGATGAAAAACTTGCATTCATGATGCAGCATGGTGGCATTTTAGGATATGTGACTGCTGTCTAAACTAACGTGAAAGAAAGTAAACAAAAGGATCATGGGAAGTCAGGGAAAGCTTACTTCACTTCCCAGCCACAACTCGGAGGAAAATTTCTGATGAACTACTGCTGCCCTGCAAAAAACTGTCCTAGAAAACAGAATCTTTTTGGGGGGCTAAAAACAGCATATTCATAATAACAAGACCACTGGAAACACTTTTAAAATAGATCAAAATATGTTCGGACCAGGACTTTAATTAAAAACTAGAAAAAGCCACCTCCTAAAATATGAAAATGACCAAAAATCTGAGTGAATAGAAGTGACATTGTCATCTTAGTTATCCTTATTTGTGTTCATTTGCATCTCATCGTTTCTCTGAACCAGCGCTGATTTTACATGTTTTTCCATTCTCTGTTCTTTTTTTTTTTATTCCTGTTAGTGTTTGTTTCCCTTTGCCCCTCTATAGGGGTGGCCACTTGGTTCATTAATCTGACAAAGCCCACTATGGACAGAAGTGTTCACAGAGTTTTGTCCTTCCAGAGAGCCTGCATTAACAACTAGCTTTGTAAATACTTCCTACAGGAAAGATGAGAGAAGTGAGAGGATAGGAAACAGCGGATTGCAGCTTTTTTTGTCTGTGTTAAAATAAAAGTGGTGCAGAGCAGTAAAATAAAGATAAATAATAGTAAACTAAATAGAATTTTGGCCTCAGTGTTGGTTGTGGGTTTACCATTATACTTGCTAATTACACAACACGATTTGATTAAAATAATATTAAAAAAAGTCAAAAATACAAAAGGATAACTAAAGTTAAGTGCTTCAAATAAATAGCCACAATAAACTACAAAATATGTAGGATTTTATGATGTGCTTAATTAATAAATAGAAGAATAAAGGCCCACTTTGTTAAATTATTTTAATTTTATCCCGTACGCTTCACATCACGTATTGCACTTGAGTCCTAAACAGCTAACAACTTCATTTAGATTTCTTTTGCATTTTTAACTGAGAGATGCTCTGGACAATTAAACACAAAGTAAATGCAGATGGCCTCATAGTCCTCCATGTTTTATGATAAGAATGTCATTGTTGAGAAAAGACCTTTTTTAAATACTTCTCAATAATGCTTGATCTGTTTTTTTATATATTTTAAACCTCTTAAGACCTAAACATCACATTATGGTTTATCTACTACTTTATCGTCTTCTTAACTGGGGCCCTGTCTGAAATAAAGAAATGCATATCAAACAACAGATCAGGTCTTAAGATGTTTTTTAAAGGTTTATATAAAATGCTAAATGTATAATTAAGTTAATTTGTAAACTAGACTAAATCTTTTTCCTACTAATACAGATGTCAGATGACACATTTCAAAGAATATTTGTAAAATGTAAGACTCGTTAGATGAAAAAAATATATATATGAACAGAATTTTTTTTTAAGTAACACATTTTTAATGCATGCATTGCTAAGTGACTTTCGGATTGCTTCTATTTCTCCTGTAATAACTCAAAAGCAAGTCACATTTTTAATAAGTTATAACCTTGTATTTACATGAACAGATCTTTAATATGTAGTATTCCCTATATATCTAGCACTGTTTGATCTGAAAAACTCTGTTGTAGATTTGTCAATGCCGTAGGTGAAATAAGCCGATGCTCACTCACACTGAACATTAAGCTGGACCTGTGCTTCCCTGCGCTTGATGTTGAGTCCGTTGTATGGAGCAGTCTGACACCGATACCCTCCCATCATGTCCCGGCTGACGTTCCTTAGCCTCAAGCGCCCATCAGGCGTCTCTACTACAGGCGTCCCTGAAGGCATCAGGAGGTCCTTCTCTGTCCGTGACCACAGAATGGGAGGACGAGGTTTGCCTTCAGTCACCAAGCACACCAGCTCAGCGTTGCCTCCCTCGCTGACGCTCACAATTTGACCTCCTGGGGGAACTGACAGCACTGGAGGAGTGACTGAAATGAAATAAAGCAGGGTTTTCTTTTAGTTTCTTATTGCATGAGAATTAAAAAAAAATAAAATAAATAACTTTCTTAAAAGCTTTGTCAGAAAAAAATTCAACTTTTGATGGAAAACAATTATGTCACACTAAATTTCAACTGCTGTAAGTAAAAATGAATAACAGCATTTAAAAAAAAAATCCTAGTTTATAAAGGGTCTTAACAAACAGTCTTGCAGAAATGTGAGTAAAAAAAGAGAGAAATCTTACCACTGCTCTGAGAAATGTTGACATCGACACGAAGCTCCGGCACCCTGCTTCCTGGGAAGTTGACCACACAGCTGTACGTGGCCAGGTCACTGAACTTTATGTCCACGATGTCTAAACTACTGGTGCCAGGCTCCATTTCCGGATCACTGCGCAGCAATATCAGATTATCCGTGTTGAAGATGGGGGCACCGTTCTTGTACCAGGTGTAGTTGACTTTGTCTTGCGGTGTGGCATCAACATGGCAGGAGAGTTTGAGGTCACGGCCAATCTGGATGGTCTCACTGTCTTTATTAGAGTCAGGTGTGATTTGGAAGGTCAGGTTGGTCATGGCTGTGTGATGAGGAGATGAAGAAAAGATGTAGGTGGTTAAATGCATCTGGGCGCCTGTAAGGACTTTTCGCAAAACATAAAAAAACAAGTTGCAGTAAATCGGAGATGTGACAAAAGCATCATTGACCTTAAATGTGGAATCGTTGCTTCAGTTGCACTTGGAGTCTTAAGAAATAAGGGGATTAATGTTAACATTCACTTACCTGGTCTTCTTTACCTTTAGTGGCAAAACATTGGACCTGCTGATAATTTATAACTAACTCCACCACTTTTATAAAAGTGTTAAATCCATGTTATTCTTTTTTAATATAGAATACTTTAAACACTAAAACTTGTATAAATAAATATTTAAAAAAATATAAAGCTAAATGCAACTACAGAATAATAAGAGATTATGACTGGCAAACTGGAGCCAGCATTACACTATAATGTTATTTGAAAAATAAACAAAATAACAATTGAAACAAATATGAAGTTTCATCCATTCATGCCGATTTTTTTCTGTGCTACATTGTTTCACGTACACAGTAAAAAACATCTTAAAAAAAGCTTGTCCTAAAGCAGGAGGTGTGTAACTTTGATTATTTTAATATAAAACATTCTCAACATTTATTTGAGTGTTTTTCTGGAAGAAAAAGAAGCTTTTCTAAGCATATTTTACCCCAAACTTTACTGATTTTTACTTTTAAATTATGTGGCCTGCACACTATGACCAAAACACTTGTGAGGATATTTATCAATTCGACAATTTATGGTGACACTTCGGGGAAACAAAAGTCATTCTATAGGAATACCAACTACTTATGAAACAGGGATAGTAAACAATAGGCCATATATTCTGTATAATGAAATTTCTTGTGATCAGACAAGTAATTCCATAATTTAAAGAGCCGGATCCTATACAGCTGTTTAATAATAAAAGATCAAGATGTGTCACATGTTATTAACACTCTCCATTTCTTTCATTTTATCATAGGAACCATGCATGTTTAAACATGCCTATTTTCCATTTTACCCCGAGGCTGGATAAAGGCTTTAAATGCCACAGATCCCACTTTTCATTCATGTTCTGCATGGAGGTCACTATAGAGAGGTTTTAATCAAATTTGAAACCTTTGAGTCCCTCAAAACTTTTAGAATAAAAAGGCTGATAAATGTAGAGGTCAGGCTAACTTCTTTTTTTATAAATTAAATTTAAAAAACCAATTATAAGATCGTAAACATTGCTATCTTATCGCTGTTTTATTTGTGTTTGTCTAAAGAGGACAAGTGTTTATTGTCAACATAAGGTTATAATAGAGCAGGGGTGGGCAAACTACAGCCCAGGGGCCAAATGCAGCTGGTTAAGCTATTTAAGATTACCCACCAAACAGGAATAAATTATATTGATGATCATCATTAATGTTTTTTTTTTTTTCCATGTAATTCTGCCATCTTCTGTGTGGACTAAAAATAAATTGACCTTTGCATTGTTGCAAAGTTATTTTGCATTCATGTGTTGTTTTATTTATTTATTTTGACATTTACTGCTTGTTTGCTTTCAGAGTCAGACAGGCATTTTTCATATCATTCTAACAAATAAGTGCAGCATTTCTCATAATTTGCACTTTTCTCAAAGGGACATCAACCCATTGGCCCAATCGACACAAAAATGAGCAGAAAAGACAGTTTTGAGAAAAAAATTCAAAAATGTTTTGTTTTAACATGTATAAATCCATTTCCAGACAAAATTAAAGCATATTTTTGTCTAGATTCTACGCTATTTCTTTGTCTAATGAGGAAACACTCCACACATCTTTTCCCGGTTCGGCCCTTCTGTCATTTTTTTAGAACCTTTTATAGCCTATAGGTCAAAAAAAGTTTGCTCACCCCTTTAATAGAGAAAAAAAAGTAAAGTGAACAGAAATGTTGGTAAAAATTAATGGAGGAGGAAGACGATGGCCATTGTGGAACACTAAGGCCTCTATAATGTGTGAAGAGCATTTGTGGTGGGGACAAAAAAAAAGGAAATTGGAAACAGAAGAGTGACAGAAAAAGGAAGAAGCAAATATTGGAAAGAGAGGAAACAAAAAGAGCCATATATGAAATAAAATAACAGGGGGCTAGAGAGAAAACGGGGGTACTAAATCAAGGACAAAGAGTAACTCTCACACTGTCACATTTAATTTTTGCTTTCAAAGGCTGTGTTTTCCCAGCTGATTTTCATGTTGAATACAAAACAGCTCTGTTTTCCTGCTTAAAGGAGGCACAGGCAGTGAAGAAAAGAGAAGGAGGTTTGATTAAACTGCTTTTGAGCTCATTAACAAGACGCTTTGGAGGGGCAGTGGATGGTTCAGGCGGGTCTGCATCTTCATTTGTGTACGCATTAGTTGCAGGGACATCTCAGTTTGTTTGGACTTCACTTGATCACAAAAAGGGGAAAAAATGGAAGTGTGTCCTGCCCACCTAAAGCAATAAACTCGCCAACTTTGAGTGTGTCTCTTTTAGCATCCTGACACCTGCGCTGGTATGAAAATGCGTTCAGGCCCATTAAGCTAACAGGAGAACCCATCCAGCATATGTTCTCTGCAGTGTTAACTAACAAAAAAGACTGCCACTAATTGCTTCCACTCCACTCTGAATAATTAGAGTGAATAAAGATGATTAAAGGGGCTAAAAATATCCAGAGGGGAGTGAGAATGGAAGGTTTTTGCTTTAATGACATGGAAATTGCAGAAAGAGCAATACTTAACCTGCCCATTCCGGCATAATTCACATCAACTCACTAAAATGATGGTTCAAATGCTCACTCCACACATGCAGCTCACACAGGCACAGTTAATGTACATGGACAATTAAATATCTGATCACTCACTGAAATTCACACCCACTGCAGAAATTCATACACCAGGCTGAATGACTTTATACCATTGGAAGAATCCAATTTATCCAATTTTGTTTAGACTTACAGTATTTCAAACGTTTTCTCCAGTGACTGAGAACACATTAAAGGATGTTTTCCGTTTCTCAGACATGCTAACCATTCAAAAAAATGTTTGTTTTGCATCAAGTTATGGTATAAACTTCCAAATTAGATTTTAAGTCTCAAAACTGTTGAGTGACACAGTGTTCTAATGTGACACAGACATTGTTTAGTTTTTCCAGAAGAGTTCATTGTGTTTTCTGTTCTTTATTACAGTAAACAACATATTTGTGGCACAGTTCAATCTACACATTTTGCACATCCTGTAAATATAAACATGCATGTCCGTCTATTTTGTAAAAAAAAAAAAAAAAGAAGACTCCAATGAATCTCTAAACTATATTCCAATTTTTGTCCAACAACTAACATCTCACAGTGACTTACTTCTGACAACTAGATTGGTGTTCTTGCGAGCCGGGTTGCCCACGTTGTTGAAAGCTGTGCAGTTGTAGAAGCCGGCATCAGCCTGCGTGACAGCACGCAAAATCAATGTCGGCCCTCGGACTTGGGCGCTGAGGGGAAGAGGTCCTGGATAACGTGACCAAATCACAGTGGGCCGGGGGAAGCCAGCAGTCACCTCACAGGTTAGGACAACATCCTGCCCTGGATCCACCACAACATTGTCATCAACAGACAGTTTGATTATGGGAGGAGCTGTGGAGAAGAAACACACAGAAAGAAAAAGGGTAGAAAAGGCATTAGTCTCTGTGTACTTATATGGAAGTAAAGCTGAACGTTTTGGTCAGTTTTAGTAGCAGAAGAATTAAACACAACCCACACATGGCTCTTTATAGATTAAGAACAACTAAATAGTCTTTTGTTGTATCTTTAAAAAAAGACATTTAAGAAGATAGAAATGCCATCTGCAGCATTTTATAATAGGTTTTTTACATATGCTACCATGGGCCCAGATGGGGTTGCAAGAGGGTAACATTGAAAGAAATGAGCCTGTGGCCAGTGTGTCACCTGTTTAAATCCCTCGAGAGGCTGCAACAATCATCTTTTCCCCTTTTTCTTTCTGTTGAATTGAAAGGTTTCACCTCCATTGTCTGACAACCTTCATTGTCAACTTCATTAAAAACACCCAGAGGCAGAGCTGTCAAGCACCAGCTCCTCGTCAGTGCATGCTTCATTGACCATAAGGTACTAATCTATACAGCTCAACAGTCATTGCATCTCTGTGCATAACCTTACAAATTTAAGTAAAAAAAATAAAAATACTGCCATTGCACTCACTTGTGAAAAAGCAGTAGTCCCTAACATTGAGCAGGTCAGAAGTATTGTGTGTATTTATAAGTGGGGTCGTGTTCAATACTGTGAAAATCTGAAGGTCTATTTCCAAATTATGACTAATTGGCCTATTTAATTAGGCATGACACTAACACTCTTTCTCTGGTTTGGAATGAATTATTCCTAATTTAAAGTAAAGTGTCTGTGTAAAAGATCAAATTTGATGTTTGACTGACTTCACTTCATTAAGGGAAATTGCTGAAGGTAAAAACCTCATTAGCGAACTTGCTGTGAATTTTAAAGATTAGGAGAAAAAGATAAATGAAAATGTTTCATAAAATGACAACAAGCACAAAAGCATTTAATTCGCAGCTCTGGTCTAGCCTTTATAAAAAAGTAACATTTGTTTACATTTTTTACCTGTTTTTCTTTTCTTTGTATAGCTTACCCAATGATAAATTGAAAATGAGAAATAAACTGAAACTGTGGGGTTAACAATAAAAAAAACAAAATCTCTTAATCCCAGTCAGGAGAAGTCAACACAAAAAATGTGTTTCAATTGTTTTATAAAAAGATTTGCAGACTCTTTTTTTCATTAAATAATGATAGAAAGAAGTCACAGAAAACTAGAAGACCATCATTTACTTACTTTTATGATCAAATTCAGTATTTGTTTAACTTTATATGCAAAAGCGTGTCAGTAAAAACTCAACAGTATTGATTGTTCATGAGAACAGGACTGAGTGAGTGCAACGTCACCCGTAGAAAATGGCTTACTTCCGACTCCAACCAAAAGAAGACAATTCAGTTTCCATTTTTTTATGACACAGGATATGTTGGAGCCACACAACATCAGAAAGCAGTAACTGGTCCAACTATGGCAACTACTCTTATCAGTCAGTAGTGAGCCTATTGGAAGTCCACATCCCTACCACTTGAAAATGGGCTTGGGAGAATCTGTCAATCAAAGTTTTAGAACTTGAGGTGGGGGCCAGCGGGCAACACATACATTTACTGAGGCATCTGATTGGCCAGGAAACTTGAAATACAAAAAATAAGATACACAAGAATATGTAAAAAGAAAAAGTAGCAGAATAACAATGGTTGATTTGTGAGACATAAAAACTGGGTAAAATGTGTTTATTTCTCAATAGAAGTCTATGGGACTTTGATCTCTTGGAGCCAGCGGGAATTTCCTGTTTGGAACAGAAGGGGGAGTGGTCATTCAGTTCAGTTCTCATATACAGTCAATGATATGTACTAATCTTTTTTATGATCTTGTTTTGATGAGTGATGTACATTTTAAAAAAACCATACCACTCTTCAAAAACATATAAAGTTTTGAATTTCTATTTGCAGAGTTTTTTTGGAAAGAGATAAAAGCAATTTTTTAGAAGCTTTTGAAAAATTGAAAAAAAAAACAGAATTTGTGAGCTAAAAAAAGAAGTAATCCTCATTAAAAGATTGACCTAACAGACAACAGTTATTTTAAAAGCTTTAATGTAGATCATTATCTGATCTGTCAGACTGAAATCATCACATTAGGAAGGACAGACAGATGTTCACCAAGCAGAAGATGTTTCATGCATTAGAATGACAAAGCTTGCTGTACTGAGTGCTCACGAAGCCATTTGTGCACTCTTTAACTAGTCACAGCGTGCGTGCCATGACATATACTCACTAATGGGACATCTCCTCAACTAACTTCACTAGTGATGGGTCAAAACTTGACAAGAAATTTCACTGGTGTAACAGCTGCAATCAGCACATACATAACACTGTCTACTTTCATTGTATCAGACCACAGCGCCACCAAAGCAAACCCCTACAGGCCTGCAAGGGAAGTGTTTGCTTTGTTTGTATCCTTTGTTTGCTTATTGACATTCTGACTGTACCTATACTTAAATGCAAATATATATATATATATATATATATATATATATATATATATATATATATATTTTTTTTTCTAACATATTAAAAAAAGTAAAAAACAAATAAAGCTAGGGTTTAAAATTCATACAAAATAAAGCAAATAGGGAGCAAAGCAAGGAGGAGAACCTGGGGATTTAAGAATTATGGCTTCTATTTCCTGGGGATGCGTAGGAGACAGTTACTGAGGGATCAGCCAGCACTTGTCCCAAAATAATGGGATTTATGTGCAGCACAGCGGTTTACAACCAGGTAACAAATGCCTCCCTCCTCCATGCTCATAGTTACTTAATCTCATTGTTTTTTTTCTCATTTTGTCACCTATGCATCTTTTAAACTTGTCTTTTCTTCTCCTATCTCTCTGTTTCTGGCTTGTATCGCTTTGAATCTTAACTTAATTTCTGTTTTTTTTGTTTTTTTTTTTTACTATTATTATTTTTTACATTAAGACAGGATTCTTGTTTTGTGATCTGCTGTATCAACTTTGCAACATTTTTTGACTGGAGGGTGGGCTGGGTCGGTGGTTTAATTTCTGGCTCTCGCAGTCACTTGTAAAAATGCTAAAAACACTTACATACTTTTCTGTGTCTCATTACTGGCACGGGCCTGCTGTGACGTTCTCCCAAAAGCTACATAAAACAATGCCATAACACTGATGAGACACAACAAAACATTAAAATGTGGTCGGACAAATGCAGGCTTATTAAGACAACTTTTAATGTGATACACATCGTTTCTCTCTGTTTTACCGACAAACCAAATGTCATAACATAGGCATTGTCTTGCCAGCAACTGCCTATTTTTCTTCTTGGTGTGGACAAAAACAAGCGGTAAGAGGTGAACTTTGAATCATGCTTTATTGAACCTATAGTGATAATCAGCATACATATCACTTTCGTTTCCTTATCTTACTATTGATGAGGCACTTCTGAATTAGCGCTTTATAAATGTAAACATTTCAGCAAACAATAATATTTACTGATGTCAGTCCAATGCGATGGCTATAGCTGTGATATTGGGCTATTTAAAACCAGTCCAAAAGTAGGATTGATCTGATAAATGTTTTTAATCTATACCTCATTTTTTACAGTTTACTTTTATTTTTTAAAAGTGTAAAATTTTCAGTTTGGACTATTTTGTCGCAAAAAAATATATATATTATTGAGATATCTGTATAAATGAATGCAAAATTCAAATCGTTTATAGCCCCTAATAAATAGCTTCTACTTACAAGATAAAAAATAAAAAATCAAAAAAATAAATAAATAATACAAAAATAAGATGTAATTACTAAAAGGGGAACCTTTGAACCTCTTTTTTAATTGTCTAAAGTCTATGCATTATATTGGCAGGAAAAAAAGAACTTCAGCCAGCCAGCAAGTCATTCTTAAATGAATGGCTGTATGTGAACATAAATGGTATTGAATCAGATGAAGAAGTACTAGCAGTGTGGATTCCCTCACGTTGCTACAGTTGATCAGTCTTCCTTTGTGTTCTACTTTGGTTCTTCACTGCTCCTTGGTCCCTGTATTCTCTACAAAACCCAATGTCATCTTCAGACATTCTAGTTCAATGATGCTTCTGCCTAATCTCATCCTTCAACCTGTCCATCACTGTTGCTAATTATACAGGACCGAAGGATGATCCTTGATGTAAGCCAACTTTCACTTAAAACAGTCCAATCGTTCCACTGGTAACCTTTTGACTGTTCTGTTGCCCTCATGAATGTCCTCCACTAGCCTAATCCACTGTCTTGCTTCTCTTCCTAAAAACATTAGTTTTCAGTTTGCCACATTATTTCAATGAATCCACAGATTAAATGTAGCTAAACAGATAAAAATCCCAATACAAGTGGTCTGCATGTCTACTCCCCAAGAAAGTAACCTGATATTTTTTTCCATCAATATCCTTTCCATTGACACAAGAAAACATGAAATTGGGGTTTTCGTGTTCTTTTTTTCCTTCTAGCATTGAAAACAGTTACAAATTATAAAAACAAAGTATGCTTGATTCTTTCATGCAATAGTTTTCTTCTTATAACAGGCATATTAAATGTTCTAATTATCCCATTCAAAATGTACCAAGCAAAAACCTACCTTCATAAAAAATAACACTTGTTGTAGTCATACTAAACCTATTAAGGGTTTCTTTGGCCTTTTTAAATGTTTAGGGATTTATTTATCAAACGTTTAACATTATTATTTTGCAATTCCTGTTTCTGAACAATTCCGAATCCACAATTACGGTCTACTTTAGTAAAAGAAAAAACAAGCTCAACAAATTTGCCTGTAACTCGATTTTTGTAAAAAAATTAAAAAAAAAGCAAAAGAAGGAAGATTTGATCACTGCCAGGACTTACTGACAGATGTGGGGGGAGATGAAGTCAAGTTCCAGGCTGAGATTATTCTATAAAAAAATCAATCAACTTGTGCCAGTACAAAGAATCAAACATGATGTCATAACCTCATTCAATGAATCTAATCTATGCAGTGACGTATGCAACAAGGACAGACAGAACTCATCTGGGAACAAAACAATATGGTTGTTAGAGGAATATTTAAGAGGATGAAAAGCAGAGCATGGGTTTGTTTCCCCCTCTCACAATCACTCTGTGGCTCTGTGCCCATCTGCTCCTCTCACTCTGGTTCCTCTGCTCTACATCTCTTTTGTCATATTACTGCATGTTCTGCTGTCTGTCACTTTGGTTCATTTTTTGTCATTTCGAGGGGTAAGAGATTTTTGCAAAGGTTTCCATTTCCTCACTGAAAATATCATTCTCACAGTTTTATCAGTTCTTCTCTTACTTCCTTTCAGTTTTGTTTCAGATTCTCTATAACATAAGTGTGGACATTTTCTGTAATTTATTAGTTTACCTTTATGTTATGCTCCACCCCCCTCAACAGAAAGGGGTGTTGCTATATTTATAAAATATGATACATTAACTGTTCACACCTTAAACAGTCAGACTGCTACTCCTCTACCATCATCTAGACAAGGGCTGGCCAACCCTGATCCTCAAGAGCCTCAACTCTGCTTGATGCTGACAACTTAAATCAGGTGTGTTCAGTCAATCATGACGTGGAATTACTTGAGCCAGCTAATCAACAGCAAGCTGGTCATGGAGGACTGGAAACATGTAGGGTTGAGCCTCTTAAAGGACAAGGGTTGGCCAGCCTTGGTCTAGACCAACGATTGTACACCTGAATAAGACTAGGATGAGTCAGTCTACAATAAGCAAGGAGCTTGGTGAGAAAAGAGCAATTATTAGAAAATGAAACAAATACAAGGTCACTGATACTCTCCCTTCCTCCAAAATTCTTTAAAATAAATGCCAATCTCTGTGTTTGGAGGAGAAAGAATCCTGAGTTGCATCCCAAGGACAGTGTACCCACTTTGAAGCATGGGGGTGGAAACATGCTCTGGGGCTGCTTTTCTGTAAGAAGACAGGACAACTGATCTCTATTAAGGACTGGGTGAATTGGCTATGTATCATGAGATTTTGCACAACACCTTCTTCCATTAGTGAGAGTATTAGCGATAAAATGTGGCTGGATCTTCCAGAATGCCGATGATCACAAACACAACACCTGGACAACAGAGTGGCTACATAAAAAAGTATTTAAAGATTATGGAGAGACCCGGCCAGTCTCTGCACCTCAATCCAGTAGAGCGTCTATGCAGAGTAGAAAGTCAATGTTGCCCACCAACACTTCCAAAACATCACAGCTCTTGAGAAGATCTGCATGGAGGAATGGGTTTATGTGCAGTGTATATAAACCTGGTAAAAACTAACAGGAAGCAGCTTACATCTGTCATTGAAAACCAGAATTATGTTACTATATATTGAGATGACATGTTTGTTATTGACGAAATACTATATACTTATATGCAGCATTATATCAATTTCTTTAAAGTTGCATATTAATATTTAATGTGATTTATTGAATTCCTCTTTATATGCACTGCTATATAACAGTTGAAGTACCTAAGAACACCACAGACCTCTCTCATCTTTTTAAGTGGAAAACCTTGCAGAATCTGTGACTAAAAACTGCCTTTTCCCTCCACATAATAAACCTTGTGTAAAAAGCCATCTAGTGGCTGTCCTGCCCAATAGTCTGTTATTTTGCTTTCAAACAGGAAGTCCCCCCTGGTTGAAAAATGCAACCTTAAATGTGGAAGGTAAATGACAAATAAAACCAGTGATCATGTATCTAAAGTGAAGTTATATTACCAATAGAAACAACTGATGCCACACATTACAAATCTTTAAGTTCATAGGTGGAAACAACAACTCTTTAATAATCCTTTTTTTTACTTCATCCAGACTGGCTGTTTTGGCGAGCCAGGTGCCAGGCAGGAGCTTTTTTGTTTGGTTGTTGTGTAACTGTGTGTGTGTCTTTGCGGGTGTGTTTACTGCACTGTTGGGATACAATTGATCTCAGCTGCAGGAGCTCAGTTGGAAAGGAAAGCTTCAAAAATGAAAGCAAAGAAAAATGTCATAGGCGGAAGAAGACTGGTCAGTAGGTTCAGGCTGTTCCTGTTTCTGACACATTACTTTCAACAGTCACAGTTTTTGACGTAAGTTTGGAAAAAAAACAAAAAAAAAAACCAGTGCCTAAAACTAAGTGTCACTCTGTTGTTATAATTTGTCATGCTTGGTACATTGTGTTGCTGCTTTGTTTTGAAGAATGATTGCAGTGAGCCTGGACAACCTTTCTTTTTCTGTGTGGTTCATTCTCAGCTTTAGTTTCCAGCCATTCACAGAGTACCTCCTTTCTTTTGCTCAATTTTTTTACTTTGCAGTTCAACTATTATGAGCCTTATCAGTAATGCAGATATTTAATTAAAAGAAAGCTGTCCCTTGTATCAATCACAGAGAAAGAATACTCCACTCTGCAATAATAACCGGCATTGATTAGAGAATAAGCATTCAGAAAGTCATTAAATAATGTGTATGTTTTGACGCTTTGTCTGATAATAAAAAAAAAAAAAAGATGAACAACAAGCAGGGGTGATTAAAATGTTCAAGTGTGCTGCACAAGCCTGGACATTTCCCTGGAGGGTATCAGCCTGTCCGTTACAAACCTGACAGGGTTGTCAATGGCAACGATGTTGTAGTAAGTAAAAGAGTTGCCAGGCGATGGCGTGTAGATGGACAGAACGGTGCAGAGAGAATTGGAGATAACAGGGAGCATGACAACTGAATTACAGCTGACGGCCCCGAGACGAGCTCTCAGCAACAGAAAAACTAGAAAGACAGACAACACGGCATGCAGGGAGGCAGGCAAGACGATAGAGATACTCAGAGCACATCTCAGAGGAGAGTCAAAAGCCGGAGAAGAAAAATGCAGGGATAGAAGTGAGGCAGAGAGAGAAGGAGGGATGTACGAAGCAGATGAGAAAATGAGAGGATGAAAGGAGAATGCCATTTCGTGCTCAAGTAAAGATGGGAAACACTTTAACAATGAGAGAAAGAGACTGCTGGCAAAAGACTTCTTAAGCACACACAGCAAATAGAGAGAGATGAGATGAGACTATCAAAGAGTGAGAAAAGACGGGAAATAATCAAAGAAAGAAGAAAACAATGTTGACTGTTTGCAGACATATGCCTGTTTGTGATTGTGTCACTTCTAACGCCTGTTTGGCTTTCTAGCGATTCAAAGAAAATGAAAAGCTTGTGTAAAAAAATAAATAAATAAATAAAAAGACTTACTTGTCGCATTGGTTAGCCTGAAGGTGACAGACTTATCTTCAATGTTACACACATTACGGACAGACACCTGGCAGGTGTAATCTGCAAAGTCTTTGGGTCTTAGGTTTTTCAGCTTCAACACCTTGGTCTCCCCCTGGATGAGACAAACAACACAGACAGCAAAGTGATGCAAATTAAAGAAACAAATGCAATCCCCACAAAAACTGTGACTTGATTAAAACATCAAAGTGCTTCCACCTTCTTAAGTCACATTTCATCCATGTGAGAGATTTTATTTTCTCTCAACTGCCCAATTATTTTGTCTAAAAGTTTTGAATTCATGTCAGGCAATGGATGGATCAAACAGAAATGAAAAAAAAAAACCTCCTCTTTACATCCACTCATCAGAAAACTAGCTGGATAAGTTCAGAGGAAACTATTTAAGAGGCCTTTTGTTGTAATTAGAAAATCATTGGACAATTTTAAATTTGACTGACACTTTAAAAGTTTGGATGTGTTTCATTTTTCCCCTTCCTCAATCTAATGTTTGCACTAATTGACCAGTAAGAAACTATATTTATGGACACAAACTGTAAATCGTTGTCAGCATCACTGTGATTTCTCAGATCAAGACATTGTTGGAGATGAAGCTCGGAGTCTCTACGGTGGTCACACGAAGGAGATCCTCTGGCTGGTTAATTGAACTCCAGGGGTTCTGCTGTGTGTCTGACTGATGCTTTGATAAATGGAGAAAAAGGGAACAGATGTCTGAATTCAGCCCCTCTGTGCTCATCTCCTTTATCAGAGCTGGAGACACTGATTGGCCAACTTGTTAACTTATTGCAGGCAAGTGTGATAACGGATGGTAGCTTAATAAACAAATACACGTGGCTGCAGTAAATGGCACAAAGAAGCAAAAAAATAATAGCAATATTAACTCAGCTAACTGGTATGTAAGTAAAAGAAAATCAAAAGGCAAATTAAAAGGCAATTTGTTTTTTAGCTTTGTTTTTCAACTTCACTTTGTTATTCATGAACTGAGTATTGTTTTAATGTAGATTACATATTTTATGTGATGCTAAAGGAAAGAAAATGCAAGAAACATTTTAAAAAATAAATATTTGATCTATTTACGGTAGTGTTAAAGGTTCCAATCTTTCTTACATTATTTTACACAAACCGTAGTTACCAGCAAAATGACACTAGAGCTGACAGTGGCCATTTGATATCGTTCACAGCTGAAGAAAAATGCAACCTTTAGCTCTCAAAGAAAAGCTGTCCTTAAACAATTGAAAAGAAACTGAACCAACTAAAAAAAATGTAATTGTATAAGATTTTGTTCAATTTAAGCAATTCCTCATGATCCATCCAATATGTCATATTATGATCAATAAAACAACAATAAGTAGAGGCAGTTAAACTGCTGATAAACTTTGGCTGAAGTTCAAAAACTTCAAGAGCTTTTTGTCATTTTTAATTTACATTTGAAGCAAAAAATATATAACTAGTGCTGAAGTTAGTTTTCAAAAGCAAAACCATTGAGTAATAAAGGCTAGAGGCACATCAGCAGGGTTGAAATTTCGGCCATTGCCTAGGGCCTCAACATGGAAGGGGGCCCCTTTGGACGGCAAATAAACTAGTCAACATGGTGTTTTGCAACCTTAACAGCTCTTAAAATGTAACTGTATGCAGCCAAAGACACAACAACATGAGAATACGGTTAGAACTCGCATAGGAGAAACTCCATATGTTGCCCCACCTGGTAAAAGGTGTAGAGTGATCAGCAACAGGAGCTACTCTGATCCCATTGAAACTGGTTTGTATTTAAACTCATTACAAACCCGATGATGGCAAAAGTAAATAAGGAAAATTAGGGAGCCCGATATAAATTGGACAAATGTATATATTTTTTTTAAAATTAACATAATCAAATTCAATTACCTGCATTAAAAACTGTGATCATGATTTAATTGTTCCAAAAGAAAGAAAATAAATTGGGTAATAGAAAACAATAAAATGGAGATTGGGAAATTCAAATATTATCAAATCTGTTCCACATAATAAACTAGCAACAGTGAATAAAAAGTGAGAGTTTATAAGGAAGAGACAGTTAACGTTATGCAAAACTAGATATGGAGCTAAAGACTTCAACCTCCTTACACTGATGGGATCATTGTACTCTATCTGCTGCTGCCGACACCTCTGACACTTGATCCTCTGATGAGAACTTTTCAGCTTTTAAGCACTTGTTTCAGGAGAGGCTTGCAAGACTGACTGAGGTCATTTGAATACCTCGTACAAATGTCAAGAAGGTTTTTGTTGCTCTTGCTGAAGAAAAGGCTAAAAGTAACCTCTTTACAAAACTATGCAGCTAAAGATGGACAGACATGTAAAATTTGAATCAAGACATACAATTATAAAAAAGTACTTTTCCATGCATAAAATCATTTAAAAGCATTTAAAAACAATAAAAATTATGTTTCAATGAAATATTTGTCTGCTGTTCATGAGCAAAATGACAGGTTTGCTTTTGATCTAACAGATGATCGAGGCGGCTTTAGGCCATAAAAAAACAATTACTGTACAAATAAAGTTGCTGGCAGTGGTTTAGTGGGGCAGCAGAAATATGGAGTTGTGGTTTTCTTCGCCAGTACTGACATTTTTGTAGTTCATTTGTCAGATGTACATTATTTTCCATCCAGTTTCCCTCTGTAAACAATGAAAGATAAGTGAGGAAAATATTTCAGACAAAATCTGTGACTTTGGTGTCCCAGAGTTGTTTTGCTTAAAATGCCCGGCTAACTTTAAAATCTTCTTACGATAGATAATTGTCCTCTTGAAATTTGGAATAATTAAGAAAGATGCATAAAGTAGTATGTGTGAAAAGAATGTGTCAAAAGAAGCTTAAACCAAAAGGTCCTTGGCTTGAGGAAAATGCGTTACATGAGCTTTGACAACATCCAGCATTACAAGTTCGTCTGTGGCTGCGGGATAAAATTCCCATAAATCTGAAAACTGTAATACTGAAAATATGCACAGAAAAACTCTCTTTTTGTGAATTCACAAAAAACATAGTCCTGTACTGCATTAAATTGACTTTCATTTTTAAAACCCTGGTGTAACTGCCAATGTCTGTAAACTTTATTATCTGTCTAAAAGCAGGGATTTCATTAATACACTGTTTTTCAAAGACAAACATCGTCTTTATAAGCCATTTATCTCTAAAACTGCCGCCTTTGCACACTTCTAGTACGTGGAGAACCCTGACACCTGGGCAGACCTGCCTTGCAGAAAATAGTTCTTGTACGTTTCCTTCTCAGGCCTGGGGGTGGTTAGTGAAGGCTCTGCTTATTTTTAAAGCCTCTGAGTGTCACAGTAAGAGTGACGATGGTTTAATGGCCATAGGTGTTCCTAAAATGCAACAAAATTTGATTTTGACTTTGTTTTTCTTTTCTAGGTGTCAAACTCATCATTATAATACAGGTGAGAGGAAAAATAACAGTAATAAAAAATAGTAAGTGTTAGGATTACATGTTCGGTTATCACATTGTCAGATATTTCTGATGACATATTGATTCACAATGTCAACCTATGCAATAATAAGAAAAAAAAATGATTCACTAAAATTGTTATTTTGAAATATCTTAAAGTGGTCTAATAAAATTAATATGAAATAATGTTTTCTATTCAACATTTTAAAGTGATCTGGATAATTTCATGGCTTTTCTCATATCACACAATTATTTAATTAAATAGTCGCAGATGTATATTTTTTTTTAATTGCAGATCTTTATATGCTTATAAGTCCCACTCCGATCATCTTGAGATTTATTGTAAAAGCTGTTCCAGTTGTCTTTTAATTATGATTATGCGATCTCTAGCCAACACAAAAAAAACCTGCCGTTTTCTAGAGCACAGTTTCTGCAGAGTGGCAGTAGTTCATTCAAAATTTGCCTTAGTTCTGGGTGGAACTGTTGGCGTGGGGCATTTCTCCCTTCACCTCCCATCATCACTTTGTGCTTTGAGCCAGACGCCAGCCCAGATGAGGAAAACAGAGATGTACATCGATCTAATATATGTAGTTGTTGGGCGGTGCAGGAACATTTTAGCTTTTAGCTGTTGTAGGTCCAATGTCACTGCTACAAGCTTATTCAAACAGCCTTTTTTCATCTGAACCCATCAATTGTCTAGTTTGTGTGTGTGTGTGTGGGGTGGGGTGGGGGTGGGGGGGGGACTCATGGTCAAAACATTTTTTATAATGTTTCCTATAATTTTTTGTTAAACATGCACAAATATGAGGTTTTCCTGTCAGGCTTCATGAATATATTGCACACATTCTAGTATTAATAATGATTAGTTGGAATAGAGTGTGTTTTAATGGGTGGTTTGGGTTTCTCTCTTTTCATTTCTTTATTGTCCATGTCTGTTTTTAACTGTACAGCACTTTGAGTTGTGCAAGTATGAGAAGCACTTTTTTTATGAATAAAATTTGGTTTGATTTAATTAACAAAGTGAAGTCTAAACCATTGATAAGCAGAGGTTACATGACAGTGTGTGTTTCTGTATGTGGCAAATGCTCATGTGTACCTGAGTGTAAAGAGGTTCATAAATGTCCACGCCATTGTCCTTGCTTTGTTCGATGAGCGTATTCCCACGTTTCCAAATAAACCGCGCTGGTGGGTTGGAGTTGACTGTGCAGCGCAGGAACACAGTCTTCTCCTGGTAGTAACTGCCTCGCACATCGCTAATGGTCTGGTGCACCGTCAGGACAGGTGTGTCAAGATCTGTAAATTACACAACATATGATTTAACTTTTTATGAGGAAATTTTACATTAGTATATGAAAATACTCATATTTTTAACAATGATTCTGGATAATAAAACAAAAGAAAATAGTTTGGTAAATGAAAAAAGAAACAAGGACATAAATATTCTTAACAATAATGATAAACTTTTTGCTTAAATACTGCTAAATAATATAAATGACATTTTTTTAAGATATAAATTTAGTGCAGTTTAAATGACTGTTTATTTAATTCATTTGGTAACTTCTTATTTCTTCAGTTTTTGTGTTTTTTTCCCAGATTTTTTTTATTTGTGTTGTCTTTGCTTACGCTCTTGTATTGTATCAACAAACAAAATATCAGCTGTTGTCATAAGAATGATGACTGTCCCCTTTCTTCCATTTCTCAAAAATTCACTTCCACTTTTGCTCTTCATCCCTTTCCCCCGTAACCCATCCGCTCCTCCTAGCTGCTTGTGTGTGTAATTGTGATTCTCTGTAGCCTAATTGTGGTGTTGCGGGGTTCAAACGTTAAGGAAAACATTTCCAGCATCACTGCAGGTACCCCCTTTTTCTCCTCATCTTCCTCACCTCTTTCTCCTCATCTGTCTCTTTCCTCTCACTTGCTGCTACGTCATCTCCCCTAACCACCTGTAAAGCCACCAAGAGGGCTCTTTGAAACTTTACAGGGGTCGCGTTGAAGATAGAATCCACAAACTTAAATTTAGAAAGAACCCAAGTCATAACAGAAAAGTGGTTGTGTGTGTGAGAGGATTTGAGGAGGAGTGCATCTTCATATTTTCTTTTATTGTATTTTTGAATTTGAAGATAAGCAACCGTGATTTTTGAGTGCACTGTTGGAAAGGGCACAGCAGTCACGTGAAGCCACTTTCTCGTGCACGGCTGTGCGCTCGCCTGCACACCCACCCACGCGTGACACGCTGAGAGTGCAGCTCAAGCACAGCAAAAGAGCATTTTTGCGGACTGAAGGTTGGACCTCTGGGACTGACTGACATAGGAACGCACAAGCAGTTTAAGCTCCCAAATGTGGCTATAAACATATCAGTCGTTGCACGGGAAAACGTCTTTTTAGAATGAAAAGGTAGCCGCAGGCTCATGGGAAGTTTATTAAATCATTTATTGTATAAGCACTCAGGTGTGTGGTGTAGAGCGAGGTACAACACCAATCCTTTTTCAGGCATGATTGGATTAACAGCTTCATCAATATTTTAAGCATTTCCCTCTGACATCAGTTTTGCTTCCTTGTTTCTGATTACATTAAATGTCAGAAAAGAAAGCAACAGTATAATAAAAATATTATTGTAAATTCAACTTAGAGTTATAGGAGTAATCTGAGACCAAAACTGCTGGTTTTGAGTTTTTTTTTTTAAATCTACATTATGTCATAACAGATTAAAGTTGGAGGCTTACAGTGTTTGTTTAAACCAGGAGTCGTGGATGCAAGCAGCTGATAATATTAGGCTACTTTTCAACACAGATTTTTTTTAATCCTGCTCCATTTTATTCAGGATCACAGGGTTTGCTGAAACTTTCAGTTGTCATCATCCCAGAGAAAGCCCACTTTCAAACATTCTGTTCCTTGCAGAAAATGCTTCATCAAGCAGTGAATTCTAACTACACCAGAAGCAGGTCTTCTCCATCAAACACTGAAATGTACAAGATTAGATAAGAAGACTACAAAACTCTAAAATCACAGACAATTGTGAGTGTCTTCAAGAAATTTGCCTTGAAATAAAAAAAGTAGGTACAGTAGGTTATGTATTCCAATGAGTATGCTAATGTGTAATCCAATAGGGGGTTTGAAGTCTCTAATGCAGGTTAAACAGACAATTTTCTCCTGCAAGACAACTTCTGTGCTATCCCTTTTAAAAAGTGCAATAACTACCCAAACAAAACAGGCACAAACGTCAATTTTTAAATAAGGATTTAACAATGAATCGTTGTGACAAATCTAAGAACTGAGACTCTGCTTGAACAAAAAAATATATATATTGTAACCCTTGAAGATGGCCAACCTACTACAATGCTAGAGGTGTGCTCTGTTTTTGTGACCTGAGTTTTAAGGTGAAATGTCATTAGCTAATCATCCAGTTTCTGTGTTAAAGATGGCCCCAAGTTCCAGCGCAGTGGCCGCCGTGGTTTCTCTAGAACGTAGCATCTGAGGCTTTGAACAGAATGCAACGTACAGAGGAGAGACAGACTTTGGACAAAAGAGAGGGAAAAAGGTAACAAAAAAGGAATCCGATTTCCAAAGACTAATTTCACTTGTGCCATTAATTCACTCTTAATATTCTGTCTCATTCCAAAATATTTACTTGAGCAAAATAAATGCACTTTCTATGACACATTTTGTTGCATCAATTCCTCTTTAAAACAATGACTTCAGCCATTTGTGCATAGAGTTGTGCCAGTTTGCACATGCCTTTCAAATGTGAAAATATGGACATAAAGCAGCGTCTGCAATCCTGCTTCTTGATTGGGGGTGCAACACTGAACTATCTGCATCTGCTCTCCACAGTTATTTACACATTTTGCCAGAATTGCTCATACTGCAAGTGCATTGATGGTAAACATGCACACAATATTGTCCATTTAAACACATGAATTATGGGTAGTAAACTATGTTTCTTTGTGTGCATTCTCTCCAATTTAGAACATGTTTTCATGCATGCAAGCTTTCAATAGATTGGAGCTATTGTGTTCAAATGAAATAAATCGGTCACACAGTAAATCAAAAATCAAAGTTTACACACATTGGCTGATATACTGCTGACAGCCACCCAAAACACAAAATTTAAAGTGAGAAAATAGGTTGGGTTGGTGAATAATTGCAGTGGTGTACTAAATTAAGTTATAGCCTTTAATAACTGCTTCAGGTCTTTTTAAAGAGCAGTTTTTGTTGTGCATATTTTAAAACATACTTGTAAAATTTGTTGTTACAGTCATAAATAATCATAAATAATAAAGGAATTTTTTTAATATATTATCCTAATTATTTTTCAATCTATGTAATTTATATAAGGTCCTTATCTTGTTTCATCCTCTTTTGCCAACATGTGAGAGACTTCTTGCCACCCTTTTGCGACCCTAGGAAAAACTTCCTACTGCCTGTGAATTAATTGTTGCTTGTAGATAAAAACTCAGAAAAGGGAAGTTTGGACAGCATTGGTTATCATTTATTAATTAAAGCACTGCAGCTGTGCATCCGTCTGTTATTGTGACTGCAGCAGATCAAAGATGCGCCCTGATGAAAGTGATGCACAGATTTTACAGCGTCCAGCATCATTATTCTGCTATTGCAAATAGTTACAGAAAAAGCACCAGGGGATCCTAATTAAATGTAAAACCTACATGTTCCCTAATAGGGAAGAGATTCAAAACAAAGTGTGTATAAAAATGATCTACGATGTACAAAAAAGACACATTCATCTTGACATGGACATAAATTAAACAGTTATGAATGTCTCAAATCATTTTTTTCTAATATTTCCCTAACAGTCACCACTGTCATATTTTGCAGGAACATGAAGTAATGAGGAAAAGGTCAGATGAAGTTCTGGAAATGCCCTCATAATTTTAAACATAGAAATAGGAACAAAAAATAGATTGATGCTGTTGAACCATAAAGAAAAGTAGTACTTTGACCATGTGTGTGGTGATAGCCAACAAATGTTCCATTAACTGATATGTGAGATGAATAATTGGCATTTAAAACATGCAACAGCTTGTGTTTTTTGAAAAAAAAAAAGTGTTTTCAAGAATGAGAAATCTATTAAGATATACATAAAGCCTCAGTCACAACTGCCCTTATTGGTGGATATGGGCTGTCCACAGGCAAAACTTCGGCAAACCAGTCATGAGGCACACAAATGGCTTGCACTAAAGATTAAGATTGCAGACTACTCCGTGAGCCCATTGGGCAAAAATAATGATGCACATTTGTTGGGCATACTGCAGGTGACTGGTTGCATCCTTCCCCCTAGTAAATGAATCAATTCAACTATGATAAACACATCTCTAGAAAAAGGTTAAGTGCCAGTCTTTTAAATATGCAGTTGTTAAACCTCTCCTGAAAAAGCTCAATTTAGATCCCGGCATTCTGGCAAACAATAGGCATATATCAAATATCCTTTTTATTTCAAAAATCCAAGAAAGATTTGTAGTTAGGCAGCTATACCCTCACCTATAGGACAATAGCCACTTTGAAGATTTTCAGCCAGGGTTCAGACCACACCAAAGTAATGGAACTGCGCTAGTCATATTGGCCCCATCAAATATTAAAGATTTTGTAGCCAACCAAACAGAACACTTTGCTCACATAATGCAGGACTGCTTGTGGTTTCTAGAATTTCTAATAGCACAATTGAAGGTAGAGCCTTTAACCACCAAGCCGATGTTTTATGGAATAACCTCCCAGCTCATGTATGAGGCTGATACCGTTTCTACATTCAAATTTAGACTTAAAATATTCCTCTTTGGACAGGCTTATTGCCAGGATAGCTAGTAATCACAGAACATTTAACTTACTGCTCCCCTACTATAATGAAGTTTGGGGGAAGAATTACAATTTTCATTACATCCAAAATACATGTTTCTCTGTGCAACTAAGCAGAGGGAAGATGGTTTGGTAAGCTGGGCAATGGCGGCCAATTTCCCGAGCTAAGTGGGCTTACAGGCTCAGATAAGACTAAAACATATTTTTATATTAATATTACCATCCGCTATTTATGCCATATTACATGCAACTTACCATTACATTGTTTGAATTAAATTTAAATAACAATTAGTTTCTAAATGCTACAAGAAGTTAGAAGCTGGGGAAAGTATGGTTCACTGGGTTTCTGTCCTCTATTACTTCTCTCCTCTTCTCCTCTATTTATTAATATTTATCCAGTTTTCTTTTTTTATTTAGTTCTTAATGCCTCTGTTTGGTGCAGTGCAATTCATATGTTGTTCCCCTCTCCCACTCCAGGTGGATCGTCTGTGCTGCTGTTCTTGGCCTGAACCTCACCTCTGGCTCGTCACAGGTCTTGGAGCAGGAGAGATTCTAAGTGGATCATCTGTGCTCCCGTCTTTAGTTGTGGAACTCGCCTTTGCCTCGTCTCACCCCCAGCTGTCCCAACTTCATGTGGACTTCCCTAAGGTTTCTTTTTTTTTCCCCAAATCTTTTTTTTTTTTTTTAGTTTTTCCTAACAGAAAAGGAGGGTCCAAGGGCAGTGATGCCCAGCTTAGCTTAGTCTACTTGGCCATTAGCAACCAGCTAATGTTTATATTTTATGACTGCCTTTATGTACAAATTCCAGTGTAAAGTCCATTGAGACAACTGTTTTGTAATATAATAATAATAATAATATAATATAATAAAATTGAATTGAATCTAACACGTCTACAATGCACAAGGGTAAGTAAAAGTGAAGTAGGTGAGAAACTTGTATATGTTGTACATATGTATCATCTTCAACTCCCCGCCCCCCAGTTTCTGCACACTACGCACAGGGCCTCTTAGAGCTAGTTGTCCGGGTTCGTGAAGGGTCATAGACAGGAGGGGTTGCATTTAAAGAGGAGTGCATGATTTTCTTGTTGTTTCCTTGAGGCTCATATGGCCACCTAAGGGATGTCATGAAACTTCAACTTACGATTATCGTGTGTGTGGTAAGTGTATTGTGGAGTGTTCTCAAGGCTGATCTAAGTTGAACACAACAGGTCAACCCCCCCCCATTAGGATGCATGTGACCAAGGCATAATTTGATGTAGATCCATTGATTTAAAAAACAAAAAAAAACACACACACAAATATAGAGAACTGACTCTTTTATGCCACTTTTGTGTCTAAAAGTTTCTAAACCAGATAGTTTCAGTTAATGCCTGACTTGTGTTGAAGTCATTTCATTCCTTAGTGGGTAACCTACATTTTCCTGCAACCAAACTTGCTGTTTGTTGCAACCTGATGGAGAAGGTGCTGCTGTGGCAAACCCAGCATTATGTTAAGTTATATTTACAAAGCTGTCCTTTGTAAAGGAATGTAAAGAAACAAAACATTTCCAGTCTGTCAAGAAAACAATAAATAAACTGCATCCACAGTAGCCTAGTATGATAAACTTTGAAACTACCATCTCAAGAATAGTACTTATCCCAGTAGTGGGGTTACTTTAAGATATATCGCATGTACCAAAATGCTACCACACGGCGACCTAAATACAAGTTATTCAGCAAAATTGCCAGGTAGACATGCGGTGAGATTTGTAATCAAGAGGCGGAAGTCGCATTTTTACACACTGTCCGACAGCCACAGCGGTTTTAAGAAAAAGTTACGGTTTGCCAAATCGTCTAATGATTGCCATTCTCAGGCTACCTTCCTTCCCCCCACTAGTGCTGTCCCACTGCCAACGTCCGATTGTTAGAAATCCTACGGTAGCAGCGCGGGCACTCGACATGGGCTGTTGACATGGGTCAGGGGCCCGGCAATGACTAGACATCAATCTAGCAATCCCGGCCACCGTTGGTCCAAATGGTTAGACGGCACTGATGCTGCCCAAAGCTCATTATGGAGTTGATAACACCAGAGCATCTGAGGATGTATTCAGACTGGGAAAATCATGGGAAAAAAGTAAGAAACAATGTCCATCACGTTAAAAGTTCTTTTAATGAGTCTGCATTCATCCGACCACATTTTATTGAGTTGATAGGTCTCATTGTTGTGGTGTTAAGGCATTATTTTAAAATAACTCTTTTAAGGAACTACAAGGTGGCTTTTAGGATGATGTCACAGCAGCGCTTGTCGCTCAACAAGACAGAAAAAAAAAAGTAAGAAGCGTTTTAAGCGGTACTGAAATAAACGTCCTAACAAGTAAGGACTTGGACCATTTTGTCCTGTCTGATCACACGACAGGAAAAATCGTTGCTTCACATTTGTCAGTGGCTCATCCGTTGCATTGTTCCTACTCTGTTTACATTCCATAATATTCGGCTACAGTGGCTGTTTTGGTCCAGTTATTCCGCTCCAGGAGCAAATTGTATGCAGACTGAGGAATCTCAGAGCAAAGCAAAGCTCAGTCCAATTGGAAACAAACCGAGACCACCTCAAAAGATGGGTCAGAGAACCAGGGTTCGCTTAGGTGAATTCAAACTGAACATTTGTTCCAGATTATTGAGGGGAACATACACTGGTTCATTGTTTATGAACCAAATGTGTCCAGTCTGAATACACCCTAAGATACCTGCATACTGGTATTGAAGAATTCCACTTGATGCTGAGAAGATTATGAAGAGGACAGAACATAGTGCTTTCTTGGGATGCAAGTTGTCAATAAAACTGTTAATTTGACAAGATTATGTGTGCTCATAATCTGAGTTGTGAATGACCAGCGGCGCAGAATGGCACACATTTGTGAGCTGCCGGGCGGCTGGAGGCCGGTGACACTTGATATGGACACCTGCCGTCTGAATAAATGTACACATGTAGTTTTCCATAATTAGCTTCCAGCAATTATCTTACTAATTAATGGGTGTTTCCTTTACAAAGGTAGGAGACTTTAGATGAAGGTCAGTGTGCTGTGCTACTGATTATTGTTACACTCTAAGGCTAATAGAACAGCTTCAACTAGCATGTTGCTTCCACAAAGAGCAGAGTATACCCTGCAAAAAATGTGCCTTTAGAGTTCGAATGACTTAAAAAAAGAACATTCCCTGTTTTCACAAAGGAGAGAATACACAGTTATCTTTGATAGAAATAAATTTAACAAACACTTCAAACCCAATACACGTCTAAATCCCCTCACAGATCATTTTTGAAAATGACAGTATTTTTACAACCAAGGTCTTCACAGTGGAGTTGTTACATTTTTTATATGGCAAACTCCCACTGTGAGTCTCACTTAGAGCCCATAAGTAAATGGAGACATAAGATGAAACTGCAAGTGTACAAAAATACAATATGAAACTTTAATGAAGGTTCTGATTTCCCCAAAGTCCTGGCTTTGGAGACAACTGTGATCAATGATGTTGCAATGTTTTTTTTCCCTCTTTGTTTATTTTGTTTTTCTGTATGTACATCTAGTCTTGTAAATTATAAACTTGCCATATGTTTGCCACTGTTTTGTGCATACAGTACATGCAATACATAGATGAGTTTTCAACATGTCTTATGAGCAATGTGTTCATTGACATTTATTTTTGTTTTCAACTCACAATGATGCAAGAATAGTAATTCTAATGCTTTTTAGACCTAATACTGGTCTTTTTGTCAAAAAAAAAATAAACTAATAATCACAAAACTGTAGCAGCACATTTGTTCATTAGGGTCCTAAAAAACAATGACCACATATCTGAAACGTACAAAAATATGTAGCTTACAACGACAGTAATAAAAAGCATAGATGTCGCTCTGCAAATAAATCTGAACGCACTTCTGTCTTCTGAGAGGTCTGTCCTTTTAAACTAAGTCACTGGCTACAGCAGACCTTATATTGAGGCAAATAGCCATCAAGTGTTCAGGATTGAGAGATCTTTTTAAAGAGTGAAGTCCTTTACCTGAAAGATCCTTAAAGCAGATATTTTAAGGTGAAGCAAATATGTACCAGCCCAAGCAAAACATTAGGAAGGCCTTCAGGAGTGTTTTGAAACTTTAAAAAAATGTAATTTAATTGAAAGGTTATTGAGAAGCAGAATGAGCAGAAGATGAGCAGGTCAGCTCAAAACTTTTTCTAATTTATTCCAAAAGTTACTGGAGAGGTTAAGATCAGGACTCCAGAAAAGCTGGTCATTTTTTTTTTCAACATTTGTGCATCTGATTACCTTTATGTGATCTTTGCTTTATCTTCTTATGTGATGGGAGGTAAAGGACATTAATGAAATCTTGAAAAAAACTTTTCAGACTAATATCTTCCAATGTTAAACTTTGTTTAGCATGATACGTTTAAAAAAAGTAGCCTTTGACAATGAATTCCTTGACATTTTTAGTATCACTCTACAATCCTCTCACTGAGTTTTTGGAAGCTCTAGTGACGTGATGCACCACGGTGGCACTTTTTGCAACTTCAGACAAAATATTGTATCTGTGTAACATCCCTGTGTCATGCTAAATTCACAAAACCTTTTGCAAAACCCTTTGAAGTGACCACTTTAAATAAAAAGTCTATACTGTCGTCCCTAAAAGTGCGTGTTTGGCTTCTGTGTTCAAAACCCTCCAGTTCATGCAGAGATTTGCACAATTTTAAGACCATACAGTATTCTACAAAACGTGCGCTCATTGAACGTGCATTGCAAGTTAAACCAGGTCAAACTTTGACCAATCAAGGGCTTGGTAACAAGGTATGGAGGGCGTTAATTAAGAGCATTTGCAAAGTTTATCATAAAAGACAAATGAAGAATTGTGGTCAGTGCCTGGCCAGAATTATGACACAAAGTCTATCATATACCAGCCATGAAATAAAAGCCTGGAGTAAGATTTAAGATTAATTTAAGAGTAAGAGTTTTGTACTGCTTTAACAATTTACAGACAGTCTCTTCAAACCATAGGTGGTGGACATGCGCTAGTAAAAAGTAGAAAAAACAAGATGCTAGTATAAACACCATGGGATGAAGGCGCGTAGAAAAATGAGCGGGGCCTGGTGTGAAGATTACATCGAGATCAATGACAGTTATATAACATTTCTTGCTAATTTAAAGTTTCATTTTAACTACTAAGTTCTGGGATCAATAAAAAATATTGTCTGGAGGATGAATTTGGAAACTTAACTGGCATCAAAGTTGACGACAAATCAATAATTTCATCATCAGTCATTTCTGCAACAACATTATTGTTAGATACATTTTATAAAGGTTTGTTCAACTGGTCATAGTGGTACATTTGGTAAATTCTGATAGATTGGCAATTATACAAGTCTTTTCATAAATAAGTCAAAAATGATGCATTTAAGCACTTTATTTATTTGGCAAACAAATTGAAAGCTGCAGAAACGATACAGTGATGTACAAATCCAAGCTAAAAAAGTTTAAAAAGTAGAACCACATATTTACCTTTTTACTTTGAATAATTTTGGTGCAACTGCTTTGTTTTGATGACCAGCATGCAGATCAAGTCCATACTGACAAAATGAATCATAATTAACAAATTTCAATGTAAAAAATATCAAAAATGTCAGTTCTTCACAGTCAAAAGGAAACATCACATTAACTACTGGAACCATGACAATGATTGAAACAGAAAATGTCTATTCTTGTGGTCAGAATATGTTTTGGTAACAAGCTGACCTCTGCTTGGTATTTCCTCTAGCACAAGGGCACCCTGGACTCCAAATCCTCTTTGATTTCCAATAACATGTCCGGCACTAATAGCTCTCCAAAAGTGGATGGCCATTAAGAGACCAAATAGAAGATGACAGGTTCAATTATGTGAGAATTCTATAGAGGAGGTGCAGTGCAACGTGTGTGTGTGTGTGGATGCAATTCCACAAGTTACTAGCTCTGTGTATAGAGAATTCTACAAAGCAGCAATAGGGATGTAGTTTGAAAATCCATGGCACCAATTCCAGATTTATTAAGTGGGGTTTGGGGACTGTGTGTGGTCACTTAATTCTTCAACAACAAAGGAAAGATTTCAGGTGTCTTCTGGAATTTTCAAAAGTCTATTTTTGGATTTACCCGAAAAAGGAAAGTGTTCTTTAATTGTAAGACTTCATCATATAACCAGTGTTTAACTTCATCAATACGAGATCCATGTATTTCAGCAATTAGAGGAATGCTACAACAATAGGCTGGTCAATGAAGATTATAAACTGAGAAAAGTAATCTCTTGTCGTTGGCGGTAAAAAAGCAAATAATCAGGAATATTAACTCAGAAGAGCTACTTTCCAATGAGTGAAAAAGTTTTGGTTTAAACCTTAAACTTGTAAAAATAAAATGCTTTAAAGACCCATTCCTATGAAAATTTTGCTTTTGGTGTTTTTAGCATTTTTCTTATGATTGAGGACAGGTATAATATAATTTAAGATGAAAACTGTGTTTCTAACTATTTCTTTATTCAACTTGTGTTGTATCAGGAGCAGGCGAATACCTGAAGTTTTAAAAAGCTCGGGTGTGTGACGCAGAAACTGCCTTGGGCGGCCAAAGTCTTGGTTCTCTCCTCCAATTCTGATGCATCCACGTGCAGACAAATAGATCCATTAACATCTTCTTTTTCCTTTTTCCTCTTTTTCCTAAATACACTTTTATAATTCAAAATTAAAGTTTTGAATCATGATCTCTAGATAAATAACACAATGTTATGCAACAAATAACTTACCATGTGATGGTTATGATATATTCTCTATACCAAGACAGCAGTCAAATTGTATCAATAGATGATGTGGAAATTGTGCAAAAACAAACTGTAGTGAAGAATCTTTGGTTAATAACACCTTTAAACCTTAAAACAATAGGATTTTAACTGATGTGGTAGCAAACATCAAATTAAATATGATTTCTTTTCTTTTCTTTTTTTTTTACAAAATGAGACCTATTTGAGCATCTGAAATGAATGTATTGTTTCAGAGCGAACAATTGTTTGTTTTTGTTTTCATATTAAACAATCAGCTGCTTTTAACATAACTTTTTTAGAAAATTCCATCAGTCTATTCTAAAAACTGGACATCATGGGGAAAACTTTTTTTTGTTCTTTTGCACATGCAAAACAAAAAAAAACAAAAAATAACTGCAGTGTATTGACCACACACACACTAACATTCATAGATGCAGCTCAAAGAGCAAAAGCCTGTGTACTGAGCACAAGCGAATTCAGACTCCACTGTTTGATCCAGCTTTGCATTTCGTCAATTATTCATCATTCCGCTCATACACATCGCCTTAAAGAGGACATAAAACATGCACAAGGCCTACATTTAGAAATAACGAGTATACTGTCTGTGCTTAAAATGCAATGTTCACGAGTAAAGATTGATTTTGGCTGATATTTTGGAGAACAGTTTGTAATTTTTATGTTATGATTCAATAAATCAAAGGTTTTACTTTGTGCAAACAATATATATGCCCAAGTCTGATTTTACAATAACTTCCTAATGCCAAAATTAAAATTTAAGTTAAAAAAAACAAAGGCCAGAGGTTTTTTGGTGCTAAATATGACTGAGGTAATGCCAACATAAATAAATAAATACATCATACAGCAGCTATAAAATTTTATTATTTTACAAATTAAGTTTTTCTTTTCATTTGTTGTTTGCAGAAGTAAATTCCTTTTTATGTGCATGTAAAAGCTATTCAACATTGATATATTTGTAAAAGTCATAGTAGCAAAAATATTTTCCTGTGTTCGTTTTACACTTTAATACTCACAGACTTTATTTTATTGGTTGTTTTCTTTTTTTTTAATGAACCACTTAAAAGAGGCTATTTTACCAGAAATCTGACCTTTTTAATAAGTGTCAACATTTAAACCAGCTATTTTAAAAGAGATTTGTTGTTTTTTTCTTTAAATCATAAATTATAGTCATTTTAATGGTCCCTTTGTAAGAGAGTTGTGATATACTTACTTTAAATTACTGTGATGTGATTGAAACAAATTTTAAATGAACTCCAACCTATTAAAATTTATTTACAACTTTAGGCTCCATTAATGATTCTGCCATATTTTTTTTTTTTTTTTTTTTAGATGCAGGTTCTAATGTGTTTTTCCAGCACCAACATTGATTATGATTCCTCAGAAATGTCTTGGTATTGGGTGCATGAGCTTTAACATAAGGTCATGTTAACAATACATCTATTTTTAGCCATGTTGTGACCTCAGGCTGTAACATGTAAAACAGTGTGTGCTGGTTGACCCCTTATGGTTGTCGTGTTGACTTTTCTCCATTAGTTCAACTTTTTCTACTCCAAAAGTGTTAAACATGATTTGTAACATTCCAGCCTTGGCAGAAACAATATTTATGTATTTCAAATTTCACTTTAAATACAAATAATGTGTGAGTAAACACTAAACCTTGTGCTTAACGCATGAGCCCACTGAAAATGCAACATGCAGTTTTGTTGAGCTCAACATTCACAAACACTAATTATGCTTTTGTCAGCAAAGAGCGTGGGAAAAGGAATTAAACATTAATGATAGCTTGCCTCTACTATTTTAGGCCATAAAAAAGGCTAATTTGGGCATGGTTATTTACTGTGAGTGTAACCTCAAAGCTGCACAATGTGGGGCTGACAGCAGAGAGGGGGTTCTGGGACACAGAGACGTAGCTCACTGATTTAGCCTTCAGGCTGAAGGCTCTCTTGCGCACACATGCACGAAACATACTAGAAAAGCTGCACATTACCAAATGGACAGTAGCTATGTGATCAAATGCAAGCACAGACAGATAGGGTGGCACACAAGAATATGTGCACAAAATACCTCAAGGCCACCACAGCACATGGTTCTCAATTCCCTTTGAAGCAACCCCTCAGGGCAAAAACCAAGAAAGGTCTTCTGAGTCCCTAGAAGTACTTTCTGATCGTATCTGCAGGGAACCAAACGGATAAAGAATGCCCTTCAGACTCCATCCATATGCTTGCAAATGCATGGGTCATATAGTTGGAGCAGAGATGCATGCACTGAAACAACAGTTTGATCATGAGTTATAAAAAATAATGATTTGGACGAGAATGAAAGATCAGTGGTGGCAGCTTCCTTATTCTAATTTATTTGATTTATTCTATGCCACGCACCACAACGGTGGCCATGCAGTAGACATTTCGTACACCTTTAAATATGAGTCCACACTTATCGAGTTTTTTTTTTTAAGTGTGTTTCTTTATAAGTTTCACATTTTTTGTGTCGTGTTGAGGGAGAAACAGTACACAGTGGTGCAATATGCACAATGCCTTTATTAATGCAACTCTGGACACCCTCTGTGAATTCTTGCTCAGACAATGAAGTGGTTTTCTAGCACTTCACTTCTGTAGTTGGAAAGAGTAAACAAATAAATAAATGAGAGGAAGGAGACTCCCAGGGTAATTTGAGTCTAGAATGCAGTTTCGTCAGCAGTGTGTATGATGGGTTGAGGTTATTGTTGGAGTTATAGAAAGTAAGTGCTACTTTGTCAAAGATTCATAAACATCTCTCACCGTAAAAAAAAAAAAAAAGTGCTAATTTTCTTTGAAAAAAGAACTCTGCCACTGGGATCTAGAGTTAAAGAATTTATAATTTGTGTTTTTTTACAAGAGATGTTGAGGGAAACCCTGAAAATAAAGCCTATTAGCTGTTTTTGCTTTCAGCAAGATTGAATTCAAATTTCTTTGACCACATACTCATCATCCAACACCTATAAGGTTAAAATGAACCAATTGTTTTTCTTACCTAGAAGTGTTATTTTTTTAAATGAAATGCAATATCTTAGCTAGTTTTTAATCACATAATTACTACTTCTTCCCTTATCTTCTGTTAAAGAACCATACAGGGTTGTCAGACTTGATGCTTACAGACCACTTCCAAAAGTTGTGTTTTTGGTATTTAAAACATTATCTTGTAGCATTTTTCTCGTGACGGATGACACATCTGTAAAGAAAATTTAGATTAAAACTGAGTATTTCTTTATTTAAATCGTTGTGAATGAGGATTAGGAGCAAATGCAGTTTAAAAAAACCTTGGAGTCGTTACATAGAAACTACTACAGAAGACCACAAGCTCCCTGCTTCTGTCAATTCTGATGCATCCACTTGCAAATAGATCCATTAAGTCTTAATTTCCTCATCCTAGCTGACATCTGGCTCTTAACTGCATGGCTGAATAACTGTGATATATTGCTCGCCAGTTTTGTTGCATCGTTAATATTAGCTTGGGGTTGTGAGGGGCTGTAAGCTAGAGGGAGAAAGTGTAAACTAAGGCATGATGGGAAATGAAGACATACTCACTCCACATTAACAGTCCCACTCAAAATTCAAAGACAAATTACTGATAAACTACTGCTGCTCTGCAGAAACTAAGTTTTAAAAAAACAACAGTTTTTTTTTATTTTTTATTTTTGGTTAAAAAACTGGATTATCACGATTAGAAGACCACTGGGACTTTAAAAAGCTTAAATATCATGCAATTTGCTGCACCAGCTGCAGCAAATTTGCAAAACATAGTTTTATGAAATTAATAAATGTCTAAATTAATAAAACTAAATAGAGACATAACTCCTAATATGCCTGTATAAATAAGTTGTTCTATAGTATCAGTTCTCAGAGCAGCCAGTGATAAATTCAACCAAATGTTTCCCAAGTCAAACCCTTAGATCTCTGCTGTTAAACACGATGCCACATCTTAGTAACACATTGACAGTTCTTGATTCTTAATTCAAAGCATCTTCAAAATGTTTCTTTAACCGTATAATAGGAAGGTGAGAGGTTTATTTGGAAAAGGCCAAAATGGCGCATAAAAACATGCTTATTCCCAGTTTTTTTTCCATCCTATCAACTGAGATCTGATCATTCTTCACCCAAAACAAGCTGATAACGCTAATCCACTTAACTAATCACTCTATTAATCACTCTTCTCTTAACTCTGTTAAGAGAAGTCTAAAACTTGAAAAGTGAAATAAAATCTATTAAGAAGGTAAACAGTGATAGTTCATTTAAAACTCCCTTTAATGGGGCCTCCACCTCCTGAAAATGTCATCTCTGTTTATCCACAGAAAAGTCTCACTAATGTTAGATTGTGCCGCTGCTTTTCTTTTTTTTTTATCTGTTTAATAATTGAGCAGTTATAGCATGCATTCACAATATCAAACATTTGAGAGTGGGTGTTAGCGTGCAGATTTTGTATTATTTGTATATTAAAACCTGTTTGTTTAAACTGACTGATTTTAGTGCTAATAAACAATGTTATTAATATGCTTAACGCGACTAAAACGCTTTCTTGCATTGCTTTGTGTCTAGTATGCAAGTTCTTTTGCATTTCTTTTAACAGATAAACTATATTTGTGCGTATTTGCTGAATATAAAATATGACTAAATTGGGCAAAAAAAAATATTAAATTAAAAGCTAGTCATGATTTACACATGTCTCTGTCCTAATGAGATTTCTATGGATGCTTTCTTTTTATCTGCTTTAGAGTGTTTTTGGATTAAGTTGTGTGGACACAACCTTTATTAAAACTATTAAAAATACATTATTAATTGTTATCAGGATTTGTTAACTTTTTGTGTCCTGATTAGGATCTGTTTTTATCAATGAAGGGACAAAACCAATCAATGCATTGCATTTATAGTGTCTTAAGGGATGAAAAGAACTTAAAAGACAGCTTTTGCAATAAAATCTTCATTTGTTTTCTTGTGTTTTAGCTCCTGTTTTCTTAGTAAGGCCTGTGCACCTTTCATTCATAAATAAAGGGTGAAGATTGTTTGAAAATCTACCCACCTAAGAATTACCAATGTTTTAGGAACAAAAAAATTGAATACCTGCCAGGTTTTGTTTTTTTTTCTGCCCCAAATCGTCAAGAGAACACTCGTCACAAAGCTTATTAGCCAGAGCTTTGAGAAAGAACACCCCCACTGGCCTGTGGCTGTGGTGGTTATTACCTTCTCCACATTGATTTGTGTGGTTTTCATCACCTTCCTATACTTTGAAAGTGCTGAATGAATCCAAATCTAATAAAGGTTATTTAGCTACAATTCTGGATTTTTGTTTTTTTTTTTTGTTTTTTTTTTATAATTTACTGCTTTCTTATTATTGCTTGTCTGTTTTTGAACTGAGATGTTTGCTCTTTTCTTCATCAGTTCTTTTAGATGTATAAAGGCTTAAACAAAACCTAACAGTCACACAAGGAAATAGTTTTCATTCCAATGATGACTTTGTCACTTGAATAACATTTCTATGCTTTTTCTAATCTTGAATTTTGTCTGTTTTTGGAGCTTCTAATCCATCAGTCTGTGCCCCTCCGTCTCCATCCCATTTGAGCTTTTTCTACCTGTGATCCGTGGAGCTTGCCTAAGGCATGTCCCACACTATAAACTGCCTTCATTACCCGGCCCGGTGCAGCTGGTCATAAAACAGAAAGAAAGAGAAAGAAATTTGAGAGGGGTGGAAACGAAAGGGGAGGGAAAGGTACATACAGAAAGAGAAAGTGGCTTGGAAAACTACAGTCAAAATTAAAAGGACATTGAGAGGAAGGCAGTCTGAAGGAGAAAAACAAAGGAAAGAGACCGAGAGGGAAAAAAGAGTGAATCTACAAAATCAAAGCCATAAGTTATTGGACATTGGCTGAATGAAAAATGTCATTGCCATAAAATAATATTAGAATTGGTCTGGCCTTATGGCATTGATGAATACAGATGACACCCCTCGGGGTCTGGGGATTGGGGAATTAGTTTGCTTGAACAGTCGTCTTACCCGTGAGGGCAGTAAAAAATATTAAAGAAAATGAAATGAAAGGTTCATTGTCAGTTGTTTAATTTATACTCCAACATTTACATTTTATAGTGGCTTCAGGTGTCACGCTGGAGAACTACTCGCTAAAAATAGCTAATAGTGGCACAGCTTGCCATGTGCGCAGGAATGTAAGTCATATGGAAGAGCAAGACACTGGGGCAGAAATGAACTGGCCTCTGCATGAAAGAAATCTATAAATGACAAGAACAAAACTTTGAATCAATCCTGCACAAAGACATAAGATCTTATTCCCCCCATCACATTTTCAGTAATTGGCCCACAAGGACTGTGAATCAGGTCAGCTGATGAGGGCTGAGAGGAAAGAGACCAGAAGAAATCTGATCAGTGGCATTGATTGGAGGATATTAAAAATACAGCAGGTTTCTTAATTACTGCATCATCATGGTAATGTGATTTTTATCACATTTGTACAGGATTTTCAGACATCCATCCGACCAGCTATTCTCTAATTCTTTAAAATACATAAGTCAATGTCACAGCTTTGACCAACCGACGTAATATGATTATTGGAGAGCATTATTCCTGCATAGCAAATATGGACTGGACACTAAAATGCGTTATTGCCACTTCCGCAGATCATTTTATGTATTCTTGTATTTTCCTCTAGAAAAGACTTTGCAGTAGGTGAAGCAAAAGGTTTAAAGGCCCCTTTTATCTTACCTGCTAAAAACATCTTATATTTAATAAATGTCTTTCATAGTTTTTTTTTTTCTTATTTCATTTTTAATGCTTCCCCCCATTGCAAAAAAAAAACAACAAAAAAAAAAAAACAAACACAATTTCAACCTCTTGATTTATGCGTCATTCCAGCGTAGCAGTCATTTTCCTGATGAAAAATATCAGCAAGAACCAGGAGCACATTGTAAGGTCAAGATAATTTTGAGCCTGCACTACACACTACAACTTTCAGGGACGAAAGGAGTCAATAAATAAACAACAAGAAACACAGAGGAAAGTGGAAAAAGAACACGTTTAAGATAAACTTAGCAAGATGACAGGGAAGTGTGGAGGGCTCTTATCTCTTGCTGGTCTACTGGACAGCTTCGAACTAAACATTAAAAGAAATATGAGTTCATGAAGTGTCCGTTGTGCTCTCAGCGGGTCTATGAGATCTATATGTTCTTTAAGTCTTTTTGGATGGCTCACTTCATAGCTGGCAGATTGTATTGTATATAAGTAGACTAAGTTTTGATTTGGAGATATAACTTAAGAGTGTTTTTTGTGTTTATATACAAATGCTAATATTTTATTCACAAAAATGTAACCAGTCACAAATTTCAATATTGAATCCCCATACCATTTAGTTTACTGACATCCATGAGCAAAATTTAAAAAAAAAAACGGCATTTTCTTGTAACTTTCAGTGCAAGAATACAGAACATCAACATGTCAAATTATGAGCTCTACGTTTGGTCTAAACGGTTTATTAGTATTATTTAATAAATTGCCGCCGTGCTTCCACTCTGCATTGCTGTACCAGGTTTCTCCTAACCGTAATCTGCTTAACACATCTGCCCCACTGCTTGCTTTCTGCTTTCCTCCTTCTAATTTTGACATGATTATTTTCTTTTTTTGTCAAATTTAAATATTCTTTGACAAAACCTTTTGATATATATATGTTTTGGGGTATTTTTTCCGGGAAAGATCAACTGCAATACAGTATACTGTAACACCAGAGTGGCACATCTGACCTACAGGCAACCTCAAATTGTCATGGAAATTCCATCACATGTCATCGGTGACTAACTATTCAGGCTGGGATGAAGCAGAGATGACAATCAATTTTTTCTCTTGGTTTGGACACTTAACTTATTCTAGTCACTGTTCAGATTCTTTAAGTGTTTCAAAAAATGTTTTGACTTCTCAACATTAATTTCTTAATTTATAATTTGGAGGAAATTAAAAAAAAAAGCTTGCAAGGGGTAAGGAACCTGTCAAAAACAAATCTATGCATAAAGATAAAATACACAAAGTGTGGACAATGTCAGGAAATAACAAATCCTCCACAATGAGAACAATCAGGCATTGATGAACAGTTTACATGATTTTTTTTTATTTAATTTCATTTTTCATTGATATTTAGTATTACTTTAAACTTTATATTTTATTTTTTCCACGGTGAGCATTAATTTAAATCAGCCGTTCATGAAAGATGAGGTAGAAAGTAATGTACATTGTGTTGAACAATAAAGTTTTATTTCAAAGAAGCGGCAGTACTTACAGTATATAGGTGAGCGGGGTCACAGTAGCAGCGTTGCGTGAATGGACCCATTCCTTATGATGCCATGGGGAGGGGGGCTCATTGTGTGAAGAGATTTTCACCGAAACGCCTTTTATTTTTCAAAATCCGAAAAATACTGACAACAGACAGATCAAGTGTTTATTGTTGTCACACTCCCATGTGCCATTGCCTTTCCCTCCGCATGCTAAATGTGGCTCGCGAGCCCAAGGTTGCCAACCTCTGGTTTACTCAATCAGCTGTTGTTACCTAGCAACAATAAAATGCAACCAGAGATCTTTATTTGCTTTTTTTTTTTTTTTTAATTATTATTCAAATACCATAACAAGATAATTTCCTCTCTATGGGATTAGTAAGATACTAAAACATTTTATTCAATTTTAATAAATGAGCCTCAATGCTCACTTTATCATACTGATGTTACGGGACTCGGCGCATGTGCCTGTGACCCTGTGACCCTGTGACATATTTTTCACAGTCATTTTTAACAGTGGAAATTTTCTATTCAAGACATAGAGAAGTTTTATTCATGACAGACATGTTAAACACAAAAGTAAATGCATTCATAGTATTTTGCAAAGCTTTGCACAAAGTATTATTTTATGCCTAATTTTTGTCTTTATGAATACATTTCTTTTTGAAAGATATCTTACCCCATAAACTTTTTTGTTCCTGCTAATAAAAAGTTGTGACTTTATTTCACGCCAGTGAGGTAGCTGTTTTACAACTTTCATAAACTGAGACTGTGAGAGACATATTTAGTTTTTTTCAGACGAGCACTTTTCTTCCACAGCATAAGCATTCAATTAAACAAGGTTCTCTAGGGAATTTTAAAAAAGAGTGACTTCGTTTTAAAAATAGTGGTCCATGTAACATGACAAAACTGTCGATACTGATTTTACATGCGAGGAAAGATCACCACTTAATACTTTTGAGGTGGAGCAAGCATTTTCAGAGACTCTATTCTTCTAGCTGATCAGAGGAATTTGGAGATACTTTTAAGTGCTTTTCCATGTTTGGTTGATAAGTACGCTCCAGAACATAGACAAGCTATTACCTGCTGCCATGGCCCCCTTGATTCTTCTGTATGTTTCCTTTATTAAGGTGACACTAATTCACTTGTCTGTGAATTCACATGTAATACTTTTAACTTGAAGGCAAAGGTTTTATAAGTGCTTAATCACATTCTCCTTCCAAAGATCTGCACGCCCAAGGACTGTCTGGCTGGAAGAGCAATGAATGAGGTCATGATTTGTGTCTGACAAACTAAAAACCATTAGTTTAGAGTCGTGCTGAAATAAAATAAATGAAATAAAACTTTTATTGTAGAAATAACCAGGAACAGCCTGACAGACAAGTTTATATTAAGAAAAAAATCTGGAAAAAAAAAAAAAAAATACTTTCAACCCTTTTTTTTTTTTTTTTTAACTCAGATCTTTGAATTGTCAAACAATTAGTATATGTTTATTTTACAAAATTACAAATATTAAAAGTTTAAAGTTTTGCACTTTTTTTAAGCGCTGCAGAGTGGCGCAGATGTTAGTGCTCCTGCATCACATCAAGAAGGCCCCCAGTTCAAGTCCCAGCTGGGAACTTGAAACAGCATCACCAATGGGGGACCTTTCTGTGTGGAGTTTGCATGTTCTCCCTGTGCATGCGTGGGGTTTTCTCTGGGACTCCAGCTTCCTCCCATCATCCAAAAATGTGATTCATGGGTTAATTGGACACTAATTTGTCCCTTGGCGTGAGTGGGTGTGCGATTGTAGCAACCTGTCCAGGGCTATACCCTACCGTCACCCATGAATGGCCAGGTTGGGGTCTGGCAGCCCCGTGACCCCAATAGGGACAAAATGGGTATATGAAGAAATGAAAACTTTTAGGAGGTTCATATTTTTTGATCAAGGTTCTTCCCACAGCGGGATGCATTCCACATTCAGTTCTGCGTTTTGGTCCACTGATTAGTAGATGTATATATACTCTTACAATATATACTCTTGGGAGTTTCTCTCCCACAAGGGGGCCCAAGGACGAATAAAATATAGGGTTGTGTCATGAGAGCATCTGGCAAAACAAAAAAAAAACAAAAAAAAAACTGCTGAACCACCGAATTGCGAATTGTGAATCAGTGTAAGTTGATCCACGCCTGTGACCCCTGATGGGATGTGTCTAAAGGTAAACAACTAGAGTTTATCTTCAACCTAAACATAATCCTTGTTTTAGGCAGACCAGAAAGTGCTTGTTGAGGTTTATTTGGCAAAAAAAAGACTCTAGTGCTGACCAAACAGTTCTGAGTAAAATGACCATAAGATGTCCGTAAGCATGACTGATGGCTATTTGTGTCCATCAGCTAAGTGGCACTGTGACAACAGTGTACTTCAAGGTAAGACCTAGCTCATTTCTCATGATATTTTGTTAAAAGAATAATAACACAGCTAGACTCCTTAAAATCAAATTAACCAAATATTCATAATGCATCAATTGCTGAGCTACAAGTGTTACTTCAGGGCTTTGTGGACACTGTGTGTGTACTGATTACAGACACATGAAAGTCAAGGAGTCAAGATAACAAAAAGCATTTAGTATCTTTACTTTTACATTAGCTTAAAAAATAATTTACCAACATAAAAATTTTGCCAAAAAGAACAAAAACGTATAGGTCTCTTCGAGTGAGTGTGACGTCATCCAAAGAAATGTCTCCATTGAAATTAATTCAGTTCAGTCGCCATTTTTTCACGATATGGATGCTGCCATGTTGGAACCAGACTTCACTAAGCAGTGATTTGTTCCAAATCAATGTTTCTAAGGCGACCACTCCTGCAAATCAGGACTGAGATTTTTGGAAGGCCACACCCCTTCTGCTCGGAAGCGGGCAAGGGAGAATCTGTCAAATTAAACGTTCTATGAGACCACTTTTATTGAAGCATCTGGTCAGTTTGTAACTTAAAGAATTTGAACTGTAGCAAAAAATATGAAGAAAATGTAAAAGAAAAAAGGTTGTCAGAGCAAGAATGGTTATTCTGACAAATTAACAGCTATAGTTGTTACAATACTTATTAATTTCTCCATGGAAGTCTGAGATTTTGGCTTCTTGGAGCCAGTAGATACTTCCTATTTGGAACGTAAGGAGGAGTCACTCAATCCAATTGTCATTTACAATCAATGCTTTAATTACACCAAACCGTGCTGGCAATGCATCAAATTAGAACCTGATGCAGGCAATAAGAAATATGTTTGGGTCAAAACAAGGTAAACTGTTTATCAGCGGCTGTTTCACTGTGTCAAAACTGTGATCTTCAACTGGGGTTAATGATGAAAATATTTTAATTCGTATCATTTAATTGGAATTTTCTTATGTTCAATAGTTTACATGCTTTACTTTAAGTATGCCTTAATTAGGTTCATTTTATTATTTTATGTCAACATGATAGTTATGCTTAAAATCGTATTTATTAAAAAAAAATACCATTAATGTGGTTTTTAAGCAAAAAGTCTAAAATGTTTTAAGTATATATTTTTTTAATTTAAAAAAGATTATATGCCAAACTGTTAAAGTAAACACAAACTATTATCAGCTTTAGCGTCTGATGCCATCTTCTTTTTTTTTTCTTCTATTTGATCCAAAAAGGTTTTTTTAAAAACCAGATAAGAAGCCTTGAAGTTAAAAACTATAAATAGTGTAAATACATGAATTCAAATTTGGTGTGTGTGTCACTTTTTTGGGGACACTTTTTGAATGTGATATTTCCTAATGATTAGAGCAGCTTTTAGTTTGATGTAGATTAATCAAATGACTTATTTTAGATTTGACTGACAGTAAAAATGCGTGCTGGAAATGTTTCAAATGCACAAAGACGCAACTCATTTATCTATTATTCTGTATAATCGTTTCGATAAAGCTAAATAAAAAATGCACAGTTTCGTCATTGACTGCTGGAGCTGATTTTAATTACAGATGAAATTCAAGCGTTGCAAAACAAATGGTTACTCATTGGGTTAAACAACATTAAGCCTTTTTGGTTCTAAAGAGCTCACGTCTGCTGTATCGTTCATTTTCTCCTTTTTAGCTGAAAAAAAAAATGGAAGTGATTGTGATCCCTTACGTCATGATTTGGTAAGTGCTTTGAAAGAAGCTTTTATGCAGGTTTGTAACATAGGTAGGTAATTTAGGTTAATACTGCATAGACATCCCTGCCCTTTGATTCTTCCCTGCCTTCAAAAAGAATTTTACCCAAAGAACTTTCATTCACTGGATGCTTTTTTTGCCATTTTGGATCATTTTCTGTGAAACTGGTGTATGGTCTAGTGTGAACTTGGAAAGCACTTTGAAAGTTACATTACCATTATTCTTCTTCTGTTCGGATCCAATACTTGGACTTCAGCAGGTCTTCTGACCATGTTAGAATGCCTAAGAGTGTAAAGCGACTCCTTAACACATTTCTGACGTTTCAATCTTTTAACATTCAATCATTTATTTTTACATAATCTTTAGCATCAGAATTCAAGCAAATAAATTATGATTCCATAACCTCTTTAACACAGCTAAGTAAAAAGATAAAAATCTTATCCTAATGATAATGAGGGTAAACTATTAACCTCTCTCTGATTCTGAGGAACTGGAGACTTCAAAATACAGAAATGGTTAGTGGGAGTAAACAGATAGACCAAGGTAGATGAATCAGCTCTTATTTGGTGATTCTGAATTAAAAGCACAGACTGGCAGAGTGAGAACAGGAATAAATCCAGGTAGAAACTTGGACTTAACCTAAAACTTTGACTGGCAATGTGGGCTAGGACGGAATTGCTGGTCGATAATGAAGGTTTTGGCTAAACTGTGGTTGAAGACTGTAAAAAAACAAAAAAAAACCAAAATGTTTATGTATTTTTTTTGGAGGAGTATTTAGATCAGGGGTGTCCAAAACCGGGCCTCGAGGGCCAGTGTTCTACATTTTTTCCAACCAACCTATCATTGGAGCTCCTTATTGGTCAGACACATCAGATAATCAACGGCAGATAAGGCAGGGTTTCTGGAAGTTTTGACAGCTATGGCTTGTTTTGTCATAGCTGTCTAATAATCCTGTAACACCAGAGCTTCGGGCCTAGTATTAACATTCTTTCAACTACCGTAACTCTTCAACTGTTTACACAATTATTGTAATTCCAGCACATTCTGAAGCAAAGAAAAGCAGCCTTGCGCTGATATGCAACAGTTTGCAGTGGTGAGGTGCTGACACAGTGAATGTAAAGCAAACACAATTTGAAATTATACAGTATACAAGCAATTTTGAAATGATGTTACTTCCATTAACGGTGAGCGTTATGGGAGTCCAAAGAGTCTGTGTTTTAAGTGGTAAAGTATCAAGCTGTATTTTCATTTGATAACATTTTCTCTGTGAGCATTTTGTTGCACCTTTTAACAAGACCCGCTATTACCACACCCAGAAATTAAATAAATGATGCATCAACCACTTCACTTGTTCATTTAGGACACAGACCTCCAGTCAGCCACAAATCTCCTTGCATGACTTTTAACTTAGTTGAAAGTAAATGTCTCTTTCATTAAAATAATTGCCAATCTGGTCGAGAAAATTAAAAAAATAAATAAATAAATAAAAATTTCCTGGTCCATTTTAGGTCTCCTCTTTCAACAACAGAAAATGGTGAAAATGACGAGTAGCCTAAAGGGAGAAGGAGCAAATCAACTCCTGTTACCATCCATTGTTATGGGAGTGGTCCAGATTCCGTTCTAGTTCCTAAACGTTTTTCTTGGATGAAGAATTCTCTTGAAAGCCTCTGATGTTTTAGTTTAGTAATCTCAAGTAAATGCATCACCTTGTGTGCAGCAAAAGATTTGTTTCATTTTACTTTGGCCAAACCTAAAATGAAAACGACTGTCTTCAAAACCACAGGTCAAAAAGTGTGTTTTTTTTGTTTTTTTTGGCCACCTATTACAACCAAACTGCAAAAAATACCAAACCTACCTGCTTTAAATATGTCAGGTCATCTTCACATTGTTACAATCTACAAATTCTCTGCTTTTGGGAAACATCAAACTTGAGTTTGTGACAATTTTCTTTAACATATTCCTCTTTTTTTAATCTATTTTCACTGACTTTGTTTGGTGTAACTGAGCTTTCTGAAGTAGGACGTTACAAAAAAATAAATAAATAAAAATCATTTGGCACTTTGCTTGTCCATATTTCATTATGCTTTCGAAGCTAATAGCTGATTTGAATTTTTTATTTCTCCAGTGCCCCTAGTACCAGGAGTGCTCATTATAAAGAGGTTAAAAGGGGTTTGGTTAAATAAAGAAGTTAGAATGTCAGAGTGTATTTTGTTTTTCAAACCTGAATTGAATTTAATGTTTAAACAGCAGTTACATCTCTCTGCATTTGTGGTGTGATTAAACCTATACATTTAGTTCTATTCAGTTTACGTTTAACTTCTTAAATGTATTTAAGAGTCAATTGCAACACAAACATTAGAAATGACAAAAAAAAAATGCTTTTTATCCTTCTCTATTTTTTTATTTTTGTTTATATTTTTCCTTTGGAACTAAATCTTACTTTTAACTTCTTAATGTTTTAGGTTAACATGAACAAACTTGATCTAGTACATTTCCAACTGAAGCAAATGTGTTTTAGAGGTCAATATAATATATTGGGATGTGAAAAATCAAAGAAAAAACACCAACTCTGGTTTAAAATATGCTCCTTCAATGAAAGTCTAGCACGTGGGGAAAACACTTGTTCTTGGGTGAGAAAATGAATAAAAAGAGCAGACATAAGATTGAACTACTGTAAGAAAAGTGGAGACATAAATACAACAGAGAATATGAGCTTGAGAGAAAACACAAACAGACATTGACAAAGACACATAAACAAGCAGGAAAAACTGGAACTGAGCTAGTGCTAGAAAGACAGAAAACAGAAAAACAGGCCAGCACTGGAATAGAAGAAAAAACACAGTGAAGATATGTGAAGGAAGACAGCAGTAAAGGGCAGAAAGTTTGTGTGACCTTTGCCATGGTGTGTGACTCAAACAGCAAAGAAGTGGCTCAATGATTCACCCTGTGTCTTTAACCTTAAATCCACAGAAAGGTCAATGTCTCCATTTTTTTATTGTGACTGTTCCTTTCCTCGTCTTTCCTAGCTGTCTAGTTTACTGTTTCCCTGTGTGAGGATGTGAGAAGTAAACTTCTGTTTGTGCTGGGTTTTTTTTCTCTATTTTCCAATGTTTCACATACAGCACTGCTGTACATGTATCTTGTTTCATTTGGGGCTGGAGCCACCTTAAAAATGACATCCCTTTGTGACCTAAAAGTGTTGTAGTGTGGTTTATGTATATATATATATATATATATATATATATATAAAAGGCTGTCATAGATGCTTTTGATTTTAAAAGTAAACACATTAATATTTATTAACGCAAATTAATTACACTTCACAAAGCAGCCTTCTTCTGCTTTGCTTTAGACAATGCAGGCTTCCTTTCATTTCTGAAAATGCACACTTCGTCAGGTATTATCCCGCTTATACCATGGTTACTTGCAAAAGAAATACATATTCCATCAGTATTTACTACATTATTCTAGTCATTTTTGGCGTTTAGATCGCTTTTTCACAAAAGGCAAACTATTTGATATGCAATGCGGCCTGCTGTCACAGTAACAAGAGATTGCGTTGCTGGGCCGACAGACCTCGACTGCAGCAGCAAAGATAAGCGATATACAAGCTAATTATCATGGTAAGTTCAATAAAGTATGAGTCCAGAAAGAAAGTTCACCTCTTATCCCTTGTTTTTGTCCAAAAGATGAAGCAAAATGTTTGTTTTAAAGAAGCATGTGCAGTGATAAAGAAGATTTGGGCTATGTAACCGGAACTTCCAATCAGATTTGAGTATTCACCAGGACCACTTAAAGTGCAAAAACACAATGTTTGTTTTTTCTATCACTGTTTATCAGCATCTTTGTTTTCTTGGAGTAATACTGCAGACGTGAAAGTCTTTACAGTTCTTTTAGAGCTCTGTTTATCTTACTGTTGATGTGCTTTGTGCACACAAATTACATTTCTAGAATATCTGATCTAATTTTACAAATTGAATAAAAAAAATTAAATTAAAAATTAAATAAAACACAAAAAATAATTAAAAGAGTAGTCTTATGTGTAATAACATGTTATTTTAATAAAAGACATTTCTGATCTCTGGACTTTTTTATGAACACATATAAAAGCAATAACAAAGAATCAACTTATTGTAGTATCAATTATTGACCAATATGAACTAGTAATTATTTGTTTGTGAGTCATTCCCACTGAAAAGATTGGGCACAACGCACAAGTGGGCGCTCACGTTGTGGGTCTGGTCACCTTACAGTCTTTTTTTTCCAAGATTTTTTTTAATCATTTTTAATTTAATGTCTTATAGATACATTTTGTATTTAATGAAACAGTGCACTTGAATGCAGCAATACCGAGCTCTTAATAAAAGCGCATACCTGCAGAAGTTCCATGCAGCCCCTGAATGCACCTGCTGCTGCGGCAAATGTGAGGATTAAATCTGCGCAATAAAGTCAGAATTAAATGCTTAAACCAACTCTGCGATGGATGTTTGTGGTGGCCAAGTGGGGAGGGAAAGCAGAAACCGAAAATTCATGGATGCGAGTTTGAGCCCTGTGTCAGAGATGATGAAGGTCTCACCTGCCAAAGTGGCTAGTGAAATTTACCTGCGTGACATGCTGACATGAAGAAGTCACTTAAATTTGAAAGGAAGATGTTCAGTGGCTCACATGAGCAAGAAAACTAACAAAAATTAGTTTTTTTTTTAAATAGCTTGAGCATGAAATAGCCCTTTATTAATGTTATATTTTCTTTTGAAATCTCAAGGCCAAAAAAAATCCTTTAGATAATGTATAGCATGTTAAAAATGTTTTCCTTGTTATTACAACTAAAAACATTTCTTTTTGACACAGCAAATGTGAATTAACTTATACCCATTTTTTTTCTTTGGATTTATTCTCTAAGGTTTGCACAAAAAGTCTTTAAGTGGACTGCATCTGAGAAAATTGTTTGTTTGGGTGTTTTGATCATTAATGGATTTAGGAAGAAAACAAACTTGTCCAAGGTTCATCTCTGAAGTTCAAGTTCACATAAGAAGCTGAATCTTTCTTAACATAAACTTACACACTTGCACACTCGTTAAAAAAGGCCATACAGTATATTTGGGAACATAAAACAGACCACCTTTAAACGTTAAAAAAGTCAACTGCTCTTTATAATACTTACTGGACACATGGAGGAAAAATAAAAGCAATCAACAAACTGTACGTTTTTTCAAAATGGCTGCAAAGGAACCAGCATCCTTTTCATTCATTTTAAAATTAAGCTTAACCCCCATCACATCTGCACTTACCTTGTTCTGTTGTTGAAGTAATAAATACGGACTTTCTCTATTCATCAGATAAACTGTTTTTCAACAGACTGATCATTTATCCTGATCAAACCATGCTGGGTTTCTGAACCAAGTCCATCCCATCAGTAGAGGCTCCTGAAAGTTAAACCCGCCTGCTCACTGCCCCACTGTCTCAGTGGCTAGAATGTCAGGTCATTGGTAAGCTGTGTCGTTTGTAGTAAGTACTTGTGCGTGGGTAGTGTGTTCCATTAGTGTAACCGGCTAGAGAGGCGGTGTGTTCAAGACCAGGAGGTGGTTGTACCCAGAATGCTGTATATTTTCTCAGAGATGAGAGAATAACTGTGATCTACAGGAAACCAACCTGCTTTACTACCTTATTTATTTAAATCATTCTACGTTAAATAACTAAATGCATTCTGAATTGATACATTATTTACAAGCTTGGTTCAGAGTACTCAAATGAAAAGACAATGTGAATAATAAAAAAGAAATAAGGATATATTTTTGTTGGGTGAAATGAAAAAGTGGAGAAAGAAGTATAAAAGAATAAGAGAGAATGAGAAAGGATGTAGGAATATAGAAGTGACTTTTGATGTATTTGCCTTCTGTTCAAAGCAGAATATTGAAAATGGGCCTTTGCTCAAGTCCTTAAAGTCTTGACTCATTTTCCTTGCTGCTTTTTCAGTTTCCATCCATCATTCACTTCCTCGCCTCCTCATTCTTCCATACTGTTCGTCTCACTCTCACACTTTGAAGTCTGAGCATGTGTGCTAAAAGGCTTATGTTTATGAATATACTCACAAGTGTCCAAGTTGAATGCACATTGATATGTGTGTTCATGTATGCAAATGAGGGCTGCAGAAGTTAACACCATAAAGATCCTACTGGGAGAAAAAAAGAGGGGATGCTTCAGTGAAAGAGGAAGTTCTTACTGCCCATGTTTACTTCCAGCTGCTGCTTTAAAGCAGGAAAAATACAATAAGCTCTCAAATCAGGAAATAGAAATCCCATTTTTGTTCCTTAACCTGCAAGAAAACCAACGACAAACCTAACGCAAAAATTTTAATAAGAAAGAACAAAATGCATTTTACAAAAACATAAATGGTGAGAAAATGTCAGCTTCCAGCTCTTGTAAGGGAGGTAATGTAAAAAGACTGGTGGAGCTTAGGATAAGGATTTCCCATTGCTTTAATGTATCACTCTCAGCCTCGGTTATAGGTTAACTTGATAATCCAATCCTTACACATGTTAAAATTATTAATTCATTCTATTAATAAAAACAACCTTTTTCTGGAACCCTGGCCTAACTTTATTTGAAGTGCTTTCATTTACGTTTACATTAGTGGCTTAACAATTAATCGACTTAATGGATGAATCGATTTCAACGAGATCGATCTGTCTGAGACAAATTGTTAATTGAATTGAATGATCCCATTAGAAAATAAATTTAAAATGAAATAAACTGATTGTATTAATTTTAGAAAATACCATTTGGATTGAGGTACACTAGGTTTATTGTAATATATCTTATACAGTACGATACTGGGTGTTTATATGGTACCTATCGACGTGGCACCTACAAAGTGCTTGTATTGTACCTACGAGGTACATACTGGGTATTTACGTGGTACTCATATTTACATTTACGTGGCACTTATGTTGTTCCTAAATACATAGTACCTAATGAGTTTGTATTTGGTACGTATGTGGTTGAAACTTAAATGTGAATGCATTTGCTATTAATTCTTGTTTATTTGTTTGTTCATGTTTATTTTGGAATTTTTGGCTAAAGACGTCCTGGATGGATATTAGGTCAGTGAATCGGATTGAATCAGATCGTTCAAAATGAACCAATATTTTTTGACAACTAAAAATGACGTGATTTAAATCCTTGAGAAAATGAATCGTTGCGCCCCTAATATCGATGAATTTTCACTACAGACTTTAGTGTCCATTTTAAATGGTACATCTTCAGTAAGAACACATTCAAACTTTCAACAATTTACCAGTTTACTCGCAGAGCCAATTTCCTTTAGGGTCAGCACAGCAGATACCTGCTTTTTAATTGAGTTCTCTTGTCTCCACATGATTTCCTTACACTTGTCATTTTAATTTGTGCATAGATGTAAGATGTTTGAAAATGAAACAAATGTGAGTTCAATTTGATTTTTACCTAGATTAAATACAGATAGCTTTCTAATGAATCACTGTTGAACATTTTTTTTGTGTTTTTTCCCAGGGATAATCCTAACACTAAAGATGTGTTTGAAGCATAGAAATGGACAGAGTGCATCTGAGGTGGCATGTGTCCACTGTTTGCACGCCTGCCTGCCTTCATGAAAGCTACAGTTAAATCCCCATGCAAGGTAGATGACCTATAGCCAGACACTGCTGTGTTTGCTTGAGCCTCACAGCTGGGACCCCAGCTGATTCCCTTCATACATGTGCAGAAGACAGCAAACACTGAAACAGCACTTTTACATACTGGGGCATGCAGCTTAAAAAAGGAAGAATGTAAAAGAAGTGTAGAAAGAAGCTTGGGGGGAAAAAATCAGAAGAAGAAGCCTAATGCAGATGGAAAGCACAAAAAATTACGGTAGAAAGGCAGATATGAGGTGGAACATAAAAAGTGCAGCTCTGACTTTCAATTTCACGCAGTAAGGATGAAAAAAAAAGTGTGAATAGAAGACAAGAGAAGGGGACCTGAAGCTTCTGTGTGGGCAGAAACATCCTCTGCCTTTTGTCTGGTAACTGACCTACTGGATACATCCAAACTGGATATCATCAGTGCCTCAACTTCACATTATTCATCCAAATCCATCTCTCTTTTTTATTTTCTTTCCCTTCTTCCACCTATTCCGTCCACTTATTTCTTTATTTTTTTCATTTCAGTGCTGTTTTCTGCTTTAAAACAACTCTTCACGTCGCTCTAATCAATTGTTACTTTTAGTGTCTTCCTGAATTTTTTTGACAAAAGGTCAAATACTTCTCAGGTGACTATACTCTGACCTGTAAATCAATACCTACATCAGCATCCACACATTGTGTATGTGTGTGGTTGTAATCTTAAACATACTGTCTTGTTCACCGTCTTATGTGCCAGCCCTGCAGCTGACATTTACTCTGCGATGTCTCTTGTTGTTTTCGGACAAAACCTTTGGAAGTCTAGAGTTTGACTTTACAACCAACAGCTATTTTGACAATTGAGGTTTTATTTTTTGTAGAGTGAAGTAAAAATCACACATTTCAATTGAATTATTTAAAAGTGTCCATATTTGATACCATTATTAAGAATATGTCATTTAAATGACTTTTTTTTAGTATCTTTGTTTTTGGAAAATTGGTGAAATTACAGTTGGGATTAGAGAACAGGAGAAAAATAAATAATGCCTCAAAGACACAAAGTAAAAATAAATATTATGATCACAGCCTGACTGTGGCTGATATCAAACAGATGGTTTATTTGATGCCAGCTTTGGATTTTTGCTCAGTTCTCTTTGTTTATTTTCCTATGACGTTCTCTCTCTAGTTACCTCTGAATCTGTGAATTGGCAAAGAGTTTTAGGTGCCAAAATATTTACATTTAAAGTTCCCCAAGAGGTTTGAACTGTTCTAAATTGTTTTCTGAACTTTAACTTCCTAAAATTAAATTTCAACTTGTCTTTATGTTTTTTTTTTGTTTTTTTTTTTTATACATTTCTTTTTTTTTCACTGTTTCTTTTATACTTGTGTGGTGGTCACACCCACCGCCCTTATCCAAATGTGACCACAAGACCTTGGTGGCTGATGCCTCTCTGCTCTCTTGTTTTCTCACTCTAAAAGTATAAAATCATTACTTTACTTGAGTAAATGCATTTTGTTTAAATAGATCATATTTAAAGCTAAGTGGTTGTTGACATCAGTAGGATTTGTCATGTTAAGACCCTCCGTTAAAAAAAGGAGGAAATAGGTAGGTAAAGCAAAACTCAGACCCCTTTTGTTTCAATGTAAACATACCAATAAGACATACTAAGGGAAGTGCTTTGGATTTCCTTTTTCTTGCCTCCTAATTTTGCTCCATAATCAAGTCTAAATTTGCACTCAAATGGAGTCCGGCTGAGATGACCAAATGCATTTTCAGCTCTTAATACAGGTCTCTTTGGGTGTGTTCCTCCAAATATCAGTTGTGTTTGTGTACGCTTTTAGCCCTATTTTTTTGTCTATATCCTTATTGAAACTTTTTATTTTTTGATAGAAAAACAGCAAGCAGCATCACTACGAACAATGTCCAAAAGCTATTGACAATCAACCTCAAATCAGAGGAACTAAATGACCCTTTTTCAGAACAACTTTAAATAAAACAGGAAATAATTGATTATGCAAATTTAATGGAATCCCCAGCACAGTCGCCGCAAAAATAAATCTTGTTTCCCCCTTTTTTCGCTGGGCTAATTGTTCAATCATTCCAGGCTAAAGACACTCCGTTAAAGAAGCGTGGCTTTTCGACACTGGATCTAGCACCACATTGGCAAAAAGGAATTGAACAAGCATTGACCGTCAGAGCTGCTTAACTTCCCACAGCTCCTGACACAACTACACTCACACTGAAACCTGTTTACCAACCAAGCCCCCTGCAATTACCATCTCCCCAGTAGTGGCTAAACTAATCTCAGAGGAGAACTAACTCAATCTAAAGAAAGGGGAGTGAGTTTAATGAGAGTGGGAGAGAGAGAGCCATATTAAGAGGCTGAGGCAGGGTAGAGGCTAAGTGATGAGTCTCGAAGGGACAAGAATGGAGCAAGTTTGTGTGTGTGTGTTTGTTAGGGTTGAAAAGGAAGTTGTTGTGCTGCATTTAAACCATAAAGAAAGATGGGTTTGACAATAAAAGAAAGGTAATGAGTGTCAAGAGTTACAAGGACCTTGGAAGCCAAGCTTTTTTATGATGATTCTATAAATCCTCCATTAACACGATTGAATCAATGGAGGGGGGATTATTTACTCAATAATCAAAGGATGGAGATTTTAGTGCACAAGGATTCAACTAAAAGCACATAGTTGTTTTGACATGTTAAGTGTATGGTTGCATGTGAATGGAGCTGTCAAGACCTGACTCCTGACTCACAGGGACAGTGGGGCAGTGAAACAAGCAGCAGCATAGGACCCCTACAACACAAAACTCTTTCTCAACTGTAAACTGGTGCACAATGAGGGCGGAGTCTTATTTATTGAGACAAAAAACAAGTTTTCAGTTTTTTGCAATAATTAAAAAAGAAACAAATATTTGATGACAAGGTGAGTCTTACCCATTCCATCTTGTCTGTGTGCAGTGTACAATTTGCCTACAGTAAATTCTGGCATTCTTGTGGATCTCAACAGCAAAGTGTCAAATGTTGACACTGCTGTAGGTTAAAAACTCCTCAGTGTGGAGTGCATCTCTGGTAAATTGCTGGTTCCGGTCCAAGACAAAAGTGCCTTTTAATGTAATCTTGTTTTTGTTTCACAATAAAAGAACGACAGCTTTAAAGAACCAGACAAAAGAAGCAGGTCAAGGAGGCTAGGTTAATGTCTCATTTACTCTTTAAATTGTGATTTACAGGCATTTTTATTTGAAGTGCCTTATACGACTCCAGAAAAGCACTAGTGATATTTGATTCCATTTCATTAGTGCTTTTTAAATAAATTATGAAATTAAGTAGTTGAGAACAAGTGAGTTAGGGAGCCTGTGCTGCCTGGACTAACTATTATGAAATCTGAATATTTTCCACAGGCTTCACTTTTTCCAAGCAGTATCTGACAGAAGGCTCTTTTCCTTCTTTTGACCCTCACAAGTAAAATATTAATAGTGAATGTCTTAACACACAAACTACAACTGAATTGATCCTTTTGAAAATGTTAACTTTTCCTTCTGTATTTTGAAAATAAATCCTTATGATCCTAATCCTCCCGATCAAGCTTTTAATCTTTCAACAATGATATATCAGATACTCTTGGAAGCCATTCCCACCTGAAATATCCTCATCCATCCTATCGGTCTTTCATCTTTTAATCTTTCGATATCTGTCCCATTTTGGTTCAATCCAACAGTGGGAATGGCTGCAGTGAACGCCAGCTGTGGTTTCAAAGTGGAAGGAGCATTTTCTGTTGCTTGACCTCCCTGCCCACTTACACTGCACATCTACGCGGATGGACTTGATGGCAGCCACCCCCACCCCGTTGTCGGCTTTGCAGTAGTAGCGGCCGCCCTGCACTCTCTGGATGCCTTCGATCCGCAGGGTCTCGTTGTAGATAGATGTTTCCTGGAACTTGTCTGAAGCACTTCCAGCTGTCTTTGTCCACCTTACCTAAACAGAACAGGGGAAAAGAAGAGAGAAGTCAAAATATTTCAGTGACAATAAATTGAATGACACTATTCTTAAGTGTTTTCTTTTTCTTCAGATGTGTCTATGGTCTAGGGATGCTGTGCTTTTGTGTGTCTGTTTCAAGTCTTTTCCTTCCATAGTTGCAAAATGCATAAGACTTCAAAGCTTGAGTGTCTTTCTACTGGAGATCTTTTTTCTTAAAAAAAACAGCTTAAATAAGGAGGGCTCCTTCTAAAAAAAAATTCCCTTAAAAAGAACAGTCAATACATAGACTCAGAACAATTATATATATATATATATATATATATATATATATACACACACATATATAGGAACAATCGATGTAGAACAAAGCACCAAAAAGTGTTCATCTTTTAATAATCACTTCAGAAAAAAAGGAATCTCAATACAATTGTTCTGCTGGCTTTCAAAATATGATGTGATACAAGCATTGTCTTATATAATCTTATATATGAAATAAATGTAAAAAATATTCAACACTTTAACAAACGAAAGAATTTGATGAAGCTTATAGTTACTGAGCTAGTTTATTCTAAACCTGAGATGACATGCATATGTATGTACGTCAGATACAAAAGTGGTTGTTGAAAGATAAAAAGCCTGTTAATTGAATCAGGTGGCAAAAAAGATAGAAGAAAACACGTTAGTGAGACAGACAAGTCTTAAATGATGTAGAGAGTTATTAAATTGTCACACAGATAGGATTCATTATTAGAGTTTTGTGATAAAAGCAGTCTGACTAAAGAACTGTCATCCAGTATTCCTGCCACTCAGACCAGGAAGATTTTTGACACAATATAGCGCTTTGTCACATTATCTCATCAAGCTGTGTGCAAGCTACATAGCAGACAGCATCACTCATAATGTCAAACCATTAAACACACAAAAATGCACTTTATACACACACTTCAGATAAACATATGAAAGGCTGTGTACTTTCAGCACTGGAATGTTATTCTGTTTTCATGTACCATTCTCTGCACAACTCTTGCATATACTCTATTAATCCCTATTAACCCCTCTGTCTCTTATCAACATCAACAAGACTATAAACAACGCCCCTCCGAGGAGGTCACAGAAGATAATGGGGAAACATTGCAGATAACATTTGTGCGTGTGCAAAAGTTAGAGTTTTTTATGCATGCTTCCTTGCTTGTGTTGCTGGTTATGTACACAGTATCATTGCAAACACTTTTTTTTTCCCCTGCATGCATTTGATGGTGTGTGTTGATCAGAGAGCAGGTTGAATGGATTAGCGGATTATCAGTGCTTGTGTATATGCTCTCTGTCTGTTTATTCAGATCTGTTTGAGGGAAGGATTTGGAGGAGGCACCCTGCCATTGATCAAACCAGCCAAGGTGAGCAATGAACTGAGCCCCGTCTCTTTACGCTTTATTGACTCCAGTTTATATCCATGTGTGTGCGTGTGAATATGGATGTGAGAGGGTTTGTTAAACCCTACAAGGGGCTATATAAAAGCAATAGTTATCCAACCAATTAGAGTTGAAACAAAGCACAGTTCCTATTTTAGCAGAGTGGGAATACAAAAAAGGCACTATTATAACAGTGGATTTGAGATAAAAGTAGGACTAAGAATTTCAAAAAAAAAAAAACTATATTTGTTTCACTAAGTAAAATATGAGGGGGGATTAAAGCTATACATCATACTGAAATGATAAAATGAGTAAGAATTAGGTTATGTAAAGACAAAATGTGAGTAAATATCAGTCATGAAAAGAACAAACCTGTATGTGAAGAAAATAGCAGCTGTGTACATGAGAGTTTGTTGTGTTTCTTTCTTTTTAGGTTGTAAGAACAAGAACAATAGAAATAAGAGGGAATAATATATGCGGCATCCCTGGGAGCAGAGTGACAACAGGGGAGGAGTGCAGCACCCTAGGAGTTGCTCCACCAGGGTGGCAGATGAAGCCAAACAGTGAGAGGCGATATGGTGAATAAAGGGTGGATTGTGAGCAATGCAGATGACAGCCGGGCGGCAGAGGAACCTTTATCTCACTGTGACACAAGGAGCTTAATACTGTCACCTGCGCTCCCTTTGTCTGACCTCCTTCACTCTCCCTCCACATGTCTCTCATCAGTGAACGACTGACGCTGCTTTCTTTTTCTCTCTGCTAAGGTCTTGGCAGACTGAATATCTCTGTCAGATGTTTTTGCTGTCCCTCATTCAACCTTTTTTGGCTTAAATTTTTTTTGCAAAAACCAAGAAAACCAAACACTAGCAGATGAAGGCACATTTGTTGAGTAAGACACTTTCCAGATAACAGCTCTTCTGTCTGTGTTGGGGTGTAAAGCACAGGGGGAGCTACATGTCTCTGGAGATCCAGCTCAACTTGAAACGTTGCAAGGTTTTTCTTATTTTTTTTTTTTTTACAGGCCATGTGTGCAACTGGGAAAGTGCCTGCTGTCTAGGAAACAGGTATTACAAAAAGTTATGGGAAAGAGCTCAGAAAAAATATGCCACTCCTCATTAGAGTATTGCAAGACTAAGTTAGTGAACACTTTACCAACAAACTGCTGCTGTGTTTCCACGAGAGCTGAAGGGGGCTATTAGCCCTAATTTAAACTGTGGCTATTTGCAAAAAAAACATGGCCACAGCTTTTCTATTAGTGCTTTCGTGCTTTGTCAAAATAATTGCCAATTTTGATTTTTACTTTGATTCTCAAACAGTAGATGACTGCATTTCCACTCTCCAAACCCAATATAGGCAATGCATCACCTCCAAATTGCATTGCATTTCAAATGATTACATGTGTGGATTGCTGGTAAGGCAAAGCCTTAAGTACCCTTCAGTAGCTGAAGATTTCAGAGCTGTGATGCACAAGTTTCAACATTTAAACCTATAAAAGGCAAGTTCAAATTGTTCAGTGGAACTCAGGTCATTCCATTTCACGCTGTATTCTTCTCTAGTTTCTTTTCTGTTTTGATGATTTTCCTTTAGCTAATCACTGGCCTGCTTTTTACTGTAACAAATTCAAAGCTAATGTGTCATTTCAGAAAGTTTTAATTCACTTTTCAGAGCAAAGTTTCATAATCACATTTAGATTATTTCATTACCGGTATGCAGCAGAGATTTGTATCAGATGTGTTGTGCTATGTGTTTTCTTCACCATCCTGGATGAAGGGAGATATTCTCCAAATTTCATCCTTCGCCACTTACTTTCTTAAACCAAAAACAGTCACTGTAGAGTATTTGAGCCCCATTAGTTGTTATACACCTAAGTTGTGAAATTTGTTCTCTGCATTGCACCCAACCTCTAGGGCAGCTGTGAACTACAGAGACAGCCACACTCAGAAACCCTTTGGTGGCTTAACCCAACAATCCAACCCCTTAATGCTAAATATCAAGCAGGTAGACATTGGTTCCCATTTTAAGAGACTGGAACGACTCAACCATGGAAATGAACTCATGACCTTCCAGTGTGAGGGCAGACTCTCCACCTGCGCTCAAACTCCTCGAGGCCTGGAGTTTGAGATACCTGCTCTACCACTGGGCCACTGAATTGGTAAGAAGTACTACATCTCCAAAACAACCAGAAGTGGGAGGTTACATTAGATGTTCTCAGTGAGATTTGCTGAACTAGCTTTTTGAAAAAAATAATACCTCTAAGAGCAGTTTTTCTCTGAGCCATTGAGTTTTCCTTGAGAAGTCGTTTTTTGTAAAGTTATTTTAGGCATGAGCTATAACAAAATTACAAAGAAACCTTTGATTTGAATACGTTTTGAAGTAAATGTTTGCTTCATCCACCACATGCAAAGATTTCTACCGGTATGTAATGCCAATATAGTGCAGGCTTGAGTGTCCAGCCACTATGAATGACATTAGAATCAAGGAGACAATTGAAAATGATGTTTACAATGTACACATTACTGACATAGTTTTAGTTTATCTATTTATATGGCGCCTTAAAATGACCTTGGTCACACAAGGTGCCATGCACGAAAAGCTCGATAAAAGAAAGAACAACAGCTACAGAGTGTGTAACATTTTTCAACACACACTGTTTTTTGTTTATTTAAAATATCTGGAAAAACAGTTATTTGTCGCTAAAATTATTTTGTTTTTTTTTGTTTACCTAATTATGTTGAGTTTTAGACTGGATGGGTTTGGTTATTACCACTTTCTTCTTAATTCCTAAATAAACATTTGGATGGTTATTTCTCACTACAAAATCATTTTAAATTAAACTCACTACAATTTAAGTCAACATTTTGGGAGATCAGTCGGATGACAACTTTAAGAGACAAAGCAGAGTGACCAGTGTGAGTTGCATCAGGTGTACATAAATCACATCATTATGATGGGTCACACCTTTTAGTGTTGTGAGCTGGCATGTTGTCTTTGTCTACCTAAGCAAATCACCACTCCCACCCAACTGGAAGCTACTCATGCTGCAAAGCGATCTGTGTGCAGTTATTCCAGGGGTTTCTATGCATTCATTCCAACAGCAACCACAATATTAAACAATTAATAAATTGTAGCTGCTCTTTTCATATTAAATGTTTCACATTAATGTGTTTTTGCCAAAAAAACCTCAAGATCCAAATTTGGGTCTCTTGACATAAACAATAATGCCCATCATTATAAACCACTGAACTGATTAACTTCCATCACTTAAAATTAGATGAAATTTTAAAATGTGGAGCGAATTTACAAAACATTCTTTTAACTTAAAAAGTCTTAAATAATTCAGACACATATCCACTGGATTTAAAAAAAATGATGCAGTTTCCATCATTATTTATTCACATATTTCATTCAACACTGAATACCTACTTCAAGATTAGCTAAAAAAAACAAGTCACATAAGGTAAAATCTATGATATTGTTATATTATATGTGATATAATTACCCCTGCAGATGGTGGCTTGCTATAAGATGTATCTTCTTAACACACATTTCATGCAACTTATTGACAATTTATATTGCGAGGAAAAAATCCCACGCATACGATTTTAACAAGCATAAAAGTATAAAAAGTAAGTTTGCTTGACGTCACCCTTAACAATGGCTTGCCTGCAAAGGCCTTCTTCTCTTCTGTACAGCAGCTGTCTGTTGTGTTTGAATTCTTTATCGTGGATCTTACAAAACTGCCTAGAACTGTCTTCTACAATTTTGCTAACTCTTTTCTTGATGTAATGCCAGCAGTTTACGATACAGTGCCTTATCCATCCAGCTGGCACACTTACCATGAGTAGGATTAAGATGGTAATCCTGTTATCATGGAATTTTTCTTGGCATGGATGCAGACCACACAAAACACACACTCACATCTGAGACATACACGAGTGCATAAGCTCAGTAAAAGAACAACATAGTGGCTGACAGTGGAGGCTTGAAGTGATAAATACCCTGTGAATCCCGCTTGACTTTGGAAATGATGACTACATTGGTTACGTTACATTGCATCGGTGTGACAATGCATGGATGAAATTGCAGTCTAGCATGAGACAAAGAGTGCTGTTGCAGTATATCTGCTTAAGAAAGGTGTCTGCATCAGAGAAGAATTAAAAAAATAGAAAATAAAAACAACAAGGGTGGCTTGCATGAGTAATGCAATACATGTTCAGTAGCTCACACGACTGCTATTAAAATGCTGGAATTGAACCCAAAGATCAGGAATCTGAGCTTGTGACAGAAAGGAAAAATTTCATAAATAAACCTATGACATGACATGTACTAAACTTGCACTTGACAAAGCTGTGAAGAAAGATGGGAGAATTAACGTGTGACAAACATGACCTGACAAAGCTGAACTAAAACCAAACCCTTGAATAAACTGAGAATGGTTGACTTAACTGAGGACAAAAGAAACCAGGTGAGACTGTGAAAGGGAGGGTAAAAAACAGAGCCACATATGAACCAAAGAAAAACATAACTCAAATCAAACAAAGAAAATCAAAACATAGGATACCATTGACTTTTTCAATAATGCAGGGCATTCAATAGATATAAAAGTAAAAAAAAAGTTCAGGTGTAAAACAATTGTTTGATACATCTTTGTCCTATGTAGGTACGCATTTATTGCCAATTGCTATGATACAAACACATGGTAAATAACAGTTTAAAGGACAGAGAGGTTTTAAAAGTCATCACATTCATTTTTGCAGGGTTTTTGACACAAATACAGTTTGGATAAGCACAAAATATTTGTAAATTATCCAGCGCAAAAAAAAAAAAATAGATTTTCAAAGTTTGCTACCAAAATTGACATCAGTTATTGCCCCAAAAAAGCAAAGTCAACAAAAAGAAGAGAACTGAAATAACTTGATTAAATTCTTAAATACACATATTGGCAGATTTAGAAAGTGATTTGAAGTATTAGAAGCCATGGAAAAATGAAATTGAAAAGGAAAAACATTGTTTATAAGAAACTTTCATTCACTCCAAGGTTCCCAATAATCCCAGTCGGAAATAATTTAGCACAGAAACAGTACAGGATGGAGAGATTACAGTGGTTACTTTATTCTGTTGCAAATGAACATAACTGATTATGTTATTGAAGAGGAGCATGATGAGGTACAAACAACAGGCCTGAAAAAACACAGTAAATGTGTTTTACATTAAAGATAAAAAAGAATGTAAAAAAATGGGGGAATAGATTGTATTATCTTAAATTTAATACTTAGCTTTAGACCAATATTAAATCATACAAGTTCATGATATTCCCTATTCAGTGTTCCTGTTACTTTGTAAACATATACATACAGCCATTCAGACCCTTTCTTTCATACTGTTAGCTGCAGTGATGGCCCAGCCTAATGTACATTGCGTTTCTATGGCAGCAGACACTCCACACAAGCAGCTTTCTATCCAGACATGCCAAAGCAAAAAGCAGTCTTGTTTTTGAAAAACTTATCTTCAATTGTTGTTAAATTCATGATGACAAAGAAACGGTACTCTTCAATGAGAATGTGTGCTTGAAACTTAAAAATAAACAGTTCTGAATAGATTTGATCATCATTTTACTCAGTAATCTGATGTGTGCATTTTGGAGGACTGATTAAAAAACATAAACAGACAAACAAAAAAACAAACAATTAAGGACTCTTAATTTAGTGTCGTGTCAAGAGTTGTTAAAAACAAGTTTATTTTACTTTTATAAAATCATCTCATTAAAAAAAATTAAATACAGTAACAAAATGTAACCAACTAATCATTTATACTCAATAAGAAACAAATCAGAATACTGATTTGAGCAGCTTCGCCACGCTTGGCTCGCTGCACGCACTGCTCCTCTTTTTTTTCATGGAGTTAAGGCATGAACTGGGTTTTCACAACTTATGGGAAATGTGCATCTGAATGGATGAGCTCGTTTGAGTTTTTATTTGAACATTTTCGTTCGTGAAAGTCATTTCTCTGCGAACAGGCAGCCACGCTGTGTGGGACTCACATGTTGCGATAAATTCATATTTTAATCAGGACTCCTGGTTGTCTGTTTTGGTTTTTTTGTCTTGAAGTTGTATCCTGTTCTTCTGTCTGTTCATGCACTTATGCCATTTGCAAAGAAAAGTTCCACATACAACTTTTCTTGTGTTGACTACTTTTAGCGCTGAAGTGACTGAAATGTAATGAAGAGAATCCAGTGGATTTTCAAAACCAATAGATTTTTCAGAATAAAAGATCATTCAGACGTAGTCATTTTGCTGCACTAACCAAACTTTACAGCTCATGTGATCCAGAGTGTAGCTGAGAGAATCCAGTTATTTTTTTAAATAAAATATTTTTCTAAATAAAAGATTTTCAGGGTTGAAAACAACATAATTTAATATAAGGATCATGCTTTTCCAAAGTAAATCTTTCTAGATTTGGACACAATTGTAATTTTTTTTCAAGGAAATCTGTTTGTGTATGGTGTAGAGTCGTTTTTACATTGAGCTCCTCTTTATTTTATCTGAAGAAAACTGTTTTTATTACAACCATTACATTTTTACTTTACTCCCACAGCTTTAACCACTACTTATATACTTAAAGCTAATGAGCTTCTCATCATCAGTGTCCCACACACAATTTAGACTCGGACATATTTTAGACAGATTGAGCTTATGGAGCGTTTTGAATCAGCACTGAACTGTTTAGTTAGGTTTGTTTGTTATTCCTCCATTCTCAACTCCCTGTATCTGTTCAGTTGTTGGTACATGTCAACTTCTCTTTAGCAAGTTTTTCAGATATTTAGCTCTTTCATCATTTTTATGTGTGTTTGATGACACTTATACTCTCACATGTGATGTCTGTGGGCGAACACTGGTTGATTTTAACTAATTTGTTATGAAGCAGTTCATCTGGAGGTTGTCAAGGGAGAATCATCAAAGCAAGTCAAAAACTGCTCTTTTCTTCAGGTTTCTTTGCAAATTATTTCTTACAGTAAGATTTTTTTGTCAACACAAGGTGGTTTTTGAGATGTCATTCTTTTCATTTTTTGTAAGTTCAAACAACATTTACTAATCATCTAAGATGTTTTTTCAAACTTCTACTTATGTGAAACTTTTGCTTTCAGCCTCCACTGTTGGCAGTCTCCCCATCATCTGCGTCCAGCAGTGACCTTGTTTGCATTTGGGTTTTGTTCCCGTTGAGTGCCTGCACAGCCTCGTGCTGCCACCCGATCAGCCCTGCTCTCATCCTCACTATCGATCACCCTCCACATCACCCTCAAGGACGGAAATCCAAAACCAGCACTCCAGACCACAGCCCCCATCTCCATCCCTCAAGTCCCCTCTCTTCCCCACTTCTTTTTTTTGCTCTGGCTTACCATTTTTCCCACCAATAGCATTCTCCACCTTTCTCTTGTATAGAAATCCTATCACATGTACACACTTGTGCAGGTATCACAAGCCTCAAGGTTGCAATGACCAGAAGCCCCATGAATAAATAATAAGGAGGTAGGAATCACTTTCAGAAAAAGCATTTACTCCCCAATTGTGTTCTTGAACAAGACATTTGTGTGTGCGCGTGCACTCTCCATGACTGTGTAACTGAAGAAAGATTTATGAGAGAGGTTACAGTGTTTTGTTAAATAAAATGCCTGCTGCTCCAGGACTTAGCTTAAGCTACAGACACCAGGGAGTGACCATCATGGCCAAAATGTCTGTTCGGCATTATTACAAAATCGCTCCTTTTTTTTCTGACTTTCACATTTTTTTTCATTCCCTGACCATGAGAAGATCCAGCATTAAAACAGTCTAAAAGACACACTTGGTTACTTGTTTAGAAATGAGTGTGAGACTGTGTGTGGCTATACATTAGCATGTAATTTGATATGATCTTTGTTCACTAGAAGACAACTGGGATTGGCTCCAGTCTAACAATCTTTTAGCTAAAAAAAAAAAAAAAGAGCATAAAGGACGGACTGACGCATAAGCTGGTAGATGTATGTGGAACATTTCTTTGCAAATGGATGTGGGATAAGTGCAGGGACAGAAGAACGGATGGAGGAACAGGCTACAACTTCAAAAAAAAACAACAGAAACAGTAGGCTACCAGAAGTCTTACTTAAAATATGGATTTATGACAACAGGTGGCTCCCACACTCCAGGCCTGTTTGCATAATAATTCTCATGTTCCTTCTTGATGTTACCATTGCTTGATACTACCACATCCACCACAACAGCTGTCCTGTTTTTTATCCACCACTAAAATGTCTGGTTGGTTCACCATTACCATCCTGTCAGTCTGTAACTGGAAGTCCCACAGGATCTTTGCTCTCTCATTCTCTACCACTTTCTGAGGGATTTCCCATTTTGACTTTGGGGTTTCCCGTCCATATTCTGCACACATGTTCCTGTATACCATCCCAGCCACTTGGTTGTGGGGCTCCATGTATGTTTTACCGACCAATATCTTACACCCTGCAGTTATGTGCTGGATTGTTTCAGGCGCCTCTTTGCACAGCCTACACCTTCTGGTCTGGTGTGGTAGATCTGAGCCTCTATCGCTCTGGTACTCAGGGCTTGTTCCTGAGCTGCATTGATGAACGCTTCTGTGCTGTCCGGTTGGCCAGCCCTTTCTAGCCATTGGTATTAATATATTTACACATTCGCTTGCCACTTCATTAGGCACACCTGTTCAATTGCTCGTTTTCAGTCAATCACATGCATTTAGGCATGTAGACATGGTCAGGACAATCTGCTGCAGTTCAAGCGCAGCATCAGAATGGGGAAGAAAAGTGATTTTAGTGACTTTGAATGCAGCATTGTTGTTTTCAAATATTTCAGAAACTGCTGATCTACTGGGATTTTTACAAACAATCATCTCCAGGATTTATAGAGAATGATCTTAAAAAGAGAAAATATTCAGTGAGCGGCAGTTCTGTGGGCGGAAATGCCTTGTTGATGCCAGAGGTCTGAGGAGAATGACCAGACTGGATCCAGCTGGTAGAAAAACAACAGTAACTTTGAAAGCACAACACGTCCAACCTTGAGGCAGATGGGCTGCAGCAGCATAAGAACACACCCGGTGCTACTCCTGTCAGCTAGGAACAGGAAACTGAGGCTACAATTCACACAGCCTCACCAAAATTAGACAATAGAAGATTGGAAAAGAAATGCCTGCTCTGATGAGTCTCCATTGCTGCAGCGACATTTGGATGGTAGGCTCAGAATTTGGTGTCAGCAACATGAAAGCATGGGTCCACCCTGCCTTGTTTCAACCATTCACGCTGGTGGTGCAAAGGTGTGAGGGATATTTTCTCGGCACACTTTGTGCCCCTTAGTACCATCTGAGCATTGTTACAATGCCACAACCTGCCTCAGTACTGTTGCTGACCATGTTCATCCCTTTATGACCACAGTGTACCATCTGCTGATGGTTACTTCCAGCAGTAAAACGCACCAATAACCTGTTTCTCCACAACATGGAAGCTCCTTCAAGCATCATTGCAACCAAAATACATTGGCACATGGATCAAAACATGAGCAACACACAGAAAGGCATTGGTAGAGACTCCAGAGGAGCCAAACACCAACTCCTGGTTGACAGAACAGTCGCTCAAAACTGCAGGTCATGACGCACTAACCTGTACACTGTCTGGATTGATTACAAGAAAGCCTATGACTCAATGCCACACACGTAGATCACTTAATGCTTGGAGCTGTACAAAATCAACATGACTCTAAGTTCATAGGAAACTCAATGAAGTTATGGAAAACCACCCTTGAAGCCAATAATAAGCCATTTGCACAAGTGTCCATCAAATGTGGCATATACCAAGGAGATGCTTTGTCCCCACTGCTGTTCTGCATAAGTCTCAACCCTCTCAAACCCCACAAATAATCAACAAGACTGGCTTTGGATACGCACTCAGAAATGGGACAGCCATCAGTCACCTCCTCTACATAGACGACATCAAGCTATAAGCTAGGAGCAAGCAAGATCCACACCACCAGGATCCACAGTACTGACATTGGGATATTATTTGGGCTTGAGAAATGCAGGCGGATGGTGACAACGAGAGGAAAGGCAGTCCACACAGAAGATGTCCATAAAGAACGATGGCAGACATTTGGGACAGGTGCAAGTACCTTAACATTCTACAGGCAAAGGGCAACCTCCTTTTTTCTATTTGGAGAGCTTGAGAGAGAAGAGGTGGTTGGATGACTTTCCTTAAATTGTGAATAGTTACATTAACTTATTGTAGTTTAAATTGAATATTTATAGTAATAGATAGCATTAAATTAAATAATATGACATGTAATTTTTCATCATAGACAGATGTAGATTTTTGGGGGTCTTCGTTGTAGTGCCACGGAGCAGCTAAACGAGCAAAGTCAACCTCACAGCTCTTGCTTTGACACTCAGATTTTTCTAGGTAGTCTGACATTGTGTGTCGCATGAATTTCCTCAAGTATCAGAAATGAGGAAGAAGGTTTATTGCACAAATATCTGAATCTTTTACATTGTTCAGCTCCACTGGTGAATAAACACCTACCATTTCACTTCATGTTGTCTCTGCCTCTTTTTTTTTTTTTTTTTGCTTAGAAGTGTGTCAAGCTTGGATAAATCTTGGATTTGACTTATCCAAAGTAAAGCCGCTGTTTCACAAGTTGGCTCACCAAAAACTGTATAAAATGTTCTTTGTGAGACAAGCTAACAGAGATGGAAATCTCCTCTCATCACATCACTACAGGGCACTGATTCACATTTTTTTAAAGCTGCTTGCATTCAAAAGGCAACGTGGTATTAATGTCTTCAGCAGTAATGCATTTTGACTAAAAATGTAGAGAAAGTCAGTGTCAATCAGAACTCATGCATCGTATTCCTGTGATCTTAAATAGACCCATTAGAATGTGGGACACGAGCAGCTCCCCCACAGCCAGAAACCAGGGACAGATAAAAGACTTTGCTGCTCTCAAACAGCTCATCTGTTCAATAAAATATGGAGCTCTAAAGTTTTTAAAAGACTCTGTGAGGTTCGCCTCACAGTGGGTATGTTTATCAATAAATGTATAAAAATGTCATTAACACAAATTTGTTGGTGTATTCTTTCTTTTACAAGAGTGAGCAATCTGAGAGCTTTCATGCTGGAATGGAGTACATCCATAAATAATAACAAAACCGCCAGAACACTTGAGTAACTTGCATATCTGCCAACACCCAGAAGCCAGAACAAACTTTCTCATGGAGGGTTGGAATGAAATAGACTTTACAAATGGTTCAGCTGTGATTCTTGTCTTCTTTTACTTTATAGAATTAAAAGTGTGGTTCCAAAACAAGATGAAAAGTGGCGTGCACATATGTTACCAAACCACAGAAAGGAAACCTCTGAAATATTTTTGCTGCACACTGACAATGTTTTCATTTGTTCTTACATCAAACTAATAAAGTTTTAACTTAGATGAGCAGTAGCAGTTCAGAATAACTGTAAAGATCAAATTGCTTTGATGATTTTCACCAGTTTTTTGTGTTTAGTACTCTTGAATTTTTTGAAACATTTCTATATGCTGTCAAGGCTGGCACCAGCGTTTGAACACAAGAACACTTCATAATAACTGGCTTATGTGATTCATTTTTTTTAATCCAATAAAGATATAAACATGGACTACAAATCAAAGAGGTAAACAGGAAAATTGTTTTATAATGTTTAATGTTTTGCAGACCATTTACTTGATTCCTCCAGGAGTTTTGAGGATGGAGATCATCCAAACTGAACCAAAGACTTAAAAGTGCAGGACTGTCTGACATTACTTTGGGATAGGTTAACAACTATTTGTAAAGGAGATCTCAACCACTGTTCACTCTACTTGGCACACGTGTGCAATTGCGCATAATATAATATAAACCAGGGGAGCTTATTATCTTGTTTGATTGTGAAGGACGAGGGTAAATCAGCGGACATCATAAGTAAATAAACAAAACAAAAAAAAAAAATATATATATATATATATATATATATATATATAGTTAGGAGTCGGAGCTCTGTCTCCCCCTCTGGTAACCAGCAGTAGCCTTGTCCTGAATACGGACACTACATCTCCCAGTTGTTGACTCTGCCTCTTTCTTTCTGCAAAAACCTTTGCCTGGACTCTGACCCTGATTTAGCTTTTGGACATTCTAAGCTTTGCTCCTGTCTGTATGTCTGAGTCAACATGGAATCAGCCATATGCCTGTTTGTGACTGACTACATTTAGCCTGTCAGTACCAGCTCAGAACGTCTGGCTGCCGGCAGTGTCCCCGGCGGAAGTCCACTCTGGCCTACAGGAGTGTTTATTGAGGCCCGGGTGCTACTGCCGTGTCCACTATTACCAGGAGTAAGCGCTCCTTGAGCGTTGCCCTAGGGCCAGGGGCCGCCATTAGTTCAGCTGTAGTCTTGCCAGCCGCGCTTGAGAATGTCACTCCCCATTACACGGTCTTACACGTTGGTACCTGTCACTTCAACTAAACAGATTTGTTGTACAACATAGATCCGGCTCCACCAATGTAGTGACTGATTTTCTCTCCAGGATGCTAAACATAGTCAACCTCCCAGAGGGGAGGGATGATGTGACGAAGCAGCTCCGTCCCTCTGCCTGAGCGGAGCGCAGTGAGCACACCCACATACACACCTTTATGCCAGCACGCATATCCATTTCATAAACAAACTCTGCTGTTCTTAAACCATAATTCTTTGCTCATCATTCCACATTTTTTACTGTTTTGACCTCGAGTGCACACTAGTTCTCAGCAAATACGCACATATAGATTTAACTCACCGGAGCATGGCGTCTTAGCCACGCCCCCTTCTTCTCCCTCATTCACTGACAGCCAAACCGTGGGGTTTGTTTTTCCTGTTCATATAATTTAGATGTCAGTTTTGAGGCAGCCGTTTCTAATTTGAAGTGTTTGTTTTTGTTTCTTTACTTTTCATGGTATAGTTGGAGGGCATTAAGCGGTATTGAAATGAATGCGAAATTAGTTGTGAAAGTAAAGGAAGAACCTAGGAGAAAGGTATGGTTTAAACTAAGTATTTCTGAGACTAAATGTTTTTGAGTAACTTACCTAATTAGGTGGAAGTGGCCTAAGAGGTATAAGGAAATAACTCACTCTCCCAACGGCAGTGAGTGAGCCAGCAAGTGAGTGAGCCAGCAAGTGAGGGAGTGAGCGAGTGAGGGAGTGGGCGAGTGAGCGAGTGGGCGAGTGGGCGAGTGAGGGAGTGAGTGAGGGAGTGAGCGAGTGAAGGAGTGAGCGAGTGAGGGTGTGAGTGAGGGAGTGAGTGAGTGAGTGAGTGAGCGAGTGAGGGAGTGAGTGAGTGAGCGAGTGAGGGAGTGAGTGAGTGAGCGAGTGAAGGAGTGAGCGAGTGAGGGTGTGAGTGAGTGAGGGAGTGAGTGAGGGAGTGAGTGAGTGAGTGAGTGAGTGAGCGAGTGAGGGAGTGAGTGAGTGAGCGAGCAGCTGGTGAAAGAGGCAGAAGAAATGCCAGGCTGATATTGAAAAACAAAGAAGGTTATCAAATATTACCTGCTGGATTTTTGTGTTTGTCATTTTGTCCTCATCCCTGTTTTCTTTTGTATACTCCAAAGATTTTATTAAACGAGAAAACCCAATGGAACCTCTCCTGGCTGGCCTATTAGTTTTGATTTTTTTTTTTGTTTTGGACTTTCTATTTGATCCCTGCAACAGTACAATTATCACACAATTCATAGACGCAAATGAGCCCATCAACCTGAACAAGGTATACAATCACTGGAGAATTGAGGACAGACGGCAAAATCAGATAAAATTTAAGTCCCCAAGAAGCAGACTTGCACTTATTTTAGTTTCATTTATTAAGAATTTTCATTGATGAATGATAATTTTAAAAAGAGAATATAAGAGGTAATTTATGAGTAGTACAAATGCTAATTTAAAATGTTGTGTGATTTAAAGTGAAAAAATATATATTATTTTTAAAATATGTACATTTCACATCTTCCAGACCATGACCCCCACCTAGACCACAGCATGACCCCCACCCAGAACTTGAATGAAAAAACGTTTCGATCTTTCGTTTTTATTGTTGCAAATCATTTATCTTAAACATAATTGGATGAAAATGTGCGGTTTAGTTTGATTTATTTAATAACCTTCAAGACTTTTTAAGATCTGATATTTCAGACAGTTGAAATATAAACGTGACGGTAGATTGAACCCCCCCGGTGTTGTTCACTGTGGCCGAAGAAGCACTCAGTGAGTTTCTGTTTGCTTAGACACAGAAAATCAGAGGGAACATTTATCTCAACTCATAAAGGAGAATTACCTTCATAGCTACTTCAATTGAGAAGTGGAGATAGATTCAGAAGGATATTCTACAAATTTGTTCCTCAAATATAGTTTTTAATATTACTGTACAAGTTTGGCTGAACATTGGCTCAAGTGTTTATTGAGGGAGATAGAGAAAGAGAGAGAGATAGATATACATAAAATGTTTGAGGAACGCATGATAGAGCTTAATATCATTATTTAGTTTTAATTGTTTGCAATATTGTTCAAATGTTTATGATAGATATTTTCCTAAACAACAGCATGGCCTTAGCTATGTAAAGAAAAGAGGGCTGGCTAAATGGATGGATAAATGGATGAAACGTTCCTGGACAAAGAATGTCATAAAATCCCCCACAATCAATGGAGCCTTAGAGAACCCACAACACCACCCAGCCATTTTACAACATGCTTGGTAATTGTTCTGCTTACATAACATAGCACTCAGTCTGTGTGCTGAAACTGCAATAAAATGATAAGAAAAACAGTTGAAATCATTGTTAAAAGTAAAACTGAAATGCATGATGGATGAGACACATGCTGTCTCAGAGCAGAAGACTTCAGCTCTCTTCAGATTAAAATTCCATTCACTGTTGCCCAGTGTTTAGAACCCAGTGTTTAGAACAGCACATGCTGACAGTCACTTCGCTGCAAATTTGACAGCCACACACATGCTGTGAGGAGCTGGGAGTCAATAGATGCATTGTAGAATGGTTTTAAAGGAAGTGAATGTGTTAGAGAGCCAACAGTTAACTCTAATCCTATAGATCTTCTTTTTTGTTTTGACTTTCAGCTGCTCCCTGTAGGGGTTACAACATCAAATCATCTGTTCATTCACATATTTGGTCAGGCTTTGGTTTGACCATGGAAACACAACAACCAACTGCATTTACCCTGACTTTTGACAGGAAAAGGAAAAGTATCCAATCAACGCTAGTTTTAACCACTGTATAATTCTAAGGCAGGTTTTATTTCCATCATTAACCCTTTCAAAATAACAGAAAACAAAACATTGGTGTGTCCAAAAGTTTGGGCATCCTGCAGAATTTTTAGTATGCACCCCCCTTTGGAAAAGCTGAGACCTGACAGTGTCATGGATTGTTCACAATCATTGTTTGCAAAGACCAGGTGATTTTAATCTAAACGATTTGAAATAATCCCGAGTCATCTGACCTTGCCCCAACAATCAGCATCATGGGCTCTTCCAAGCAGTTGTCCAGAACAATGAAACTGAAAATAGTTGATGCTCACAAAGCAGGAGGCGGCTATAAGAAGATAGCAAAGCGTTTTCAGATGCCAATATCTTCTGTTCTGAATGTCATTAATAAATGTCAGTCAACAGGAACAGTGGAAGTTAATGAAAGATCTGGAAGACCAAGAAAAATCTCAGACAGAGCAGCTCATAGGATTGTGAAAAAAGCAAGTAAAAACCCATGTTTAACTGAATCATCCCTCCACAAAGACCTGCAGACTCTGGAGTTGTGGTGCGCTGTTCTACTGTCAAGAGATACTTGTATAAATATGGTCTTCATGGAAGAGTCATCAGAAGAAAACCTCTTCTGTGTCCTCACCACAAAATTCAACATTTGAAGTTCACAAATGAACATATAAACAAGCCTGATGCATTTTGGAAATAAGTTCTGTGGACCAAAGAGGTTAAAATTGAACTTTTTGGCTGTAATGAGCAAAGGTACGTTTGGAGAAGAAAGGGTCCAGAGTTTACTGAAAAGAACCTCTGTCCAACTGTTAAGCATGGAGTGACCAAACTTTCGATCACAACTGTACATGAGTGACTAACAGATAGTACTGCTACTTGCCAGTTGAATGCCGTAAATCATTTCTTTTGGTGCAAAAGCAACGAACTGGTGCCACCCTGTCACTTTTTGATGCCCTATGCACCAAACCTAACTCTTGTTGTAAATTGTGGCAGTGGTGCCACTGACAACCAATTATAACAAAGATGTTTCAGTGTAATCCACTTTAAAGACAACACCGGAGGTGAAAAAAAGAATTATTAAAGATTGGAACGAAGATCACAACAATTTTAAAAAAAGCAAACAAATATTGGATGACGATGTTTATCCATCATTTCAACTGAAGGTTTTTGACTTGAGGGAGAACTGGATATTAACATCCAATTACCAATGATCCATAGTACCTACCTTTCCTAGTTTCTTATTGTGTTTTGTATCTTTACCAATTCATGTTGCTTCCTGAAAATTACTTTTGTTTTCGGATTTTTTTTTTTTGTCTACTAGACCAGAACTTCTTCCGGAACACCCAGCAGCCAATCAAAATAGAGTATTGAATAGCTCTGTCACATTCTTGTCTTTCAGATGTTAACCTATCCCCATTTCATTTCCATCAAGCGCATTCATTTTTTTGCAACCCAAAAGATTTCAGCCATAATGCAATGAACTATATACATAAATACACAAAGATCGAACAAACCAATGAAAAAATAAATCTGTTGTAGAAACATCTGAGCTTTGATGGCCTGAATAATATTTGTATTATACCGGTAACCTTTGCATCACAATGGGGGAAAAAAAAATGACCAAGCAAAAAGCAAATATCTACAGCTAAAAAGCAATTTTCTATCCTAACCACATAATCTTCTGTAAGATACCTATAGGATACTTTAGGTGGATGCATGACGATATACTAATTATTAGCATCCCAAGGTCCTTGTTTACATAGACAATCTGAAAACGTAACAACAAGCACACAGGAAAATGAGTTCATAAACTATTGGACTATTAAAAGATTTAAACCCTCCACTTTATCCAATTAAAAGTGTGTTGTTTTGCTAACTTTTAAAAGATGAGGCATTGGAAGCTGTAAAGACGGCTGAAGGAGACACTGGACTGAGACAGATCAGGTCATCAATGCAGCATGTGGAGTACAGCAGAAACTCAGTAAGCCCAAAGGGACCAATGCAGAATGCCGCAGAGTGCTAGTCAGGCACTATGCACTGGAACAGAGGTCAGCATGCTCAGTGTTTGTCTCCACTGTCAATGCACCTTAATGTTACCTCATTTAAAGAGAAACTATGGCCGCAAAGTCCATGGTTTGCTGACTAGCTGCGGTACAATAGCAAACCGTGTTGAGATTGACAAATACTGCAATAGCAGTTTAAATGTGATTTATAGCATTATAAAACAGCCTAATGTAAACCTGTAATTGTCTTAAAAAAAAACATGTAAAATTTGGTTTGTCTAGAACTGGACTTCAATGGCGTTACCATGTTTTTTGTTATAACCCAAATCATAATAGATGTAACACTTAACATTTAATAGCACAAGGCTATGTCTCAGGATCCCTGTTATGTTATTTTCCTTCATTCTTTACAACCAAACTATAATGTATTTTAAGCATATATCTCATCACTTACACAGATGATTTTCTTTTTCTTTAAAAAAAAAAAAAAAAAATCAACATTTCATTTCTTCTCTGACTTGATCAATTTTTTATTGAGAACTAATACACTTTTAGGCAACAATTAACGAACACTGAAAACGACTGACAGATATTTGCCCCTGACATTATTGTTCCACAGATCAGACAAAACCCCCCAACCTTTAAACTCCTGTCTTTAGTCAGGTCCCAGGAACCTTGATGTTGTCTTTAATCATTTTGTGTGCAGAGATGATCTCAGAGGACACATTGTTTAGACATGCCTTTACTCCCCTAATTGAGGAATAATTTCTTGTTAGAGATCAACAGACGATGCATGCTTTAATTTCTTTATGCTTAGACTGAAAGACCTAATCATAAACCCGCAAAAGGAGACCACATTACATTGGTTTTACATTGATCTCGCTGGCTACCTATTGATTTTTTGAATCAACCATATCATTCTTGTCCTCATGTTTTAAAGCTCTTGATGATCAGGCTCCCAAAAACACATCTGACCTCTTGACCCTCTACAGATCCTCCTGAGCTTTAAGGACATGAAGTCAAAATGTATTTGTAGCTCCTAAGACCCATTATGAAACCCAGGGGATTTGTGTTTTCATTCAGTGGCTCCTGGATTTCTGTATTGCTGACTCTCCTGACTGATTAAAAAGGCAGAAACATATCTTTTAAGGCAGAGCCTCCAGGTTTATGGGCTTTCACTAGCTGTGTTTACATGGACATAAACAATTGGAATAAAAGCCTGATCAGAATAAAAATGCATAAACTCTGGAACGATCAGACTCATTGGGATCTAAATCCATCTCAATCCTTACAATTGAGATGGGTGGGTTATGCCAATTGTGGTCCAATCGTTGAGCATGTTAACAATTTATTATGATTGCGGCTCATTACTGCGCTGGTTTTTATGTCATGCATAGATGGTGTGCACTCGAAGGACACAGACTAACAAACAACAGCAAGCAGGCTGGCCGGCTACTCCGTGTGAGCGAGCTGGCAAACTCTAGAGAATCGTGTCTCCAAGAAGAGAAGCCAGACTCTAGCTTCGTGTCTTCGTGCACTCCGGAGAAGGCTTTAGAACACAGTCCGACTGGGTGTTCTGTGCGAGCAAGCTCCTGTCTCCCAGGAGAGCGATGTCTCCGAGCAGTGGAGTGACTTTTGTTTGCGGAAATGCAGCTCCGCGCTCCAAGCAGTCCTGCGTAAATATGCTAACAATCACATGAATTGGTGTTACCAATCGTGTCCAGAAAAAATAAAGACTGATGTTATTCATATGTATTTTAAGTGCGTCTAAGTGCAGCCAAGAAAAAAATGTTCAGAACTGGCTGCATGTATATAGAAAATCATGTGCGAATTGTCACTTAAAAAAAATAATAATGTAAAAAATAAATAAATAATAATAGTATTAAAGGTACGCTCAGAAGATCATCTCACTACATGCTCACCACAGCAATGTTTATTTAGAATAAAACTTTGCTTTATCTTCTTCTATGGCCATTGTCGAAATTCTGCTAAAATGGTTGAAATACACTAGAAATAAAACAAATAAATAAAATACATTAAAAAGAAAATACAATTTAAGTTAAGTTAAAACAGTTGATTTGTAGCAGGACATTCTACATACATATTTTAAATAATCCAAAAAAAAATACAAGAAATGTTGTAAGTAGAACTATATGAACCATCACATCAGATGTGGTGAAACTCAGTTGAGGACAGTCTTCTTTACAGTTAAGGTCAAATTAGAAATATTAAAAGCAGCTATTAGCCATTTTCTTATAAAGTATCATCTTTTTACACACTAGCTTTTGCTAAAAAAAAATAGGGACATTTGTTTGTTGAGAAATTCTTTGAAATAGTGCTGTGTTTGTAAGGAACATGCAATTGTGTGACAACAGTGGAGCTTAGTATGTGGGTTGCATCCCAGAAAAATTGGTCTAATCTCTGTCAATTCCAGATTACTTTTATTGGTTGTTATTGTCAGTTCGACTTCGACTGTTTGGAATGAGAATGAGAGCAAAAGACCAAATTCTGTAGAACAAGGGATATTAAAGAAAGGCTCCAAAGTATGTGTCCCCAGAAGAACCTACCCACAGAAGAGTTTCGTTAACCTTTTTGGCTTCTACAGATTTGCAGTCAAGGTGTGTAGGTCAGTGTGGCTGACTACTCTGTACAAAAAGTGTGAACCAGAGTCCAGATTCTGCCTACAGCAGTTGTATTGTAGGGTCAAAGTTTGAAGATGATGCGTAGGATATTATGCTGAATGCTGCACTGATAAAGTAGTATCTTTCACACACACATGAACACACGCTGCACAATGAAGAATAGCTGCAGGTGATTTACTGGCAATTTCCCCATCTAATAATGCAGGCTTGCAGCTTGTTCGGCAGCCGTTTCCTCCAGGTATCTGTGCCTCCAACTGAGTGGCTCTATCTACATACGGTGAAGGCGATCCTCGGGATCTACACTTGTAGCAAAAGTCAGAAACCAGTCAGCATCTAAGCCAGGGTTCTTTTTCGCCTCGTGTGTTCATTGCATTTACACACGCAATCTTTATTTTCCTCAAATGCCTTGGGTGACTGAAGTATGATTGGTTTCCCTAGTGTGGAGTTGGTCCCAACTTAAACCTGCACTTGACTGCCAGTACAACCAGTGGCTTGCTAAGGAAACATAAGGGCATCTCCTGAGTGGTTTTGGTTTGCTTTTAGACTGTAGCAAGGGGTACGCCAAAACCTCCTCTCATCTGGGGCTGATGAGGCTTTCAGGTGAACTGGATAAGCAGGGTAACCAGTCTATTCTTTAAAGATGAAATCTCACACACCAAAGCTGGGTCTATAAGGGAATACCTTAAGAATTTGTTACGTGGTAGAATCTAAAGATTTAAAAGAATAAAAATCTCTGTGACACTACCCAAAAACTTCATCCACAAATACAAATGCCTTATTAATATGAACATGTCTAATATGAGAATGAGCTTTCCAACAAAATATCATTAAGAACATCAACTAAAACTGTTTTCCTAATTCTGCTTGCTTTGTTAGTGTCCCACAGTATTTTGCTTTTAAGCTACATCTAAATAGTCAACATTTTTACTGTTTTTAACAAGACAACTCAGATGAACTTCTTTAGATACTCATTTTATTAAGCTCAACTTAAGCTTGTTAAAATTTTCTTTGGAAACTGTAAACATTTGTAAATATCTAGTGATTTTATTCCAGGTGGTAAGACAACTGCCTCTGTGTTATTATAACAGTCCTGATCGTATTTTGTCATATGGTGTAAAATCTCAGCATATGGCTCTGTTTTCACATAACTCTTTTGTTTGATCATTTTGTATTTGCTTTTTGAATTATAATCAAAATCTTCCCTGATTCTCAAAGTTTTTTAATAGAAGCAAAGAGAGTTTAGTTGAAAACTAATCATGATTGTTTTATGAATTCCCACATGGAATAACTGTGAATGGTAACAAATCGTATGCAGTCACTGCCACAATTTCATGGACTAGACTTGTATACCGATACCATTGCTGCACTAAGACTAACTAAGAGCCTTGAATTTTAGAACTCCCTCTTATAAAGCACAACTCAGACCTTGAAACGAACACTGCAATATCTGAAAACAAATGCAGTTTTACTAAATCTGATCAGCACCTAAAGCGATTACAGCAACAAAAAGGCCCTGAGCAGGACTCAAGCTACTTCTCTGTGTTTGTGGAAGAAAACAAGACACTCGGTTGTTTTTTTTTAAATTGCAGCCAAGTTAACAAAGATTCAAAGCAAATTTAAAGACACACTCCAAAGAAAATGTTGCTTTTGGTGCTTTCAACATGTTCTTGCGACATTTCTGATGATGGCCTGTAGTAGTGACAGGGGGGCTACAGGCGACAGGCTGCAAGCTTCGCCGCTGTTCATCCATTCTGATGAATCCACTTGTAGACAAATAGATCCATGTATGTCTTTGTTTGCCTCATCCCAGCTGGCATCTGGCTCAAAAGTCTACAGCTGGATACCTCTAATATTGCTCACTATTTCTGTTGCACTGGTAATGTTAGCTTAGGGTTGTGAGGAGTTGTAAGCTAGCAGGAGAGAGTGTAAACAAAGGGAAGATGGGAATGAGGGAAGGCTTACTCTACTCCAAAACAGCCCCCAATTTCTAATGGAATTTTGTTTCCCTGCAGAAACTATGTCCTCAAAAACAACAGTTTTTGGCTAAAACAGCATAATCATGATTAAAAGACCATTGCTTTTAAAATAGATGAAAAAATGATTGAGTGGGACTTGAAACAGTGTATTCTTCTAAATTTAGGAAATAAAGTCTGTTTCAGCTAAAATGATTTAACACTGCTGTCTGATCTGTACAACCTTAAAAAGTGGAAGTAAAACAACTATTTGCACATCTGAAGAAACATCCATCTATCTATTTTTTTTTAGGGTCACAGGGTTGCTGTAGCCTATCCCAGCCACTGCTGAGCGAAGGCAAGGTACACCCTGAACAGGTCACTAATCCATTAAAGGACTTTGAAAAGTAATGCTTTAAAGAATGTTATGCCCAGTTCTACCCAAAAATCCCATTCAATAAACAAATGTCTCTTTTTAGACCTCATTGCTTCATTTAAAACCACTGACCACAAGATGTTGAAAGAGGGAATAAGACAAATGTTGGCTTCAAGAGTTCTGCTTTGTGTTGGCATTTTTTTCCTTTTCTATTTCTTCTTTAGTCCAGTGTGTGAGAAAAATACATTTATTGAGCATAGCAAAACCTTCAACAATCATGGTTGTTGAACCTATCAACAAAAAAATGTTTTCTTGCGGAGACACAAAAGAGATGTATGGAATAGAGCAAAGGAAAAGAAAATCTTCAACTGACAGAGAGGTCAAGGGTCACAGTTTTGAAAATCTCACTTAAATGTTGCTATATATATAAACACATTTCAATATATATGATTGTAGCATCATTGGCACAAGTTAATATATTGTATGTTGTGTTCTGTGTGTTTATGGCTCTGTATTGTACTCTGGATGTGTATTGTGTGTGAATGCTGGTCAGAGAGGGGAGAATAAAGAAAAAGAGACAGATGATCAAATAAGAGAGCCATGGAACAACAGGCACAATTATAGGCAGGTTAGGTCAACAAAAGAAAATTAGATGTGATTGTTTTGCTTCTGCAGAGCCACATGACAAGCTGGAGCTGCTTCTCCATACAAGCGCACAGTAGGCCTACAGCACACAGACACATGCACATGTACACGCACACGAAGGCACAAGCACAGTCTTTCTCCGTGTAAACATAAAAAAGAAGAAAACAAGACTTAGACACAGGCACTGTTTTATTCATGCTGATGTGATGCCAGTAGACATGCATCCGTGAGGAACACCACTTTTCTCACCTCACACATTCCCACAGAAATACACACAAGGCACACAACCCCTCCAGAGTCACCTCAGTTTATTTTCCATACAGCTCTGGATGCTAAAGCATGCTAACACACACTAACGCGTGCATGATTACACACACATCCTTTGGTTCAAAAATGTTTTGCTGGAGTTCGATGCGGAAAAGCAGATGTGCCCAGGGTCAGAGGGAAGCGTGCTGCTTTGAGTGCAAGTGTGTGATCTCATATGACTGTTTCTTTTGTGTTTACGGTTACAGTCTCTGGATGATTTTATTTTCCTTTGCATGGCCTTTTACTTAAACATGTGTGTAAATTCTTCCAAACATGAAATAGTCCTTCATGAACAATAAATAAATAAATAAAAGTAAAACATTTTTAGGAATGTCTCAGTTGGCTGCTTTTTAGCCACAATCTGATTCTGAATCATTTGATTTTAAGCATCTGTCAATACAGAGTACAGATTTAAAAATTGAACAAATTTGAGAAATGAATCCAGATTATTTTATCATTTCACACTTAGAGTACATTTGTGAAGTAGCAATTAAGCAAAAATAGTGCAACTATTAACTAAAAAAATAGTTAACTATTAACTAGAAAAACATTTCTGATCATGTTATTCCTATCTACATTAAAAATTCTTTAAAAAATTGATAACTTTTTTAAAATTGTGGTTGTTGCATGAATATGATGGCGAGTAATCATCACTAGCTCATATCAATGAAACCATTGTATAGCAATTCTTATTAAAAAGAAAAAAAAACTGTCTTTTTTTATTTTAAAATGTCTTTACAGCTTGTTGTTTCAGTTAAGACAAAACGATAGACACAATCGCTGTGTTAAAAGAGTCAGGAAAGCAATATCCAAATGAGCACATCTAAAATCAAAAAGAAAGGAAATTCTAAAGTAAACTGAAGTGAATTCCTATAAATGAATTGTTTATTAACCTGATCTGATGTATGGGTGTTTTTTTACCCCCCCCCAATGTTATATATTAAGAATTTACTGATGCTGAAACATATAAAGTAAATCAATTGTTTACAGTACAGAACACATTCATCCAACCAGTTGTTTGCAGAAATTACACCCGTGACCTTTAAGTCACAAACATGTTCTCAGCTTCGTAGCTGCTGCTTTTCATGGAAACAGTTTGCATTGGGGTAAACTGCATATGGTGACAGTATCATTAACTGGATAACAGACTCAGGAGAGCCAGTTTTCAGAGAGGCTTAGCAGAGTTCACTTCATGCCACTTCAAGCTGAGTAAAGGATGACTTGGCACAAACAAACTGACACTGCAAATATGAATCAAGGACTCATGTTGGACACAAAAAAGCGCCGTCAATACAAGCCACATTTTTCTGTGAATGCTAATCATAAAATGTGTCCACATTGCGTTCAGTCTTTTCCCATCACCAGCATATTTGTACTTGTATGAAACAGCAATACCATGTAAACAGACTAAAATCTGCCAGATTAAAGTAAGAACAGCTCATGCTAACATCAGCAGCTGGATAAGACCTCTGGCCCTGCTTTATTTTCATCATCACATCAGCTCAAATTCAAACCCAGCACTAATATTCAGCAAAACGAATATGAAAAGATCTGAAAATGTGCGATTTCTTGAAGAGAGAGGAGCAGAGAGCTGATCAAAGCTTAGTGATAATCCTGACTGGTAAAAGAATGAATTGGAAAGAGATAAGTGGCTCTGATCAACTATATTACCATCTACACTGAAACAAAAATCTCTTGCAATCTTGCAAGTGAGTGTTTCTAGTTCATTTCTTTGATCATTTTCTGTCTCATTACATAACCCGTACTATTTTTGGGGGGTTATACAGTCATTTTTTATTCTTTTAGCATGAAACACTCAAATTTTAGGTATAAAAAAAAATATTGGAGCATGTGGATCACGATTCCTCACATGATCTGTTCCAATGCAATTGGATCACTAATGTTAACATGTCCTTGAGGAGTCTCCAAAGCGAGCCTGCACACTTAGTGGTAGATGATCAGCAGTCCCTTGACATATTAAACTGCATGGATCAAGCAGGTGGGACACAAACCTACCTGTGGCCGTGGGTGTCCTTTAACAATACACTGAAGCACCATTGTGTCTCCTTCTTTGATGGTGTAGATCCTCTCGTTTATGCTCTCATCTTTGACGTTGCACGCAGCACCGGAGTGCACGATCTGGGCGTTGGCTGGGGCTGTGATTCAACACACATAGACACAAACATGAATCCATGCAGACATACACAGGCAGACACAAACACAGAGGAAAGAAAACGTGTTACATATTTAGTATGACCATCAGAAAAAAAGGCTTGTTTTCTTGTGGCTCTATGAGTAATCCTAGAGTACTGATGAGTCACATACGGTATATCACATTACTCTCGCATCTGCATGAACTCAACTCTGACAAAGCTGCTCAAGTGTTACATCCATTGGTTTCGGGCAGGAGATCCAAACATCTATTGGAAAATGGATACTATAGTCACCTTGAGAAGGTCAGAATGAGCATTTGTGACTGTAGTACAGAGCGTTTGTGTTGTTGTTACTGCGAGGGGATAGTGACTTTCTTTCTTAAATACTAATTTTTTTTTAAAAGATGGAATAAAATAAATTACCCTCTTCATTTTTTTTTCATTCAAGAAACAATATTTAATAGACATAAAATACATTTTTAAAAGCTTTTTTTTTCATAAAAAATATAATCACGACAACAAAGACAGCCAATGATAAACAAGGAAAACTGCTTCAACCAAAGGATGATCTTTTTGACTCCAAATCTTAAATTATTCCAGTCGACTAACAGTACTGCATTGATCTGTGAGACCTAATGAACAAGAACTTCTGGATTGAGGCTCAACAGACACCATAATTAGCCAAAAAAACAAACAAAAAAGGAAAGAATAAAAACCAAGAAACAAAAAGCCGTTCCATATCGTCTCATTTGTTGTCTACAAATTGTCTTGTTCCAATCTCAGCTGTACTTTACAACAATCAGCGACAGCTGCTGCAGAAATAATAGATGATAGATGCATGAAAGGAGCTCTTAGCAAAGATGACAGTTTCAGCATCAATCTGCACAAAGTTGACCCATGCGGAGGGGGTTGTTTGCGTGCAAGTAGCCTCAGTTGGCTTCGAGTCCCTCATGATCAGCAGAGACATGAAGAAACCGGACAGAAAAGAGAGAAGGAGACAGAGCAAGGAAAGCAGCGGGTGAGGAAGAGGAGGCCATAGAGGAGTGTGAAGCCCTAGAGAGCTATGAGGAATGGGGCTGCACAATGATGTGATTAACATCGATTCACTGGGAGAACAAATCTTCACTGTACTCAACAACTGTTATCATTGAACGGACAGAAAGAAAGTGGGGAGCCTGTTCACTTAAACTTCATTAGATACACACACATGCACACGAAAAATGTGACACCAAAAATCTAATTTAGTTTCTGTTTGTGAATGGCAAAGCTCATGCTTTTTGATGTGGAGTAATCTGATGCATATATGAAGACCACCATGCTGAGATAGTATGCCTCTCTAACAACATTTTACAAGAAATAAAAGCACGTAAATCCACACATCTGTCAGGCCTGTAGAGCCTAAAGCGTTGTTTGAATCGCCCTCGGCAATGGGCGTTGAAACAACGCGGTAAACGTATGTCCGCGTTTCGGGTTTTTGAGGATTATCCCGTGATCCGTACACCCTTAGTGCACTTCAGAGTTCAGATGAGCTTTTGCACTTACTCAAACAAAGATAAGTGTTCAGTACCTCTAGTCTTGATCTGCTTTTAGTTGAAACCTTCAAAAAACTGTGCAAAATGACATAAATATGTTAAAAATCTGAGAGAAAATGTAAAAGTAAGAGATAAGTCTAAATTTCCAATAACAACTTGAGAGTTTGTTGTATATTTACACAAAAACACCTCAATGATTTTTAGAATATGATATGAATCTGTTGTGCGTCCAAAACAAACGTCCATATTTGAAGAGCTTCTTCATGCAAGTGAGTGAATGCATATTTCAGCTGAAGCACTGTTGAGATGTCTGTGCTTGAGGAACACAACAACATAAGGGTCAATCAGTCAGTTCTCCAGTGTTTTCATTAGTCCTACAAAGGCATTTTTTGCATGCCACAGCCATTCTCTCCAGCGCTCCATACTTGGCCATTCTGTTCATACTTCTCCAGCATGTCAAAGAACCTCGCTGCTCCTTTAGCCTCTTTATTTATCTGTTTTAAGTACTTTCCTTCCTTCACAAGAAGATGGACATAAATGTGTGGAATTTTCTGTACAAGGTTCAAGCATAGTAAGCCAAGGACATAAAATTTAAAATGTGATAAAATTTCACATAGATTATAATGTCTTTGACATCTTTTATTGAGGCTACAGGAAACTAAACACACTTTTAAAAAGGGTCTAAATGTTTTGTTAGAGAGCAATGCTGGACAAAAGCAAAGTTTTATGCAAGACAATGCACAGTGCAGCAGATAACAGGTCAATAAACTGTTGGCCCATGAGCAGAATTAAAAGCCTCAAGGTAGATTGTGCCTTTGTGCAAATTTTGTACTAATGAACCAAAGTAATTATGAGGAAAAAAAAGATAAAAAAGGGCAAATGAGCTGGTTTCATAGGTTGTGTTAGACTACCTAAAATGTATAGGGGCTCATTTTTATTGTGAATAATAGTCTACTAAGAGTTTATACTGCTATGTCTGTATTAGTTTTCTACTCTGGAAAAGATAGGAAGATCAGACAGAGTGGCTCCTCTACATCATCCTGCTTCTGGCAGTTTGGCTGCATCAACTGTCTAATCGACTAAAGTAAAAGACACTGCGAGTGAAAGAAGGCCAAAAAAAAAAAAAAAAAGGACAAAAACACAAGACAATATTGAGATGCACAAGTAAATGAAATACAAGAACCTTAAAAAGGAGAGACAGGGAAAAAAGTGCATCAAAAAAGCAAAAAATGAGAACAAAACACACAGTGGAGTTTTGTCCGTACAAAAAATAAAGATTACTGAATAAATCTGTCACTTTATTTATTTTTTTAGGTTATTACATTTCTGAAGCCAGAAATGTGATGAAGTGGTTAAAGACAAATATCAATGAGAACTTCAGGTGAAGAAAAATAAAAATGCATAGCAAATGCCAAATGCAATAAGCAGCAAAAAGGTACTTTAAAGAAATTAAAACCACTTTAGCAAGAGACAAAAACTAAAAAAAAAGACAAACATAATTAATTATTAGAACAAAAAGTTTAAATGAAACTTGAAAAGTGAAGCATTTTGAACAAAAGCACCTAAATACAAATGCAAGTTGGGAACATCTGAGCTCATTAGAAAAAGTTTATAACAACTACTACACTAACAAAGTACACCAACTACTGAGTTTAGAAGTAAATCAAAAACTTAGAAAAACTAAACTTGCTGGCATTTGGAATAAACAATCTAACATTCTGTTTAGCTTCTTTTTTGGTTCATCTACTTTGTGTAAAAAAAAAAAGACTTCTGGGAGGTTTCTGCATAAGATCTGATGGAATAACAGGCATCATAAAGAACTGTTGCAGTGGTCTTTGGCCACACAATCACAGACCGAACACAAAGCAAAAATACTTGGCAGAATTCAAAAAGTAACATTGTTGGCAACATAGCAGAGGCCAGTATCTAAGCATCAGCCAATAGTTATGAACAATGCAACTTTGGACCATGACAAAGATTCAGAAAACCACACACACAATACATGCAATGCATTGAAGCAAATAACTATAAAAAAAATACATAACAAGCTAAAACAAGAGTCACAATCTGAGCCAACAGTGCATGTTTTCCTAGCAAGTAAAATTAAACAAATTAGTATATCTATGGGCTATTTGAAATATTTGATGAAGCTCCAGTCCTCCTCTTCAAGGAGGAAAAGAAAATGCGCTCCTACTACAGGGGGATGGATCACACTTCTCAGCCTCCCTGAGAAAGTCTACATGAAGAAAAGAAAGAGGAGAATTACTCCGTGTGAGGCTGTCGTCTGGTTACAGAACAGCACTCAGCCTTTGTCTTGGCTTCTGTTCATAATTTTTGTAAACTAAATTTTAAGATGCAACCAGGGATTGGAGGGAGTGTGTTTTTGCAAGGTTTTCATCTCTACTTTTTGCTGATGATGTTGTTCTATTGGCTTAACTGAACCAGAATCTTCGATGTACTGTGATGGTTAGCAGTCAAGTGTAAAGCAGCTGGAATAGGAATGAATCAAATCGGTGGAGGTGGTTTGCCCTCTGGGTCGATGGAGAGCTCCTGCCTCAAGTGAAAGAGTTCAAGTGTTTTGAGGGTCTTGTTCATGAGTGAGAGTAGGTTGGATCCTTTGATTGACAGGCAGAAAGGTGCAGGAGCTACAGTAGTGCCGTCGCAGTATTTATCCATTGCAGTGAAGAAGGAGCTGAGCAAAAGGTCAGAGCTCTAGATTTACTGGTCAATCTGACTCACCTATGGTCATCAACATTGGGTTATGACCAAAATGATAAAATACAGGCGGCTGAGATGAGTTTCTTCCACAGTGTGGTTAGGCAGTCCCTTAGACATAGGTTAAGAAGCTTGGTCTCCCAGGAGGAGCTTGGTAGGGTAGAGCTTTTGCTCCTTTACACTGAGAGAAGTTGGCTGATCTATTTGGATGCTTCCTGGATCTCGCCCTGGAGAGGTATTTTGTGCATGTACCATTGGAAGGAGGCCTCAAAGTAGACCCAGGATACGCTGGAGGACTGGCTCTCGGCTGGCCTGGGAGTGCCTTGGTGCAGAAACGTGAGAACGTTTCTGTAAGGTCTGGGAATACGCAGTAGATGGATGGATTTCTCTTTCAAGCCTTCTCTCCTCTCTGTCCAGAATGTTCAGCTTGTCTTCAAAGGAAAGTCCTTTTTCCCTTTAAATGTTGAGAGGGTGAAAGGGTTCTCCAAGAAGCAACTCACTGAATTGATGACTAAGTTTCTGTCAAAACGCCTTAATTTTGCCATTAAAGTCGTCAGATTCCAGTGGTGGCGTTCATTACAGCAGCAAAGTCTTCCACAAAGAAAAATACCCCGACCAAGACAGAGGCAGAACAACTGAGGATAAAGGTGTCAGCTGCTATCCCTGGAGCCAAACCACCCACTGGGAACCCTCACCTCAGAAGAAAGTAGAGCAGTAAGATCTCTCCAAACGGCTCAATTTTGAATCTCATACAGTTTAAATATTGTCTGTTTTAGCCACAGCACATTCTTTTTAAGGTGGAGCTCGACCTGCTATTGTTCTTTCACAGATTTGAAGTGCATCCACTTCTTCTATCCAGAAAAATGAATGAGGCCTTGGAACAACCTCTAATGAGCTCTGACTGTAGTCTGCCGGCATTATGTTTCTTAAACTGTTTGCAAAAGGCTTCAGAATACCACTGCCCATTCACAATTGATGCTCTCAATGACCAGCAAGGGGTTAGCATGGGTGCATAAATCTGAACTTGAGTTGCTCAGCCGGATTTGTTCTGCAATTCTGGACTTTTCCCTGCCAAAAGCGTGTCCTGCCTTTTTGTGGGAGAAGCAGAAAAAGTCTAATGGCTCAGAGAAACCTGCAGGCTCACCTGCTGCCTCAAAGCCAAAGGTTTGGTGCTTGGCAACAAGAGAACACAGGAAATTAAGAGAAAAGACATACACGTTTGTCCAGCACAAACCAACAATATTGCTGAATTCATTAACCTTCGTGATTAGAACACTGATGATAATGTGCATTCTGTTCTTGTTAGAAATAATTTTTATGCTTAAATTAATTTTTTCTTTAGTCAGAGCATTAATGCATTAGTGCATTAAATGACCCTGACACTCCCCTATTTAAAATGAAGGAACACATCCAAACGTAGTGAATACAGTTTTAGTAAGCTTTGACATCTGTATCATTTTTGGTTCAATTTTCTGAGATATTGAGGTTTCTTTGATTTAAGGCAACAAGCTGATTGTTAGAAGCTGCTAGAAATTGGTGACCATGTGTGCATGTGAGAGATGTCCCACTTCCTTCTTCTAACACAGTGACCTGAACTTTGAAACAAGATAAAACCTTGTTGGTACTCTAAAAGTCTCTATACAGCTTTCTGTTGGCTTGCCATATTGTTTTTGTTCAGTTTTTGCATCTCTACCCCATTTTGTTCAGATTGTTTTCTTTTATGCATTTTATTTCTATCAGGACACTCAGCTTCTTCCTGGGTATGGAATTCAGTTTGTAAAATCATTGACGTTTTCACCAAACTTGGCTCCTGTGCATTTAGGAGACCAAAACACCATGACAGGACAGCCAGCTGGAGATATTCTGTCATGATTACTATCAATGCAGCCCACTCCCTGTCGCATCTACAGGATGGTCCTCGCTCAACATCCGCTTAGTCAGACAGTCACAGAAGGTTTCACCCTGCAGCAGCTGCTCAGCTTCATATCAGGACCACCTCCATCCCAGGACTTTTCTTTTCTGACTTTGGCTTTTAAGTTTTACGACCTCTTTTTTTCCCACCTTATGACATTTAAAATGTGTTTTTTAAGAGGAACTGCAAATGCCTTATTTCATTTTGCTCATTGTGTTTGGGTTTTAAGATTATTTTTGTCATGTTTAGATTGTTGCTTTCCAGGCTGTTTTGTACTGTTATTGAGTTCCTGGTCCTGCCCCTTGTGTCCTCCATAAACTAAACGTCAAGATATAGTGCAGAAAGTTTTTTTTTTCAGCTTTGTAATACATCCCAAGTCTTTGAGCCCAGTCATAATCTAAACTTGGACAATATATTTTTTTGCAATATAATTTTCTAAAAAAAATTTTGATTTTTACAAAGATAAAAACCCCAAAAAATATTTTTTGCAAAATGCAGAGCTACTAATGGTCTGGAAGAGAGGAACTGATGAAAACTTAAATAAACCCAGTGTTTAAAGATCCACTCCAATGAAAATCATAATTTTGGTGTTTTTAACATGTTCTTGTAGCAATTTTCTTATGATGGAGGACATGTATAAAAAACTTTAAAATTAAAACTGCATTTCTGAGCATTTCTTTATCCAAATCGTGATTAACCACAACAAATAAAAAAAAAAAAAATCCAGTTTGAAAAAGTGCTGAATTGTGATGCAGGAACCCAAATGAGTGGGTCAAATTCGCCCTGCTCCATTCCATTTTGATGCATCCACTTGGAGACAATTAACGTCTTCGTTTACCTCGTCTGAGCTGGAATCTGGCTTAAAACTGAACAGCTGGATAGTTCCCAATACTGCTTGCATTTTCTTACTTTTTGTTAGGGTGGGGGGTAAGCTAGCAGGAGGGAATGTGAACAAAGGAATGATGGGATATTGATGGAGGTTTACTGCCATGTCGACAGTCCCACCGACAATTCAGTGGTGAGTATCTGATGAACTCCTGAAGCTCTGCACAAACTTTATCCTAGAAATTGACTTTGTTCTTTTACTTAGCAAAAAACAAACAAAAAAACAGCATAATCTAAATAAAAAGCCAACTGGGAACAATTTTACAATAGATCAAAATATGATTGGAGTGGGACTTTAACAAAACAAAAAACATAAAAGCAATTCATAAAAGTTTTTTTTTTTTTATTATTCATGGTTGGATCAAATAGAATAAGAAAACTCTAGTCAGTCAGAAAGATGCCGGTCTGACAGTGGTCTGTCTGATGGCTCTGATGAGTTATCGATCAAAACCGTTGAGAGGGATGCTGACTGGATGTGTTGCTGAGCATTATTGGGAGCTTTTCTGCAACATTCAATGCATATTAGTTGTAAGTGAAATATAACTATCGGCAAATGCCGCACCAGATTAATTGATTTGTCACAGACAAACATGTTTGTTTTTGTTGAGAGGACAGGACATTTCTCACTAAAACTAATGATGAGACTGGAGAGCTGGTGTCAAACCACACTGACAGCTGTGACAGAGTGCTAAACACAACTTGTGTGACTGCAGCTGAGACACTGTGTGAGCACCAGTGAGGCGAGGGTGTGCTTCCATTCATATTTCAGTGTGTGTGCATGTGGCGTGCACGTACATCATACTGTATCTAGCCACAGGAACCCCTCAGAAGGTCATGAATCCTGCTCAACATGAAGACTGTGATTTATATGCATAGTTACTTTATGGTAGCTGCTCATGCATGCAGATAAGCTGTGTCTCAATTCGCTGCATTCACAAGAGACCATTTAGTTGCATTGGTACTTTTGCTAGAACAAGAAGAGGGAAAGGAATAGAAAGAATAGAAAGGAAATGAAAAGAGAAAGATAGGGAAGAAAAAAATCTAATTGGAAAGGAGAGAGTTTAGAGAAAACTTGTTAATCGGCTTTATTAGACAGAAGCTTTACCTTGACCCAGACAAGTTATCACATTCACATGACACACAGTGTTGCACGTACAAAGACTGAAATCTGAGTGACTCACTTTGCTTCATGTTATCAGGATTCTCTACTTTAGACAAGATAGAAAAAAGAAAAAAAAAAATCAAACGTTTGATGTCTCGACCACATCCTTTTCATTTTGCCCTAAAGCTGTAGGTTTCAACACGCATCAGCGACATCCACTGAACTTTGGCTTTACCGTTTAAGAGCTGTTGTAAATGAAAAAACAATTCTTTGCCATCTCTTGTGAAGCATACTGTCAGCTCATGTTTCAGTGCTTGAATAGAAAATAATACATTCTTAAACTTTAGCTGTGTTTTTGACAGTGTTTGCTTCTGAATGTCAGAAAAGCTGCAAGAACCCCTCTGTACTGCTGGACATCTGACTACTGCAGCTCTGTTCAGAGCTGTTATTGTGCATCATGACTTTCTGATCACACTCAGTTCAGACTGTGTCACTTTACACTTTGTGTCCACACACTTACAATCCAGTGAATCCCATGGTGACACTGGCCTGAATACAGTATATACAGTATGTACAGTCAACACTCTCTGTTAAAATAAAAACTTTTTTGAAGAAAAGATGAAAGAAAAAATGTTAGAACATCATAAAGATGTATAAAACATTTTTTAATCAAATATTGTCATATTCAGGAAAATGTATAATACTGATATAACACACCTAACTTTGAACGTAGCTTTTTCAGATGCAAACAGAAAGGCATGCAAAGCATTCAACAGACTGAGTAAAAGTCCGGTAGGGGAGATGCATCTGTTACTGAAGCAGAGGACCTGAGTGATTTGAAGTGATTGGGGGTTTGTAGAGTGCGGTCAAACATGACTAGTACTCTTCAATGCAAGTGTGTTTGTAGTACTTGAGCTTCCACAAGACAAGACGATAAAAAGAGAAAGAGATATGGTGTCAGAAGAGATGAAAACTGCTTAGATCTTTGAAACATTATAAGACTGAGGGGAGTATATGGAGAAGCAGAAAAGGGAACTAACAATGGAAGAGCAAAAAAGAAATGTGTCTGGGATTTTCTTTGGGAAAAGCTTCATTCATAAAGCCTGACAGGATCAACTCTATGCTGAAATTGTGCAAATGAAAACAAAAAGAGAGGGGAAGAATATGGAGAAAATGGTGTATATGGCTCAGGTTTCAGGCCTTCGTCCCTCAGTTCCAACTATTTTTGCAGAGAAAACGACATCTTTATTTACAGTGATGTATAGAGAATAAAAATATTTCTGAAATTGACATACATTTTTATAATATTAATAACAATAAATCACTTTTACTTTTACTTAATAATTAGCTTAAAAAGTAATTAACTTTATTTATAAAGCCCTTAAATTGCCCAGAGACCAGTAGTCCTGTACAATGACAAAGCTTTCACCAGGTCTTTTAGATGTTTTTTTTTTAATATAGAAGCATTTACAATTCAGTAAAAAAAAGTTTAGACTAAATATTTTGTATTTTCAAAAAGCAAATTCCTGTATCATTTGTTTAAAATTAGTTTGTGTAAATCTTCTGTAACAATCAATCAAAACAAAAATCAACATTTTATTTGGTAATATTTGGATTGTGCATACAAAGGGGACTGAAATAAATGTGTTCTTGCAAATAAAGTTTCTAAAATTTGCTTTATATGTACAGTACATGTTGACGGAGGCCAAATCCAAATTCTTCCTCTAACTCTATGGCATCTCCCTACTCTTTCGATTGTTGGGGCATTTAGAGGGGTAAGGGTGTTTGAAATAGTTATTTTAAGGAGTAGCAGTAGAGTAGGAGAGAACCCTCTGCCACAAGGCCGTTTCACGTGGCGCTGTGCAGCGGATAAAAAACGTATTTCTTCACGTGGGTGTGCTCTGAAGCACAGAAGTTCACATTTAAATGTAAATAATTACTTTTTTGATTTTTCATTACTTTTTAAAGTTATCAAACCGATGTTATGTATTTTCTGAGCGCTGGCAGAAACGCGCTAATGAAGCTGACTGGCGACTATTGATGATGTCATCAAGTGGAACGGACGTCCGAATTTGAAGACACTATTTTTCTATAACTCTCCATTTGGAGGGCTAAATACAGCAGCATTACACCAGTTCAGCCTTACACCAGCATATATACCAGCATATATTGATAGTCTGATTAGAGGCCAACTTGTTTTTCAGGCAGAACTGATTCCCTCACTCTCACACACTTTTTAGTGTGTAGTGCTTAAGCTGCTGGAAACAACAGCAACTCCCTGCCTGAGGCTGCATAAACTCATATTAACTTGCAGGACACTAAGTTGCCATCACAAGTAAGATGCTTCCCATTAGTTCAGAAAGTTTTGATTTTATTTTATGGGAAATTCAGTAAGATGATTAAACCATGAGCTGGAAAGAATCTCATAAAACAAAACTGTAGGTTCTCATCTTAGATGTCTCTTACCAAAACATAGATACAGTATGTCTCCTCTTAACGTTACTCCTCTGTGGGGATTTCCAGTGTACCAAAAATATTGTGATAAGTCTGAGTGTAACTAGGTTTCCTTGACGTTTCTCCTTTTCATCCTTTTCTGGAAAACACATTGATTGTTACGTCAAAATAATGTCTTAAAAGACAGTCAAGACTTGGTCACACTTTCTACAACATAATCTTGATCATACTTCAAGTCATTAAAATGGTCTAAACGATGAGAACACTGCTGCACACACTAGCAGCTGGTAAGCTTTTCAAATTGCTGTAGACATCTAGCATCTTCTATTTCATGTGTGTGATGCTTCTTTCTGATGTTTTTGCACGACATATGCCTCACTAAAGCACCTTGGGTGTAACATATGGTTAATCTTGTAAACAAAGCTTTCCAGAACAGAATGGTAAAAAAAGAGGAAAAGAGGAGAGGAAAGTCTCTGCTTTTCATAGCTGGCTTGGTTATAAGAGAACAAAGGCAAAGCACACTGAGTGCAAATGACAAGAGCCATGTACTGAGGTGGATAGGGAGAGGCAGAGAAGACAAGGCAGTGCAGTGTAGCGGTCATGTGCCGCACATCATCTGTCTGCCTGACTGTCATCTTGACCTTATTCTATTCAAGCATGAGGCTCCAGGTCCCGCTCAAGCATAAACAAAAAACACACACTCCCACATGCACTTTCACTCAAACCAATAGCACCAAATACCAGGAAGCACACTTGAAGTAAAGAAAAGAGCCAATGTATGTGTGTGTGCTCATGTTCCTTTGCATTTTCTAAGGAGCAGCAGCAGAGCAGTCAACAATGCACAAAGGTCAGTTTAAGGAAAGTGATAGGTAGGAGGTGCCAGGAGAGGATGTCGATAAAGAGGAGGGAAGAGAAACTGCTTGAATAAAAGGTTGGAGTAAGAGCTGAAAGTAAGGGCAGAGAGGAGGTTAAAAAAAGAGGTTTGCATGTGAGCAGAGTGGAGACAGGATGTGAAGGAGAAGCAAGATTTTTGTAACTTCCATCTGGCTCGCTGGTCATGCTATTAAAATGACTGAAATGTAACATTTTAAATTTACAAAAGAATAGTGAAAAAGACATTTTCAAAGGCTTTTTTTTTCCTTTTTGATAAAGAAAAGCCGAAGCTGAGATCTGTTCAAGCAAAAAGTAGGAAAAAAATGGCAAAGACGGATCCTAACAAGTGCGATGTGTAAATTGTGTGGAGTGAGAAAGAAAGAACAGGTGAGAAGGGAAAGTATAAAGTACAGGTAGACACTAACTAACATGGGGAGTGAGGCAGGAAGAAACGGCATGAAAGGTTGCAATTACACTCACACTAAAAATGGGATTTGCTGTGAGTGTGTCAAAACTGCCAGATTTTGAATGTTAATATCACTCTCATGTTCGGCTTTTTTGACTTATTGATAAATAGTACTTCATTAATTTGTCACACTTCATTTCACACTGGCCTTTTTCAGCTGCTATTAGGTTTTAATGAAGTGCTGGCTCACTTCTCATGCTCAGCTTAAAACATGAGACAAGCAGGTGATTGGATACAAAGGCCGACCCATCACAGGGGCCTCGCAGCCATCAACATTCTTTCCCTCTGCTCAAATCGGATCATAGAAAGTGCCTACAAACCCATGAGGGCATAGCGAGATCGCAGTAACAACACCATAAAAACTTTAGCTCAGAGATATAAAATCCAAACTTTCCTGCTAAAAGACGACTTTGCTATTTACCTGGATGATATGCAAAATGCAAGTTTTGTTTTCATTAGACAGCTATATTGGACAGCAATAAATCGCCCATCAAATAAAATGGCTGTAAAGTGTACATTTTCCTACACATACTGTAAATGTTTATTATAATGGTTGTTTTCACACTTTTCCCAACTGCAAACTGTTTATCATTCAGAGCAAGAAAACGATTGGGGTGCTGTTAAGATGTACGACAGGATAACATCTGGTGTGTCTGGCAGAGACAGGCACTGATGATTGCAGTTACTAACTGAATGTGGAGAAAAGGACAGAAAAAATAAATTAAGTACTGAAACTGCAAATTCTAATCTGAAATGAGCCTCAGTTGGAAAAATCTTTAAGAAACAAATTCTTACAGAAATAAGTCCATCACCTTATGGAAAAGTTACCCATAATTCACATCAAACATAACTTTACTAAAAATAGACGTCCCACTTTTTTGCTTGCTGTCCAGTGTGAACAATATCCAGAGTGTATAAAGAAAGGAGGTGAGGCAAACAAAAGGAGGACAGGTTTAAAGGATGAGACTTGCAGGGGAAGTGATGTGAGAGTGGGAGGCTAAGAGTAATTGAATTTACTGTACTTTGTAAATTGTATTCAAGATGATAAGTAACTGAAGAAGATAAGTTAGACCTCTGGACGAATACACACACACACACACACTGCCAGAGAATTGGATTACACACACAATATTACTGAATGTGCACATTTCATACAATACAGTATGTTTTAATCTACCACAGATGAGAAAATGATGTACTTCAAGGTAAAAAAATCAAATTATCAAAAATGGAAACTAATCTAAGAGCATGTGAGCGTGCAACACCCAATGCCATCAGCGATGATGGATTTTCAGCTATATGCATGCCCTGGATGAGCTCTTGGATGAATCTGGGGCAGCAAGCAACGAAGACCAAGAGCTGGCTAAAAATGGTGGAGTGATATAGCTTAAAAGGAATGAGAAACTACAAAAATAAAAAAGAAGGTTTATATTTATTCATTTAACACCATTTCTTACCTTATCTCAATTATAAAAATCATTGTGAAGAGCTCGACTTACATTTTTTCTTGAGCTCAACTCACTTAATGATTTAAACTCAAGAAGGTCACTTGTCTGACTTGACGATAAGAGAAATGATGCATAAATGCTCACATTCTTAATTTTTTTACAGCTTGCAAAAACTGGATTTAGGAAGTTGAAGTAATTTACTTTTAAATTACATAATAGAATATTTACAAAAAAATGTAATCTTATAGCATGTTTTTAGATGCTACATTTCATGACTGAGGGTTGGGTTGGTGAGGCAACCAAACATTGCGCCATCCTCTTTTGATCGCTCTTGTAGGTTGTGTGCCTGTTGCGGAGTGATGGGCTTTGGGCTGGCCCCGACCTGGGTCAAAGTGAAAAGTCCTCGCCACAATGCACTCCCCTGCGAGCCCCAACACCAGGCCGGGCTCAAAAGGTAATTATCCCGGTCACACCAAGGTAAACAGATGTTTTTAGAAGGGGTTTAGAACAAAAGTGTTAGTTAATTTTCATAAAGAAATTTTGAACTTGATCAATGTTTTCCAATGTCGGGTTTTAGCATGTGACTGAGTTGTAGATTTTTCAAATGTCCATGAGTCCTTCAGGGTTTAAATGGCATGTGAAAGTGTTTTAAAACAACCACCGGGCGCGGATCGGATCGGTCCCTGGAATAATTGCCACCAGTGTTTTTTTTTTTTGTATTTTGAAAAGTAACTGGATTCCGATCACATGAGCTGCAAAGTTTGGTCAGGGGAGCAAAAGACTACATCTGAACAGTCTTTTATTCTGAAAAATCTTTTGGTTTCAAAAATCGACTGGATTCTCTTACATGACAGTCTCTTGAGCACTTAAAGCAGTACAGGGGTGTGCAACACAAGAAAAATTGTATGTGGAACGTCTCTTTGCAAATGGGAGAAGTGCAGGAACAGAGAAAAACAGGACACAACTTCAAGACAAAAAAAATCATTAGGCTACCAGGAGTCCTAATAAAAGTATGGATTTATCGCAACTGGTGATTCCCACACACCGTTCCTGCTCGCATAGAGATGTCACTTTCACGAACGAATACGTTCATTTAAGAGCTCAAAAAGCTCATTCATTCAGATGCACATTTCACATAAGTTGTGAAAACCTAATTCATGCAAGTACGTCAAAAAAAAAAAAAAGTAGCAGTGCACGCAGTGCACGCAGCGGGGTGAGGGGGGAGCTGTGCTAATCAGTTTTCTGATTTGTTTCTTATCGAGTATAAATAATAGATTAGTTGGTTACATTTTGTTACTGGATTTAAATTTTTTTTAATGAGATGATCTTATAAAAGTAAAATAAACTTGTTTTTAACAACTCTTGACACAACACTAAATTAAGAGACCTTAATTGTTTGTTTTTTTGTTTGTCTGTTTATGTTTTTTATCAATCCTATAAAATGCAAAACGTCAGATGAGTGAGTGATGAATAAATGTATTGTATATGTATGTATAATGTAAAATAAAATGTTGCTAGTATTTTTAATTCCTAGCAACAAAAATGCAAATTTTTCACAGAAAGAAAGCATAAAATTCCCAACATGTATCATTACTCTTTTGAGAGTTTGACTTTAAAGACGGTATTAAACCTGGAAGCTTAAAATAAGACATTAGGAAATAGTGTGTTTACAGACAACCAGTTATTAAGAAATGTTCAAATGAAAACCACAATGGAATGCAGAACACTGGTATCTTAACAACCTAAATATTATGTAATAGGTCGCACTGAATGTGCAATAAAACCATAATGCAAGCTTGACTACATAAAAAATAGACAGTAAAATGGAAGTAAGAACTAAAAGCAAGCAGAAAATAACTTCTATTCCCAACGTCATCATCACTGTACACTGTAGAACACAGAAGAGAAAAGGATTTAAAATAGAGGTCAAATAAAAAAACTGCATAAAAAGAAAAAAATAAAAAGGGTAGAGGAAAAAGAAATATTCATATCAAGAGTCATTCAAGAAAGAAAGACGAACAGAACAAATGACGAGATGGTGATTAGATGAAGAAGAAAGACTGTAAAAGTAGGGAACGAATGATGTGCTGTAAGTGAGTGAAACGCCACCCAGCTTGTCACATATCTCTGCAATATTAATTACACTGTGTCATACTTCTGAATAATAGAACAGACCTATTTAACCAAACTGAATAATTTAGTAGCTGCTTCACCTAATGTATATAACAGGATCAATAACAGCTGCACACAGGTAGTTAAATTATGAAGAGGTCCTCACGAAGGAAAGTTTAGTTCACCCACACAGTTGGAAACCATCCAGAGCATCTGTATGCTCTTATGTGTACGTCCACACCCACAAGCACACACATATATATGCACTGTGTGTATGTATATACTGTCTGTATATATATATATATATATATATATATATATATATATATATATATATATACATAC